>ML776624.1:630111-705812 GCA_009831015.1 Picea engelmannii | reverse complement strand
CTCAACAATCTTTTATTTAGACAATTGTAGTTTAGTTAAGTAATTATGAATATACATATATACACATTTTCTTTTCAGAAGGAAAAACAATAAATTCCACCATAAGGAAAATCTCCATACACTGTCAACCATTTCTACTCATCCTTCCTCCCTAACTTACTTCCATTGTCCATTCATATCCTTCCTTTGTTGGACTATCTTGGAGCGTCAACTATATTGACCTAACTCCAAATAGAACCCGTAAGAAGAAGTGTCACTATCTTGACCAAGCTTCCCCAACAGACAACTGATAGTCATCATCAAACGTCTAGGGGAGTGTGAGCTAACACCGTCCTCCCATGACTCCAGGTTTCAGAGGATACACGGTGGGAAATGCCTCCACCCCTCCTAAAAGAACTAGGGTCCACACCCTACAATGGAATATACAGTGGCACCGTGTTGCTGGGAGTTTTGTCATCCTTTATTCAGTTTTGGGCAGTCTCACCACCTTAAATCCTGCACTGGTCCACATATCATAGCAATGCATCCAAACCAATATAATTTCACATAAAAAGATTCATACCATATTGTTTCTCGATCAGTGGTCATGACATCCACTTTCATTATCATTATCCCTTGGCTATTTCATAGCCCAATGACCGACAGATTAGTCTAAAACACAAACTTATACATATCTATGCATTATCATCATGTAATTGCATACAACCATAATTTCAATTCGGTATCCACGTACCAACAACTTTAACATCAAAGTTTTCAAGTTAGAAATAGATCTCATAATATCCCCATAATTCAATTAACGTTACCCATTCATAGAATTATCATTTACATAATAGATTGCATCATATCCAACATCATTCAAATAGCATTTAAACCTTCATAGGATTCACATTCACACAATATATCGCATCATATCCATCATCATCAATAACATCTAAACATTCATAGAATTTACATTCACATAGTAGATCGCATCATATCCATCATCATCAATAACATTTAAACATTCATAGAATTTTCATTCACATAGTAGATCTCTTCATATCCAACATCATTCAAATAAC
This sequence comes from Picea engelmannii, assembly GCA_009831015.1. Taxonomy (NCBI): domain Eukaryota; kingdom Viridiplantae; phylum Streptophyta; class Pinopsida; order Pinales; family Pinaceae; genus Picea; species Picea engelmannii. Next base: position 704,748 of record ML776624.1, on the reverse strand, counting down.
ATTTAAACATTCATACAGGTTTCTACGTCTTAAAATTTCAAGTGTATCATTAATAGTTTTACTATGATTAATAAAAAAAAAAGGTGATTAGGCCTCAGGTAATCCTAGCTGTCTAAGTCAAAAGGTGGTGTTACATACACCCAACCTTCGAGAACATATTCTCGAGGTGGTAAAAAAAGTGAGGGATAATCTTGTCGTAACGTCTCAGCATTTCCCAAGTAGCAGATCCTGGACTATACTTGTCCCACTAGACCTTAACTTGGTCTACCAGACGGTTCCTGAGCTGTCGGACTCTATGGTCCAATATGCATAATGGTTCTACCGTGAGGGTTCCCACGTCCGATACCTGCAATTCCTTCCAATTTAGTTTATGTGATTCATCATCAACATAATGACGTAGAACAAATACATGAAAAACATTATGAGTTTTATGCAAGTGGGGTGGAAATACGAGACGATAGGCAACAGGTCCAATTTTCTCTTGGATTTTGAACGGTCCTATAAATTGAGGTGACAAATTTGTCCCCTTCCCGAACCGAATGGTACTCTTATTAGGCCTGATATGAATGAAAACATGATCTCCCACTTTATAACTTCGATCAGTCATGTGTGCATCCGCATAAATTTTTTGTCTATCCTGTGCTTCCTTTAGTCTTTGCCTAATCTGAATCACCTATTCCTCCATCTCTTGAATCAATTCTGGCCCAACTGTTACTCATTCTTTTGACCTCTCCCAACTCAACGATGTTCTGCATGGCCTTCCATACAGAGCTTCGTAGGGTGGCATTCTGATGGAGCTATGAAAACTGTTATTGTAGGCGAACTCTACCAAAGGTAGGTACTTCTCCCAATGGGTTTGATTATCCATAACATACATTCTAAGCATGAATTCCATAACCTGATTTAATCTCTTAGTTTTCTCATCTGTTTCAGGATGATAAGTTGTGCTTAAGTTCAACTGAGTCCCCAACGCTGACTGCAAACTTGTCCAAAACCTAGAAGTGAATCTGGAGTCCCTATCTGAAATGATCTTCTTAGGTATCCCGTGCAAATGGAAGACCTCACTTACAAACACATGTGCCACATCAGTGACATCGTAAGTGTCTCTAACTGGAATAAAATGAGCAGTCTTGGTTAACTTATCAACTATCACAAGAATGGAATTGTGTCTATGAGATGTGAGCGGAAACCCCACAACAAAATGCATGGAAATGACTTCCCACTTGGACATAGGAACATCATGTGGTTGTAGGAGACTTGCCGGGTGATGGTGGTCGGATTTCACTTGTTGAAACTCTAGGCACTTGGCGACAAAATGGACTACATCGCGCTTCATGCCTACCCAAAAGAAGAGCTTCCTCATGTCTATGTACATTTTCTTCACACCCGGATGTGCACAATAAAGAGCTCTATGGATTCCTTCAATATGATGCTTCGAATATCCCCACCTTCAGGGATGTACATCCTTCCTCGATACCTCAATAGTCTATCTGTTTCCAGACTATATCCTTCATACTTTGGATCTAATTTCCTCCCACTCTGGAGGTTTGAGGTAACCTTTAAATACCAACTGTCTCTAAGGATTTGCATCAACACACGTTCCCTCGGATTGATTTTTAAGGGTACCAAGGAGAAGACACGTGGTCTCCTGCTCAAGGCATCTGCGACCACATTTTCCTTTCCCTTGATGTATGAAATACCAAAATCGTACTCACTCATAAACTCACTCCATCACCTTTGCCTAACATTCAGATCCCTTTGAGTGAAGAGATGTTTTAAACTTTGATGGTCTGTTTTGAGCTCAAAGTTTCACCCTACTAGATAGTGCCTCCAAAGTTTCATAGCTAGCATTACAACTGCCAACTCTAAATCATGAGTAGCGTAAATCTCCTCATGTTTCTTCAACTTCCTTGATGCATAAGCTATCACTCCTCCATCATGCATTAGCACACCCCCCCCCCCTTGCTTCGAGGCATCCATGTAGACTGTGAAGTCCTTTTCCATATCCGACACTCATAGAATTGGTGCACTAGTTAGTAACCTTTTAAGCTTGATGAATGCACTATCACATTCTTTTGTCCATTCATACCTGACCCCCTTGCGCTGCAAAGTGGTGATGGGTTTCATTGTTTTAGAGAACCCTTCCACAAATCTCCGATAATAACCTACTAGCCCCATGAAGCTTCTTACCTCATGAGCATTTTTCGGCACTGGCCACTCCATAATGGCCTTTACCTTTTCTGGGTCCACAAAGATTCCTTCACCGGAAATGATATGACCTAAATAGTGAATTTCTTTCTGGAAGAAGGAGCACTTCGACAACTTCCCATACAATTTGTTCTCTCTAAAACAGGACAACACCACTTGCAAGTGTTCCTCATGTTCTCTTTCGTTCTTGGAATAGATGAGGATATCATCTAAAAAGACTTGTACAAAGCGGTCTAAGTACTTATGGAATACACCATTCATGAGGCTCATGAATACTGTTGGTGTATTGGTCAATCCGAAAGGTACTACAATGAACTCGTAATGCCCAAACCGAGTTCGAAAGGAAGTTTTAGGAATATCGCCCTCCTTAATCCTTAATTGGTGATACCTTGATCGCAAATCAATTTTTGAGAATAACGTTGCTCCTTTCATCCGATCAAAGAGATCATCTATCCGTGGAATTGGGTACCTATTTTTCACTGTAGCACGATTCAAGTCCCTGTAATCTATACACATTCGTAAGGAACCATCCTTCTTCTTCACAAAAATTACTAGTGCACCCCAAGGTGAGACACTAGGCCTTATTATCCCTAAGTCAAGTAGCTCTTTCAACTACATCTACAACTCACAAAGTTCTGGCACTGTCATTCGATATAGAGTCTTGGAAATTGGTTCTGCACCAGGTTTTATCTCAATAGTAAAATCAAGCTCCCTCTCAGGAGGTAACCCTGGTAACTCATTCAGAAAAACATCTTTAAACTCTGACAATACTGGGTACTAATCCAAGGAGGGTCCTTTCCTTTCATTCACTGCTTCCACTACATAAAGTCAACACCCTTGCCTCATGCACCGCTTAACCTTCATAGTTGAGATAAAGCGTAGAGACACCTTTCTCCATACACCGTGGATCTCTACTGGCATTCCTTCATCGTCAACACAAAGCACCCTTTTTGCGAAACAGACTACCATAGCTCGATGTGCTTCTAACCAATCTATTCCAATGATTAGGTCATACATCCCGAGGGTAGTGACGTATACCTTCAACCTGGTAGTACACACTCCCAGGTCTACTAGACAATTATCAATGCTAGGTCCTACCGCTTGATTTTCCCCCGAAGTCATCTCAACTTGTTTAAAGTCAACATGCTCGTAGGCTGCCAACCCACTCTTTTCTAATGCAGATGGTGAAATGAAACTATTTGTAGCACCAAAATAAAATAAAATATTAACATTGATATGATTTAGCGTACTTGATGACTCCACCACCGTGGATTGATGTTCTTCCTGGAGATTATTAACCGCGGTGTAAATATGGTGGCTGCTACTTGCTTTTCCCATCGGGGCCTTTCCTTATCTATGCACAAATCCTGATTGTAACTCTGGGTAGTCACTCTGGTAATGGGGTCCTCCACACCCCCAATAGGTAACACGAGATTGAACCTGTGCATTGTTCTGTGACTGTCTTTGAAATGGGTTCCTTCCCTTGGAACCCCTACCCCTACTAGCTACCCCCTGAGATGGCCGTGGACTTGCCTGCGTCGTTGGTGATGAATGGGATGTTGCACTCATTGCCATTGAAATATCTGTGGTGACTGTCCTTGGTGTGACTCTATTACCATATGGAGGTGGCCTGGAGCTCCCTCCCCTGGAGAATTCCCTAGGGGCCTTCCCCACGAATCCAGGATGATGCAGAAAGGTTGACCTCATAACTCCATTTAAGCTCATGTGTTCCTCAACATAACGCGCATTTTCTACTGCTTCCACTACCGAAGACAATTTCCACATCCATACCATGGCCCTTATCTTAGGGTTTAACCCATAGACAAAGCATTCTACCTATCATTGATCATTATCCATGTACGGAATATATTTTACCAATTCCATGAACCTGATCTTGTACTCTTTCATGGTCCTATTTCCCTGTACTAGAGCATGAAATGATCCCACCTGTTGTTCGTCGTAGTAAGATGGCAGATATTTCCTTCGAAACCTTTCCTCAAAAATTTCCCAAGAGACGATGTCTGGGGTAAGGTGCAACTGCCTCTCCAGGTTGCCCCACCAATTCAAGGCATTGTCCCTCAACTAAAAAATCGCTATCTTTGCCTTTGATGTGGAAGCATAGTCTCTTAAGGTGAAACATCTTGTCATTCCTTCCAACCATGCCTTTGCATGTTCACTGGCACGACCCCCGGCGAACTCTGGAAGTTTAATCTTCTGCAGTTCTCTAGTGATGTCCTCAGGTGGAGGTCCTCCCCCTGAATCCCTCGACGCTTCCAGATTACCCGTTCCAGATGGTGGGGGCTCCACTTCGATCCTTGTTGTCTGACGCCCCTTTAAAGTCTCATTTATGGCCTCCAAAGAGCGCAAAATGAGAGCTAATTCAGGCGATGGTGGTGGCGGTGCTGGCAATCCCTGCGATGATGCCCCTCTGTCTTGATTTCCTCGAGTCCTAACCATCCTGTATAATTGAATCTGCATCAACCAAAAGGTTGTCAGGGAGAGTCTAAGGAAATTCACATTTACACAACTTAAACTTGAAAACAGGGTTAGGCATAAGTTTTTTTTTACTTGTCTGCAAACAAACGTTACTCTCTTTAGGGGAAGTGGCTAGGTCAGGGTCGAAAGCCTCTAAGCTCGATGTTTTTGCCCAAGAAAACTAATGACTCCCTCACCTGGTAGATATGCTAGCATCGCACCACACTCGCCAATTCCTCTAACTTACCTTCCTAGTGCACATGAAGTCCCCTCCCTCTTATCTTGGTCTAAGTCTTTAAAAAAATTCTTTAAAACTAGGTAAGGTGATTTTTTTTTATAATTAATCATCATTATAAAAAATAAAAAAAATCTAGATTAAACTTTTAACCTAAGTTTCAGTCGCCTTAATCAACGCATTTAATTAATCCAGAAATTTTAATATTATTGTTGGTATCTTACTTAAGTACCTAATTAACCACTTAATTAATCCCTAATTTAACTAACCAATCAAATTAATTAATCACCTTGATTATTCACATTAATTAGTTATCACCTTGTATATATGCCTAATGGTTAAGAACATGTGTTTCCTCTTAAGAGGTCACAGGTTCAAATCCAGAGGGGGGTAGGGTATGTATACCTTCGTAGACTTTACCAGTCAAATCGTTGGGCGGAGGGGGGTCCCTTGTCCCACAAACAAGGGGGTCTCATACACCAATTTGGTGTGTTGGCTTGGCCGTGACTTTAAAAATAGATTATTATTATTATATTTAAATTTAAATATTATTATTATTAAATAATTAACATTTAAACTAATTTAACAATAATAGTTTAAACCTTAATTAAAAGATAATAATTTAAAAAAAATAAAAATAAAATAACAATATATATATAATAAAACAATTACAATACAATTAAATAAAATAAAAGAATTAAAATAAATAAATAAATAAATAAAACAATAAAAAAAATATAAACTCAGGCAGTGGGTCCTCGCATGAGGCCCACGTGCCCCCCCTCGGCGCTCATCCCTTAACCCTAATCTCCTCCATCCTTATCTCTTCAAACCCTACCCTCTCTCCCCTTTCCATTTTGTTTTTTTTTTGTCAAACGCTCAATAGAGGTGAAGGATGAGGCCGACCATGGCCATCCCTCTACTTAGTCGACCCTGGTGTCCACGATTTCAAGGTCTGGAGGGTGAGTCGTGTACTGTGGCGCGTTCCCTCTGCTTCTTTGTGGGCTTCTCCTCCATGGCTTGGTGCATGGTCTTGGCCGCTATGTTTTGGTTCAGTTTGTTGTTTTTTTCTTTACCTTCTTGTGATTGTAACGCCCCTCCGTGGGCTCCTCCTTCGTGGCTGTGGGCTTTGCGTTGGGATGTGTGTGACCCGAGGGATATTTCGTCGACTTGGCTTGGGGCATGGTCGCGTTGGCCTGTTGGTTCCTCTTCGATCGTAATAATTCATTGTAGTGTTTCTTTTGGCAAAGGTTGGGCTGCCATCGCGCCCACCAATTCAACAAATATTTTGGTGTGAGGCTTGGTGCACATGCTCATGCATGAGGTCTCCTCCTTTGTGTCTTGCACTTTGGTGGCTTGGTTCTTGGTTACTTGGGAGCTGAATTTGTGATGAGATGTGTGGCTACCAGTTGCGGGTTCAAAACCCATGAGCCTGCACCCATTTTTATTTTTTAATTTGGCCTATGTGTAATATGTTATGCTTGAGGCATTGAGCAAAGAATGACCCTTATGGGCTCCTCCCTTGTGAATTGTCCTGAATCTTGGCGCTTGGTCACAGGTTGTCAATACTCAGTGTGTTGTGTGCGTTGGTATATTGGTTTGTTGGTTTTTTTTTATGCGTAGTGCACTATTTTGGCTCGTGGGCTCCTCTGTGGCAGTTGGTGTGAGTGTTTTTGATGCCTTGGCTCTTGATATCGGGTGCTTGGAGGTACAACTATTGCGACTTAGCTCTGAAGCTTGGCGCTTGTGCACTCGATCTCTACTGACTTATGTGTTGGGATGCATGTGCTAGCTCGTGTTTATATATATATATATACCTGGTGCGTAGTGAATGAAATATGAATCCAAGGGTTCCATTGTGGTTCTTGGATCCTATGGTGATGGTGGCTTAGCTCTTGGTTGCATTCTTTTGGAAAATACATGGCGCATTGGTGGTTAGGGCTCTTCTCAAAGCTCTTTGCTTGGAGATTGGGCTCAATGAGTGATAAGCCCAACGTTTCTCCTTTGTTTTTTTTTAACATTGCCCTTTAGCTGATTTCTAGAGTACAATATAATGTGATTACATTTTCAACTTGTGACTTTCTTTAACTCGAAATATATATGGAAGTTTGAAATCTTTGTTTTGATTTACAGTCTCGAGCACGTTCCAACATAGAAGATAAATGATGGACTACATGGAGTGTGTGTTCTAAATCAAATTCTGAGATGGTTAGATGTGTGCTAATTTCATTTGTTTATATGCGTTTAGAAAAATTCATTAATGAAAGATTTTAAATTTTTTTAATGTATTTGTAGTCCATGAGTGAAAGATGTTTAGAAACCATCATGAATGAAAGATTTTTAATTTTTTTTAATGTGACTGAATTCCATGTTTTCATCTTCACACCATTATTTGGAGTGGTATTTTTTTGTAATTTGAAATTGATGAAGAGGAATTTCCAATTTCTCCAAATCAAGTCACATGTAGAAAATCATGATATAGTGGGCTATACCAGATTTTCCCAAGCTTTAGAACCTCAACAAAAGTTAAACTCTTGTTTTCCATCAAATAGAAGTTAGAAAATATACCATTAGAGGAATGGGTTGGGAGGTTAACATTCTTCTATCCAACTGGTATTGGGTGCTTGTATGTTCTATTAATAGGAAAGTTTGTTTGCTTGTTCTTGAGGGAAATTAATATTTTTGGAATATACCTACTTACACTTATTAAATTCATTTACTAAATGTCCCAATTCCTCGTAATTATGACCATACCCCTACTCCACTATAAATATCACATATATGTTGTATTAGTATTCATCTTATTCATATCAATAAATATTATTTTTTTATTCTTTTGGTTTTATGGCTTGCAGGTTAGGTGAAGCTGGAGCTGGAGCTGGAGCTTGACCCTCAGGCCCATATTTACAAGTTTTCCTTAAATATATCATTTATACCTCTAGTTATTTATGTTTATATCACCCTTTTCAAGGATTTTACCTGTATAGGCCAACACGTTTTAAAGTTTTAGGGGGGTTTCAGGCAGGTTTTCAGGGTTGTTTGATTGACACAAAACATAGCTTTCAGTCAAGAGTTAAGAGGATGGGTGGGTAGGTAGGCCCTTGGCTCCATATTTTAAACCAAGGCTCTGATACCATGTGTAGGGTCCTATCTAACAAAACCTAAAATTTCATAAATTTAAACATAAAATTTCTATCATAATTTCCTTGCGGTTCTATATTCAGCTAAATAACAGTTCATGGTTCAACAAAATTCAAAATAAGCAGCATGATATAAATAACATATTGAATAACATACAGATCATAGTAAAATAATGAACCATCATAACGATAATGAACATGGCATAATAATGAACATAAATACCTCTCAAGTGATGTTGTTTCCCAAACTCTGTCTGTCCAAGATGAAGCTGAAACTCTKCCCAAGATGCTCTACCCAAAATTGAATCTGTTCCTCCCAACCAGCTAGGAACAGAGCCTCTCCGGCTCCCTAGCTCCAGGATTCCTAGCCCCTGAGCCCAAAACTCCCAGCAACAGATGCCCCCTRTCTCAGTCCACCAAACTCCAACAAGTTCCTCAAGCAAAAACCAATAGTATAATCCTCCAGCAAGCTACTCCAGCCCYCAAATCAGMAATACAGTCCTCTCCTATGAAAATGATKCTCTCCCAAAACAAAAAKTCATTTCTCCCRTGTTTTTCCCTTCTCTTATGCTCCTTTCCCCCCTCTCTCATTCACCGCCTTCTACCTTCATTAAGTCTCACCCACCTTATCTCTCCATTAAGTGTCATCTACCTTATCCCCTTTCTCTTTAATGGTTCCATCATTCGATACATTAAGTCTCCATTTAATAAATTAATAATTTATTAAAGTCAAATTCATTAACCGAATATTTAATCATGAAATTAATTAATTAAACCAATATACATTAAACAAATATTAAATCAGGACAATTAATTAACTAATATACATTAAACAATATTTAAATCATGACAATTGATTAATTACTTAGGGTCGTTACATGCAGAGGGTTAAGGTGGATCAATGCAACGTTATCAAGAAAATGAAGATTACACCCCTACGACCACCTATCCCTCGGATGTTGGTGAAGAGCTTCCTTGGGAAGGAAATATTGAAGCAATGATGCTCCAATGATGCTCATCACATCATGCTAAGCTCGAGAATGATATTAGGCATATGGCTCTCCTTGCAAAGAGCAAACAAAGCTTGGAGATAGTTTTGCATTCTTTGTAAAACTTTATTAATGTATATCAAAACCTGGGGCCAATGTTTGATACCTTCATAGATCTGATGAGGAGACGAAAGTTAGAGGTGATGGGCCCTAATAAATGGGAATTAGTATAAAAAAGAGTTTCAAAAGAGAAGGCAATTTCAATGTTTAATTTCAAGGAAGGTCCAAAGCAATCGATGTTGAAGGTGAAATATTTCAAGCACCCAAACATTGCAGGACATCTCTATAAAATATTCTTGGCAGCATATGGGAGGTTTCCATGGAATGATGAGATACCGATTTACTTTGCTAAACTTTTCTATGCAGATTTTTTTTGGGGCATGCATCCTGATTATACTATCCTACCATCTTGATATTATGGGGTTGGTAAAGGTCGAATATATAATCGAAAAGGGGCATATCGAGATGCATCATTTTCGAGGCCTCCACCACCTTTGGTATCTCACCCAACAAGGGAATTTTATTCACATGCAGAGATGCAAGCCACATCACAGGTTGGAAAGGAGGCGAGGACTGCAATTGGAGATAATTTATAAAAAAAATTGTATGGTATTGACGTTGGTTTGAATCGACAGAGGGAACAATCCACTACTCGGGAAAGTTATGTTGACAAGATGGATGAGGAGATAGATTCCATGAGCGTAGAAGAGTTACAGGATTATGCAAAATTTTGTCGCAATGGATGGAAAGAGTTAATTACGCATGAGGAATTATGTATTGGACCGGTATTTTTTTTAGTTTGTAAATTTTTCATGCATTAGGGGATAGTTTTCTTGTTATTAGATCTAGATACATATCATTTCATTGATAGAAATAATTGATGTGTTACATGTTCATTAATCACAATTTGGTCAAATGTTAAATGATTCCTCATTAAATAGGGGACTTGATTCATCGTCTTTAAATTTTGATGCAATGAATCAGGTATGTTTTTAAAAATATCCATATCTACACTTTAGTTGTATAATTTCCACACCTTGTTGAAGAATCAATGCAACAAATTTATATCTTTCCATTCATGTGAACACATTTATCTAAAATTCAAAGTTGTTGTGTTCACAGATTCCCTTGCCATCTCCCAACACATTTATAGTTTTATATCAATTGTCATCGCAAATGTTGGGGGAATTTCAAGAGGGGGACGATATTGAGGTTGTCACATCACAGGTATTGCATTTTTCTAAGTTTAAAACTATGATTTCAAGTGTCAATCATTTAATTTTAACTCATCAAAAATGATTTGAAAATGTTATTTATGTAAGTAGATGCCTTAATGGACATATGCAAATTTCAAATGTGTTATAGGCCAACTTGGAGAAAAGAGTGCCAGATAGAGTGCCTGATAAGGATGTGTTCATACCGGAGAAGGATAAATCCATACCTGATGATGCGTAGATCATGTATATGTACATTGAATTTGTAATTTCTAGTGTGTTTTTATGTAAACTTTATTATATACACATGAATGCTTAAATTTATTTTTCTACTTTTTTTAAATTTTATGGGTTACATTATAGATATGCACATGATGCAGTTGCCTTGTATTTCTTTCATCCATGTCAATAGTTTAGAATAGCATATACTTGGGATTTAGACATAACTACATGTATTATCCTTAATGCATTTGCCAGATCTATTTTTTTTCCTTTTGAAAGATGTGCATAACAACTTTTTAGGTCCCCTTTTTCTTTCCTTTTGAAAGATGTGAAAAACAAATTCAATGTCATTTGACTACATTTCTTTTGCAAAAAGAGTTCAACATTATTTTTAAAACCATGGCTTATTTGTAGTTGAAATACACTTGTAGCAAAACTGAAGTTTTGGTTGATCAAATAAATTCAATATCCTTTGCCTACATTTATTTTGCAAAAAGAGGTCAACATTATTTTTAAAACCATGGCTTATTTGTAGTTGAAATACACTTGTAGAAAAATTGAAGTTTTGGTTGATCAAATATTCCTTGTATAATATTTTAATCAAGCATTTTCTATTCATGGAAGGGTTAGTCAACTAGTCCCTATATAAATTTACCATCATTTAAAATGGTATATCTTTGGGGAAAGAATGGGGAAGGTTCAACCATCCCTTATTTCTTTGATTATTGTCTTGAACTCTTCACTAATTGCTTACCAACCACAAACTAAATTTTTTAGATTTAAAAATAATGGGGAATGTTCAAACCACCCTTATTTCTTTGAGTATTGTCTTGAACTCTTCACTAATTAACCAACAACGAACTAACTTTTCTAGATTTAAAAATATGCTAGATACATGATATTACTTATGTTTAGATCATGATGCATGAATTTTTGAAAGAGAAATTGATTATATGAGGACATCTGTCCCACAACTAGAAAAAAAAAAAAAATGTGTAATATGGATATTTATGTTTTCTGCATACAATGAAGTGAATTTCTTCTCGGGGTATTGTCAATCTCTTAACTTGTTTCTTACTGACCACCAACCGACATTCCTAGATTTATAAATATAATGTACATGATTGTAGTATTGTCAAACTCTTAACTTGTTGCTTACTAACCACCAACCAATATTCCTAGACTTAAAAATATGGTGTACATGATCTTATGTTTAAATCATGGTGCAGGAAATTGATTATATGAGAACATCTATTTCAGAACAGAAAGAGGAAAGATTTATCTTCTTGGAAGAATCCATATTTGTTTTTTATCCATACGTCCAAGTGATATCATTCTTGGGGTATTATCTAACTCTGTATTGATTATATGAGAACATTTATTTCATAACAGAAAGAGGAAAGATTTATCTTCTTGGAAGAATCCATATTTGTGTTTTCTGCATACATCCAAGTGATTTCATTCTTGGGATATTATCTAACTTTGAACATTGATTTCTTACCAACCACACGCCAAATCTTCTCTGTAAATATATTATGTATATGATCGTACTTAGTTCACATTAATGTAGGCATTTTTGAAAGAGCATTTGATTATAATATGAGAACATCTAAACCATAGCAGAAAATTATAGATTTATGGTTTTGGAAGAATGGCTTAATATAGAGAGTAGAATCAAAAGAGAGCAATAATATTAGATCCATGGAACTCTGGTTGGGTATGTTATTCTTGCTCAAGGTTCGGTGTGTTATTCTCGATTGAATCACTTTTTTAATATTTATATGTTTATTATTTTAGACAAGTATATACTAATATGTATCATTGGTTTTTCTTCCTTGTTACAATAATGTCTGTGCATGGAGCATGAATGCCCGAGGATGGACTGCAACACCTTTGGTATGCCAATTTTTCTTGAGCTAGTTTATTTTATTTATCTAAATATTATTTTAAACAAGTGTACACTTTATGTTAAACAAGTATACATTTTATTTAAGTTAAGAATTGGCCATGATTATAAACTAGGTTTGTGATATTTGTGTTGGATAGTCGTACCAGTAATTTGCAATTCTTGTCCTTTGTAGGGGGATGTTGATAGTGCGATTGATAGGCTCTGGCAGAAGAAAGTAGAACTTGGTCAGTGGTTTTTGCAAGATGGCAAATATGTAGGATTTGAATCTGAAAATAATGTGTAGACTTTATTAAATCACTCTATGGAAATATACATTTATGGAGACAAATTGTTAAACTCTCTTAAACTCTTATTATTACTTTTGTTTTTAGTTGAAGTTGAATTTTCTATATATGAGTACATTATGTGTTGGTACCATTTATTCATCTATTTAAATATTTATTTGTTTTCGGTTTAACACTCTCAAAATACTCATTTTACTAGTTGCTTGCAATGAATTTCAAACACTAAATAGGTATTACCTCTGAATCATACATGAGGTCCCACATATTCCACATCTCCACATTCTTATTCCTATGTCCTTATTAGGTAGGCCCCTTATAGGGTAGTTACTAATATGTATTATCTCTATCATTGGATAGAATACATGCATCCTAAGGATGAGACTCTCAACAACTACTTAAACCATTGATAACATGTTATCCTTTCATAGTGGTGTTTAATATGGTAATATTCTTATAAGGAATGTTCTAATATATAATCTCTCTATCATTAACTAGAATAAGTTCTTCCTAAAGTTGGGATTCAATACTCATTCTGAAGAGTAACCCAAACGGCTAATAATGATTGTGCCTTGCATATTAGTGTTTAAAATGGTAAAATGGGTTAAATGGCTCAAAGAAATAAGAGTCGGCACTCTCAATTGTTATACACCAATAAACTCGTTATCTTAAAAAATGTCATTAATCTTATTTAGCATAAAAACTCCTTTACCAAATTGATGCTTATATTTATTCCCAACACATTAGTGAAATATTGGAATACCCTCTCCATATTTTGTCACCAATATGAGAGATTTTAAACATTTATTTTTGTCTCTTAAATTATACATTCATCATAACCTATAATAGAGACATAAATTAAATAATAGAGATGTAAATTAAATAAAATTGTAATTAATACATTCATCATAACCTATAATAGAGATATAAATTAAATAAAATTGTAATTATTTGTATTGCACAATTTGAATTTCATGGTGGATGCATTTGTTGGCCTTGAAAGTCATAATATGTTGAATTTGGTATTTTCAATATCCTCTCGTTATAGTAGGTTTCTTGTGTGAGGAAAAAGGAAATATGCATATGTTTTAAGTTTCAATAATACAATAGATGACTTGGATGGTGCAATATGTATTTGGGTTCATTTAATATTTTTTTAACTTATGAGTTTCATGCATTTGCAGTCATAGATTTCAAATTTTTTAACTTATGAGTTTCATGCATTTGCAGTCCATAGATTTCAAATTTGGTAAAAGAAATAGAGTCTGAGTAAGAGAGTTTAGTAAGAAAGTTTCCTGGAGAATCAACTTAAAAAGTAAGAGTCCAATAAAATGGAAAAAACACCTTACAAGAAAGAATCAGCTTAAAAAGTAAGAGTCTAATAAAATGGAAAAACACCTTACAAGAAAGAAAATATTTCTCATAGTCCAGTAATGGGAAAAAGGGAAGTTGTATATTATAAAAAGGGGCACCTTATTATGGCATAGCATTCAAAATAAATAAGTGCTCAATTGGATATTTAGATTCCATGTTTTAAATCAAGTCTTCCTTATATCTCTCCAAACCTACCATTACTTTAGTTGGTAATATCTCATTGTGTAGTGGAAGGTTTAATACACCATTGGATAACACAAAAAATAACCATGAATTTTATTTTGTAATTATATTTTATTTCATTAATGGAGTAATCTTGAGAAATTTTAATGGATTTAGATTCATGCTAGTGAATCAATGGGTAATACACTAGAATATTGTATCACATGTCTCATCCATCATTGTGAGCTTATCAATCGAGAGAATCAAGAGCACTACGTATTTTAATATTTTTTGTAGAAAAATATATGTGCCTATTCACACCATTTGAGCATATAAAATATCATGTTGAGATAATGACTAATTATAAATGAGTACAATATTAATTCTAAATCGAGATGAAAACTCATTAATTATTATTTAGGCATATAGGAATGAACACACCAAAACTATTGTCCAATAGTACACTTGTCGAACAGAAAACGATTGTTGAAAAATACACTTTCACCATAGTATAGCCATTAGATGGCAATGAAGGATCCAAAACACCTATACAATAGGAATTAATGAAACTTTAAAATGTGTCCAAAGCACCTATCTAATAGTACACCTATTCCATTATACACTTGTCTATTGTACAAAATACCCAAGTTGTGTTGATTTCATTGGGATGCCAACATCGAAAAAGGGCCCATTACTATTCTTGAGATTCAACAATGTCTTGTTTATCTTCAAAAGTGTATGTTATATGTTATGATCCATACATGGGATATCTCAAATATGGGAGGACCACAACTAAATCCATCCAAAATACGATTGGGGAGAGGGGTAGATTCTTTTGGGTAAAATAACATATACACCAAATTCCTTATATGCCCAACAAAGAATTTTTTCTTAATATTTTTTGCAAATGGGATTCATTTATGTAAATTTATTTTAGTGTTGGAGTTGATTCAATATGAAAGTATCATAGAGAAGGGTTGGTTGACCCTTCTCTATCTGTAGTTTAGATTTTTTAGGAATTTAACGTAGAAGTGTGGGATGATCCATCTTGATTTAGATTCATATCAACATGTCAATCATGTAATTAATTATCTTATTTATCATTGATGTAAAGTGGAAAGAAGAAGGATTGAATGACCCTTATCCATTCCATATACATATTAATTTAATGTTGTTCTTAATGTTAATTTTAGATTCAATTGTTCCTATGGTTGCAATGGAATATAACTAAAAATTAATCTTTACTAGTGTAATCTTAAGGAATGATTGGATGACCCTTCTCTTTGTCATATTATATTTCAATTGTATCCATAATTCCAAAATGTCCATATACTTAACTTCTTTAGTGGTATATGGAGAAATGATCCACCGACACTTTTTTATTATCATATCCATTACAATACTTTCTAGCAATCCTAGAAGGTTAGACCTACTCTTCTCCATATATATGTAACATTAATAAGGGCTGGGAAACCCTTCTTCATATACAATTATGCAAAGAAGGATCAATCAATCCTTATCCATCTATATTTTTCTTTAATTGACCCCAACGAACCCCAGTTTTAAAACTTTGTAGGCATTGAATATAGAAGGGATTGTTGAATCTTCTTCGTTTACATTCCTATCAATGTGTCAATCACCTAACCAATTCCCTCACAATGTGATGTAAAGTTAAAGAAGAGAAATGACCACCAATGGAACATAAGGAAATAAGTTATCGGCCCAAGACTTGTAGAGACATGAAAGTCCCCCTTAAGGACCACTAATGGGTCACCAATGGGTCATTTCAAGTGACGTGGTTTTCCTTGAATAATAGTGATGAGCCATCCTTCATTTGTGGATAATAAAAAATGATGATTCTTAAGGGGATATTAAAAAAAGATCGAAATTGTTACAATAATAATAATATAATCATATACGTGTACTTGATGAAAAATAAAAAAATTCTAAAATGTCGAGTTTGTTTAAAAAAATTGTAATGGTATACCATCTTCAATTATTCGTTCTTGATCGACTTTTGACATTTTCCATTTTCTAACTTTTGATCTTTTCTTTGATTGAACCTCTATTAACTTTATGCGCATTTCACATACCAAATGACTATATTGACAACTTATGACATTCGACTGATAGTCTTGAAAGTGAACATGACTATCGAGTTCATGGGTTTCTTGAAAAAAATAGTCTTTTAATACGATGGATCATCTTTCATATATAAAATCATTATCATCAAAATCTTGTAATAATTTTATCTTTCATTGTGTGCATCACATCAAATAAAATTTAATGTTTTCATCGTTGTCTACAAGTGCAACCACAACAAAGACATCTCCTTCAAATAACTCATCATATTCCAACAAGCAATTCTCATTAGATCAACACATATGCACACAATTGTATTATATATAAATTTTATATATCTAGATAGTACATGTAAATATACATTGTTTAAGCATAACAAATATGTTTGAACAATTGAAACATAAAATTTACCTTCTCTAACAAGATCATAAACTCTATCGCCATCAATTGACACTATAGTTTCATTTGATTCAATCTCCTTTAGGCTTGAAAGTGGCATTTTCTCCTTTGTATTAATTTTAGTGTGTCTCCAAGCTTTAACATATTTCTTAGTTTTGTTTTCACAAATGTCTGTGGATTTTGTGTCCTCTATGCAAATTGAACAAAAACAAGATTCATTTCCTCCATCAAATTCAAATACATTTTGGAAGGGTATTTTTTTAATTGAATGCAATTTTCGAGTCCCATGTATTGTACTGGCCTCATATGGGATTGATCTATCTACATCTTCGATGCCAATATGCCAAAAAAACCTGCACACAATTCAATAATAATTTATTTAAATATAAATATGAAATGTCAATATAATAAAAATGTTAAAGACAAGAACTTATTAACTTTCTCTATTGAACATGAATGAAAACCATATTTTTGAATGCAAATAAAAATATAACATGTGCGTACAACATATATATACACACACCTGTGCACATCCTTTGATGGATTATTTTCATGGCTTAGTGCATGTTTGCACCATTCAAAAACTTGATAAGAAGATTCAAATTGATCTACATGAGGGCTCATATGATACCTTCTAAGTGCTCATTTTACACATGCCTCTGCACCAACATTCTCTCATTTTCCATGACCAACCTCAATGAAATTCCAACAATGCATAATGTTTGATTTCTTATGAAGACGACACAGCCAATAGAATGATCATGAAGATTTGAATTGACCTGCACATCCATCTGACCATATCCAATGTTGATTGAATCCGATCCCACGGTTTTTCAATGAATCATAAAATTTATCAAAGCAATGTTGTACATAATGTGTATCATGTGTCCGATCATCACTTATATAAAATTGATATTATTTAATAACATGTTGATTGCTATCGATGCTTTATATGTTATCAACACTTTGTTGAGCATGTCTATATAGAATGTGGACAAATATAAAGACTTGATAAGAATGATAATATTCACTTTTTATTTCTTTTTGTGCATCGAATGTGTAATTCTCTGCAAAATCAACTACAGATAAAATCGTTCTTGGTGGAAACACTTAACAAGATTGTTTGAATTGTAGGTCTTCCCATCAAGCTCTATGTGAATGCTTGGTGTATTTATAAATTTCTTTCTCAAACTTCTTCAAAAAATCTATCACACAGATTTTATCCACTTTCAAATCAATCCTTTTGGAAACAATATTTGAAGAACTTGTAGTAGTGTTACTAATATATTCATATCTCTTCCAATTGATTGTTATATCATACAAATATTGATCATTCATATCAATAGTATACTTGGAGTGATATAAAATTATATTTCCACAACGATCACATTTTTTCCACCAACACATTTTTTTGGGTGAAATAATTCATCACCTTCGCTTTCACATAGAATTTGGGATATGAAACCATGGATTGTGGAAGGAGGCGAACTTTCCTAGAAAGTTATACCAAAATAAAGAAAAGTGTCATAATATAACTCAAATTCTACATGATAACGACAACAACAAGTGTCACGAACAATGATGGGTCTAACAAACCATGGTTTTCGTTGCACAAATGTATTGATGGACATTTTAACTTCTTTGTGCTTTTCTTTGAACTTGTTGAACAATTCTAGTTGTGTCATTGGTAATATATGTTTTGCATGTTCTTGATGTTCACCTCGTCCTATTCTTCGTCACAACACATCCCTTGTATGTGGTGAAACACGAGATTTTTTCAACTAATAATTATAGACCAATTCTTTAACATTTTCTGCAAGTCTATCTTTTTAGAGTTGTCTAGAAATAACTGTCCAACAAGTAAGTTCATCATTTGCATCTATTTGCAATCGGAAATGTCTATGTGTGTACAATGTTTTTCTTGAGGTTTACATTACTTTTGTCATGTGTTGTGTCAAATGATATTTTATATTGTTAGATGGAACAATCGTTGTTTGTATTACTCTACTTGTAACACTAACATATTTTTTTTCGAGATTTTCCAAAAGATTTTAATGCGCTAGTTATATTCTCAAAGACATTCGGTTTCACCTTTGTATATTTTTTTCGACTTTTGAATACCCAATAATGATGTAGCTACTTTTAATTTTTTCGACCTTATTAGACCCCTAAAAAGTTGATCTTGTGTTGCTATGGATTCATTTTTGAAAAAAGTATTATACATATTCTTAACATGATATCTTATAATATGGTAAGGTTTTTTCTCCCCAAATTTGTAAGTATCGACATTTTTTAACATTTCATCATCAATGTTGATATCTCCTGCATATTTCAATTTAACTTATATTAAAAAAACTAAACCAGATCATAAATTAATTAAACTCTACAAGTGTTTGAATATTATTAAAATCATGAATGCGGGTGTCTCTTTTGCTTGCTTTTTGAGAAAAAAAATATATTTTTTCACAAATTCTTCAATTTCTGGTAAATAAAAGTATTTTTTTATTTAGAATTTCACTTTACAGTAAAAACAAAACTTGTAAATAATTTTGTTAGCTTTCTATTGAATTTTCAATTTTGTTTTATTGAGATCTGATATGTCAACTTAGCAATTGTTTGATATTATGTTCCTTAAAAATGAAGGGAATGATGATGAGTTATGTTTTCCCCCAACAATGTATCAATTATTAAACTTTCATTTCTGACAAATGAAATATGTTGAAACAATCTACAGAGACTCTATTTTATGCTAACTATAGTTTTGAATCTAACAGATGAATATTATAATTTCTACATTTTTTTTAAGTTGACCAATCTGTAAAAGTTGCATATTTTAAACACATTATTTTACCCATCGTGTAATTTTCTTAATTTTTACTTAAAAGTAAAATCTAAAAATACCCTTTTGAATAGGACAATCTAAATCTTATTAATATAAACATTCCATAATTTTCTACTGTGTATTTTTATAGATATGGATTTTTCATTTTACTGAATCTTAGTGTCACCTAAAAATATTATGCAGTGATTTTTCTGAAAAAATAAATAAAATTAGCTAAAACCAATGAAAATAAATATGAATTATATCAACTGAAAGTAGTTTCATGCCTACAAATGTCATTATCAGTTCCGAAACTAAATTCTTTGTATTTGCAGGAGTCTGCTACCTCCAAAGTTGAAGTAAGCTGGAGAGAATTTAGGAGTTTTCAGTAAACTGTCCCAATTGCAGGTTTTCAACTGAAAGGCTATTCTTAACGGAAGCTGTTAAAAATAAATAGACTTCCAATCTTTCGGTCGAAAAGTAATATTTTCGGCCAAAAAGCTTATGTCAAAATTTCGTTGGTCGGAAATATATGAATATATGCATCGTTTGGCATATCGATTGGCCATAATCATTTGGTGTGAAATGATATAAATATGCTTTTGACCAAACTTGTTTTTCACAATTCATTTTCTTATTTCATATTTTCGGTTATGTGGAGCCACTAAAGAGAAGTTTGGAGCAACTTTTTTGCTGTTTGAAACAAGGTTTTTGTTGTTTTTATTGGAGCAGGAATTTATATATTGAACGCTTTCTTGAACATTATTTTCAAGGTGGAGGCTTTCTTGAACATTATTTTCAAGATGAACGCTTTCATAAGAAACTCCTTTAAAGTATATCAAATAATTTTTTTTGGAAATTTTTTTTA
This sequence comes from Picea engelmannii, assembly GCA_009831015.1. Classification (NCBI taxonomy): domain Eukaryota; kingdom Viridiplantae; phylum Streptophyta; class Pinopsida; order Pinales; family Pinaceae; genus Picea; species Picea engelmannii. The sequence continues at coordinate 684,309 of ML776624.1, read as the reverse complement.
AACAATTCCTATCAAATTCTTGATATTATTTTTGAATATTTTTTGTCACAGTGAATTTTTTATGAAACAAATTTTTTTGAAGATCAAAGGTTTTTTTTAATTTTCTTTAAAATATATATTTTTATGCAAAATTTCTTTTAAAATCATTTTGGTTTATTGAGCAATCTTTTACAATATGATTATAAAATCCATTTTTTTATTTCTTTAAAAAAAAAAATTTGAGTTATAGTATTTGAGGTTTGAAATTTTATTTTGTGTTATAAAATGTTGAATTTTTTTAAAACCTTTACAGGTTGAATAATCATGGTCAACAAAATTTTGCGCAAGAGAAACTATGATCGCACTCTAGATGAAACTCATCATAACGAACAAGCTAAAGAGCGTTATTGGAGAAAGAAACGAGAACGTGAAAATATTGAAGGAAGAAATAATGATGATATAAATAGATATTTTCCTCATGATTCTCAACAAGAAGTACAGCCAGGTATGCATACATATTGTCTAGATTAAGTTTAGAATTCAAATTTAAATTATTTTTTTATATAATTGATTGTAATTTAAATTTAATATTTTTCAAAAAACAAAAATAGATTTGTCTCATAACATCGATGAAGTCGTTGAAACCAAAATTGAAGCATAAATTGAATCACCTACCGGTATGTACATAAATTTAAATAATACAAGAGAATTAAAATCTAAAAATCATGATTTGAAAAAACGTTTTGACCTCGTAAACTTTCTACAATGTTTTGCATTAAAAAAATGACAATAATTTTTTTTTGAAGAGACATTTGCCACATATGATGTGCGGTGTAGTTGAAATCAATCCACTAAAAAAAAAATGTATATAATAATTATAATCCATTAAATCTATAAATTAAAATATCATCTTATAATGATTGATATATTTGTCAATCGCCACACATGACATATACAACTTTTAAACGTCCTTCGATTTTTCGACAATGAAAACTCTAGAAAACCATAATGAAATGTTTTTAATGAAAGACTTTTAAAATCATAAATAAAAATTTTAAAATCAAATAATTTAATGAAAAAACAAGCACCATTTTTTTTCCAATAGAAAGTTTGCACAAAATTATATTAGAGTATAATTTTTTTTGCATAGCAGAGATACTTCATTCAAGAGTTCACAGCTAACCCAACAAAACATCAATCTGTTCTCACCAAAAAGGATCCAAACATACAACCTCTGCAATCTTCCTGTCCAATAAGGATCACTAAAATATATAATAGACAGGAGATCCAAAAAACAAAAAGAAACATTGTCTTCATCGGAGGGTACTTAAGTCAAAAACAAAAACTGAACCAACAAAAGACCCAGAACATTAGAAGATATTTATATTGGAAGTAGGACATGTCGTCCCATTATCCCAAGCGAAGAAACATAATCTTACTTTTGGAGCCAGTAGTGCTTGCTTGGAAAGATCGCCAACTTCCTTATTGAATTCCCGAAAAATGTGATGAAAGTTGATTCCTAGAAAATTTGACGCCAATTCCTTTGTTCTAGGCTTCCAACCTTCGATGTCGATGGCTTGTAACTTACCTATGTGATTTAACCAGTCAATCACCACCTTTGAATCACCCAATATCTAAATCTTTTGAATATTCCACTGATTTGCAAGATAAAGAGTAGCCCACACACCCATGAGCTCGGCCTTTGTATTTGTACCATTCCCGCAATTTATAAACCACCTGTGGATAGTCGAACCTGGTTGTTTTATGACACCCCTAGCTCTGCACATCCTACCACCTGAAATGGAAGCTCCGTAAAAACATGTGAGGGTGTATCCATCCATCTGAGCAATAGTGCAAGTTTTTGTGGGCATAAATTTTGGAGAAGTGATTTTGTTGTGCATGCCAAGAATCTTGTAAACCACAGTCCCAACCGAGGGTGATTTCTCTTCAAATATGGCCTTATTTCTCTCTATCCAGATAAACTAGCAAGTGTAACCTGCCATATTTTTTTAAACTGATTTTTCCTACGTCCACGCCTCTATACAATCCGATAGCAAGGAAATTGCCCATGTTTTTTTTTTTTTTTTTAATAAAAGGGAGATTCTTGACCAAACAGTCTAAGTGAAAATACAATGTAGGAACAGGTGATTGTTGCCTTCTATATTGTGCTTGCATAAAATGAAAATACCTAGGCCTTCCTATCCCCTCTTTTGAAGGATGTCCCAAGTCATAATCCTATTTGCAGTCGCCATCCATATAAATAATTTAATTTTCAATTGGAGTTTCCATTTCCATATATTTACCTTCCATCCCCGCCACTTCAGGAGATCCTGGGTTGAGATGAGTGCAGAGTAGATATTTTTCACACTGATTTTTCCGGTGGCATCATCCCCTGACAATAAAAGGGTATCGTTGAAATCAAAGAGTGAAATACCCACTCCCATAAGTTCTTTAACATAGAAGTCTCATTCAGAGGCTAAAGTTTTGGATAGTCTCAAATCTGCGCTACTTAATCACTTCTCTGTCAAGGTAGCAGGGTCACAGGCTCTTGAAGCTTGTGCTAATACAATAATCCTTTGTTGATGCAGATGAGTGATGAGATATTCCGAGAGATAGGCCCTGTTGTCTAAGCCTAAGATCCTATCTCTACCAATCAAAATGAGTTGACCTATACCTAGTTGTCAGCTGAGCCAATGTGTTAACACATGAACATATCGGATGAGACTAGACCACATTCTAGAAGCAGAGTAATGTAAATGATTTTCCAATCAGAACCAATTGATGACAGTAGTATTTGGAAAGTATTTGTCCAATATTACTCTATGCCAAATACCTTCCTGAGTCAGCACTCTCCACAGGTTATTTGCATTCAAAGCCGTGTTGAAAAACCCAAGATTACGAAACACCCATCCTCCATATTTCTTCAGTATAGACAGGATATCCCATCTACAGAGGTGATAATGTTGAGAATCTTTATGCTTGTTCCAGAGGAAATGGAACATCATTTTCTTGATTTTGCATAGTACCAAGCGTGGAATTGCTTCCATCGACATCTAGTAAATTGGTTGTCCTTCCAACATTGTTTTAACTAAGATATATCTACCTCCCAGTGAGAGCCACCTATAACACCAAGAATTAATCTTCTTCGATAGTTTGTTCACTAACCACTCCCAATCTGTTGCCCTGTGAGCTCCAGTCTTAAAAAAATAACTCAGATAATTGAAACCAATGGATAGGTCACTAAAGTTATAAGGCATAAAATCATTGAAAGGTAAAAGTTCAGTTTTTGAGAGACCCTCAAAATGGACTGTAGTCTTTTTTGGATTGATCATAAGTCCCGAAGCTTTACAAAATAAACTGATAATAAAGACTATTTCCTTCCATTCTTGAAGATTTTCCTTTGACATGATTAAAACATCATCCACAAACAGTAAATGGAGAATTTTCATCAATCTATATACTTTAATACCTGAGAGCAATCCTTCATTAAAACTATTTTTCAATAAGACATTGAGGCCTTCCATAACTAGAATAAAAAGTAAAGAACTATGTTGCCTCGCCATTGAGTAAAACTACAAAGGATGAGTAAGTTACGCATCCCAGGATCCACTATGTCATCTAGATCCCAAATCCCACTTTTAATAAAGTCAATCTTAAGCGTTTCCAATCAATAAAATCATAAGCCTTCCTTAAGTCCAATTTTAAAATGAGAGATTTTATCTTTTTCTTCTTAATGCTATGTATGCTCTCATGTGCAGTACCGATTGCATCTTGGATTCTCCTGCCCTGTAAGAAACCCAGTTGTTCAACAGAGAGAGACCTTGATAAAATCGGCTTTATACGATTGGTTATGATTTTAGAGATCATTTTGTAACAAAGATTACATAAAGATATCGAGCGATAATCTTCAAAGATTGATGGATTATTTGTCTTCAGAATCAGAGTGAGAAAAGTCGAATTTATGCAGCTCGAGACAGACCCCAATCTTCTCGATTCCTCCACCATCGCAAGAAGGTATTCTCCAACTAAATAAAAAAATAAGGTAAAAAACTCAGTTGTCCAGCCATCCAACCTTGGGCTCTTATCCTTTTTGAAGAGTAATAGAACCGCCTTTAATTCCTCCAAGGTGACAGGGTTATATAAAACGTTGGATTCCTCAACACTTAGCATCTGTGGAAACATGTCAATAATCTTGCATTGATCGATGGTATTCTGGACAATCGGAGCCTTATAGAAATTTTGGAAGTAATGGACCGCTTCCTGCTTTAAGAGATTCTGGTCACTGATTTTTATACCATTCTCACCTGTGATCTCCCAAATGTTCTTCTGGATCCTACTATGACTAACATAGTTATGGAAGAATTTGGTATTGTTATCCCCACTCTCTAACCAAGTGGCCCTGCTACTAAGTCTCCACCGTTCTTCAGTCCCTGTTAAAATCGAATTTCTTTCAAGTTCCAATTGCCTAAATTTTTTTCCTTCTTCAAGATTAATAGGATCTTCGACCATTCTCAATATTGTCTCCTTGATATCAACTTCTAAATTCAGTAAATCACCTTTGTTCCTGGCCATTTTTTCTTTATACCAAATTTTCGATTATGATTTTAGGACTTTTAGTTTCCAGAACAATCTATTTTGTCTGCCACCCTCCGATAGGAAGACAGGGTCCTGCCAAATCATTTGTACTAGCGCCAAAAAGTCACTGTATTTTAGCCAATGTGAGTTTAGTTTGAATGGATAAGCCTTGTAAATGGGCGGGATCTCCAACTGTAATAGAACCAGAGCATGGTCCAAGATATATGGAAACTCAACCCATGACCTATTCAGGCCAACAATTGATAATAAGTATTATGATACAATACATCTGTGCAATCTCCTCACTACTGCATCAAGTCCAGAACACCCATTACACCTGGTGGGAACCAGTTTTGCTGGCTGAAAAAACAAGCACCATGAACTAAGCATTTTCTATTAACAACATTAATTATTTTCCTAGCCATTACGCAAATCTCTCGAGGTATCTCTTAATTATTTTTTCAAACGTATTCTCGCTTTTTAACTATTCACACATATATCATTACAACAACAACAAAAAAATAAAGTTTATTATTAATATTATGCTGGGTTAAATTGCATTAATTATGGAAAAAATTAATTTCAAAAAGTAAACCATCTTCTCACAAAATTCTACAGCAACCACAATCTTCTCAAATTTTAAATACTATAATACATTACATTGTATAAAGTATGAAACAAATTATTTTATTAATATTAAAAAATTCATATTCATATATAATTTATTGAGTCGTAGAAAACTAAGTTGTTTTCTGTAATAAACATAAACATTAACATGCTTTTATTTTTTTTATTTTTTTTTAAAGATTGAAGACTTAATAAAGTCGATCATTGATTTTTGTATTTAGTAGAATCAACATTGGATTCCACTCTCAAGGGAACCTTCACTATTCTCGCCAATTTCAAGCATTTTATTTATTTAAAATAAGTAGTATTTTGGTCGATTAATAAAGTATGTTTTTTGAAGTATTCAAATATGTCTTTTTCTTAATTAATATAGAAAATGCATTGATGTTTATTTATTATTAAAGGGTGGTATTTTGGACTAATACAATAAAGTATGTTTTTTGAAGTATTCAAATATTGTCATTTTCTTAATTAATATAGAAAATACATTGATGTTTATTTATTATTAAAGGGTGGTATTTTGGACTAAAATGTATTAGTGATGATATTGATTTCATACATTATGAGTTTTCTCGAGTTGTGATCATCATTTATATTTATATGATATTTATAAATATCATATAAATATCATCCTTAGCATTCTTAGCAGGAGATCTAAATATCACATTTTTGATTGATGAAGTGTGGGGTGGAACTAACTCTGTTGGTTCCTTGGCAGATTATTACAAGTTATTATTACAGTCAAAGAATCTAGTGGACTTATGACCAGATAAGGTGGTTCCGACTTGGCACAACGGTCGTAAAGGTGTCCATGCTATAGCAAAGAGACTGGATAGATGCATTTTTTCTGAAGGTTTACTATCAGAGTGTGGATTATATCGCACCTGGGTGGAGTATCCCTTCATATCCGATCATGCTCATGTTATACTTCAGTTGGATATTTCGTCGAAGTATAAACCTTATCCTGTTAAACTCAACCCCCTTTGGCTGGTAGAAGAAGATTATAAAAAGATATGTTATCATGTGTGGAATGATCCAAAGTTCTTATCTGAAGGAGGATACCAACATAGATTGGTATGGCAACTAAAGGAATTAAAAAGGAAGACTAAAGAATGGGTATTGCAGAGAGATAAAGTTTCAGAGTAGCGCATGGAATATTTGGAAACTCAAATTAGAGACACTTATCTAAGTTTTGTGGATGATTATACTCAAACGATAAAAAAAAAAGAAAAAAAAAAAAGAAAAAGAAAAAGAAAAATCTACTTGGAAATTTAGAGATGGAAAGAAATAAGATCCTTCGAGATAAGGAAGAAAAATGGAGGCAAAAAAGTAGAGCGATATGGGTAAAAAGCAGGGATCAAAATACAAAATATTTCCACAATTTCGCAAATCACAGATGCATAAAAAATCATATTTGGGAAATTGTTGATGAAAATGGCACTGGGCACACAAGTTAGAAATAAATAAAGGATGTGATTGCACAATACTTTAAGAATTTTTTCAAATCCCGTGACTTATCCTTTATAAATGAATAAGTTCAAGTTACTAATCTTTTCTCCATGGTGGTTTTTGACAAGGAGGCAAATAATATATATGCACCAATGACTTTAGACGAGGTAAAAGATGTTTTATCCCTTTTCAAAATAGATAAGAGTCATGGCCCTGATGGCTGGATAGTGGAATTCTTCTCCACTTTTTTTGATATGGTAGGTGAACATCTTGTTCAGATGATTGAGGAATCAAGGAAAAATGGAACTATAACAGGAAGCCTAAACTCTACCTTTCTGGCCCTTATCCCAAAAGAAAACAAGTCCACTTCTTTCGGGGATTATAGGCCTATCTCTTTATGTAACCTGTGTTATAAATTGATTTCAAAAGTCATAGCCAACAAGATTAAGCCTATACTTTCTAGCAATTTCTCTAAGGAACAGTTAGGTTTTCTAAAAGGCAGGAGGATTCATGATGTTATTGGCACAACGCACAAAGCTCTTCACAATATAACAAAAAATAAATTAAAAGCTCTGGTTCTCAAACTAGATTTGCACAAAGCTTATGATTGCATAGATTGGGATCTGCTCAGAATGATTTTAATACAAATAGGGTTTGGCATCCAAGTGAAAAAATGGATTATGAGTTGTGTTACTTCGCCTACTTATGCGGTGTTAATCAATGGGGAGACTACATATTTCTTTAGGAGTGGACGCGGTTTGTGCCAGGGGTGCCCTTTGTCTCCATTACATTTTATCATGGTAATGGAAGGACTTAGCCTCTTATTAAAAAAGAGCAAAGCGGAAAAAAACTTCCAGGTATCAAAGTTTCTAGAATGCTTAACATTCTACATCTTTTTTTCGTGGATGATGTATTAATATTGACGAAGGCTGATTTACAAGAGTGGTCAGAAATTGAAAATCTCATTGTCTTATTCTGTAAAGCTTTGGGACTTCAAGTAAATGTTACAAAAACAACTATGCATTATGAAGGCATGACAGAGCTGGATCTCAATGCCTTTAAATCCTTACTACCATATACTTTCTCAGATTTAACTACAGGTTTCAAACATTTAGGTTATTACTTGAAGACGGGTGCACAACGGGCGATTGATTGGAACTGGTTAATTATCAAAATGGAAAAAAAGATAGGCCACTAGTGCAATAAGTGGCTATCTTTGGGAGGGAGATACATCCTACTAAATTTAGTCCTGGAGGGTCAACCGACTTATTGGATGTCTCTGGAGCTAATTCCACGCACAGTGATCGATAAGATTCGAAAAATTATGTTTAATTTTTTATGGAACAAGAACAATGAGTCAAATCATTACCACCTTTGCAGATGGGATATTCTATCTCATCCAAAATCATGTGGCGGTTGGGGCTTTCGTAATTCATCTCTAAATGCAAACACGCTCTGGAGTGTCCTTAATAGAGATGGCATTTGGCACAATATAATCAAGGACAGATATCTTCACAATACTACTATCACAAATTGGTTTTGTTCGACCACCTTCAAACAGAACTCTGCTTCCAAGATTTGGAATAATCTTTTAAAGTCTGTTCATATTATTACCCACTCGCTCAGCTGGTTACCGAGTACTGGTCACCTAATTTCTATAGGCAAAGATCACATTTTGGGGATGGGCGACAATGCGATTCTCTTCAAGGATCTTATTGAACACCTTCATAAGAAAAAGATATCGGTTCTTGCCTAGGCTACGATCCATGAGTCATCCCTCGATTATTATGGAAAATGGATCCGGAGCTCAGATCTGGAATTGAATGGCAACTTGGCAGAATAATGGGATCTTTACCGGAAAGCACTTATTGTAGCTGGTATAAATATTAGAGATACCCCAGACCAACTCATGTGGAATGGATGTAACTCTTTTGGCACTCTCTCTGTTAAAAATGCTTATCTAACACTTTTCTCCACTTTTAATTTTCCAGTTTTGTTCAGTTGGAGGCATAATTTGTGGAAGTAGGATCTTCAACTTAAAATTAAACTCTTTGTCTGGTTGGCGACAAATCAAAAAATATTAATTTGGGACATTTTACAGAAAAAGGGTTGGGCAGGCCCAAGCATGTGTGTATTATGAAAAAGAATCACAGAGGATATCAATCATCTTTTTATTGATTGTTGGTTTACAAAAAAGGTCTGGAATAGAATCAAAACTATCCAAAAAATTAAAAGGATGTGGGAAGGTAAAACTCTTTCAGAATGTTTTTTTTATTTGGATTAAAGAAAAATCTATGTCTCCTACTCTTGCAGCTATTATATGCTGGTGTATATGGACAGAAAGGAACAAGGCTATATTTGAAAGTGCAGTCCCTTCTACTCAATCGATGATCATCAAGTTTTTGGCTCTTTACAAGCATCAACCTTCCTCTCAAGTATGCGTACCCATCAGAGAATGTCTCATCACTCACTCCAAGGATTTTTCAATCGCTTTCTTTGATGGTGTTTTCCAGAGTGATAAGAAAGTCTGTGGCGCAGGGGGGGTTATTAAAATCTCTAATTCCATTGTTTATAGATGGTTTTTAAACTGTGGGGAAGGACTAACACCAAGGCTGAGCTCATGGGTATTTGGGCCACACTCACCTTAGCCAGTCATCTTACTCTTCCAAAAATTCAAGCTATGGGTGATTCCAGGGTGATAATTGACTGTCTCAATGATTGTGGTCAGCTACAAGCATGCTCTATTGAAGGATGGAAGATGAGAACCAAAGATCTTATGAAAAATTTCCAGGCTATTAGCTTCCGCCATATCTACAGAGATTTCAACAAAGAGACAGATAAGCTTTCTAAACAAGCCCTCCTAGAGAACGAAAGAAGAATTACTTATTATCAATGGGAACTTGGAGGGGCAGGTCCTTTGAATCACCTGGCTATGTTCTAATCTTCTTTATATTAAAGATAGTATTTCTATGGTCAGTGCTTTTATAGTTTCTGAATAGTTCCTACTTTTGTATGATATATCGTATGAAAGACTTATTGGCCTATTGTCTCCTTTTGGATTTTTGTATGAACTATGATAATTACTACCTATTTGCGAGCTTATTATCAGTCATGTCAGACTGGGCTTGGACTTGGATGATATTATGTAAAAAAATTATATCTTAATATAATTTTGAGCTAATTTTCCATTGAAAAAAAAGTTATTATTACTTTAGCATATTTTTATGTTAAGATTGTGTTATTCAATAGTTGAAATTTATTCAAATCAAACATTGATAATCATTTTTTTATTACATTGAGATAAACAATGAGATGCATTATCGTATGTGTGGGATATCTTCATTACATCACATGTTTGCATTTGTGTATGTGTGATCTTCATAGGTTTATAGCATCTCTTGGTCCCTTCTAATTCCAATGGCTTGGTATTGTTCTTGTCTTCTTTTGACTTTGTGGATGTTATTTGGCCCCAGTATTTTGTTGGTTGTATCTCTTAATTTAGAGTTGACTTTGGTTACTCCCTTGTGCCCTTCACTTCCTCATTCTTGACTTCAAATCTTCCTCTACTTCACCTTCTTCCTCATTGGATAGGTATATGATACTTTATTCTTTCTCACCCAATGCGTGTGGCCCGACTGCCTTTTTTTTCATGATTTCCTTGATCTATGCTCCGCGTGCTTTGGTGTTGTTCAAGTTCTAGGTCATCATTGGTTTTGTTTTTAGTATGTTAGCAAACCATGAAAATTTCATTATCATCCTTTATTTTACCAAGATCATTCGATTGTGTGATTCCTAGATGATTAATAGTCTATTATATGTCTGGTGAATACAAAATTTTCCCCAACATTCATCTTTGATATCAGTGGTCTCTAATTTTCCTTGAAAAACTATTTTTATCTTGGATACAACTTGTTTGAATTTTTCTTATTTTAACAGATGTTTTGTTTCTCTTTTATGTATAAATATTTTGATTCCTATTCATCTTTGTATTTATAATATCTCTTGAAAATGTTGTTGTTTCAACCCCTTTGCTTTTTTTATAGCTTATGTTTCCTCCTAAGAGGTCACAAGTTCAAATCTAGAGGGGGGTAGTGGAACATTACTATGTGGAATACTCATAAATTAATTTTTTTATAGCTAATTCAATTTCTTGTAGCTTCCAACTACGAATTACAAATAGGTTTAAATGCTAATTGTTACCATTATTTACATGCACCTACAACATGCTAAAATAGACATGAATATGCAACTAATAAATGCAAAACAACATCATATAATCCTTTTCATACACAGAGTTCATGCACAACAATTTAATTCATAAAATAACACAACAACAAGATAAAACACTTATCTTTTCGAAATGATTGTGCAATCAGGTGCTTGGGATGGACGTTGCACCCAACCATAGATTTGTTGTCTCAAATCTCAATAACAAGTTACCCCTGATTTGAGGCTAGTAATCCAAAAAAGAGGGTGGTATCTCATTGTCCACTCATAACTCATCAACTCACAACCCATTGATATTCTCCTACAACTATCTCGATTCTCCACTAGCTCTCTTCCTCTTGACCTACCCAACCCAGGGAATGTGCCCCTTCACTGATATCAATCCCTCAGACGTCCCATTCATTTATCAGTCTCTCTCTAATACAAGTAATAAATAATATCTTAGCTGAGAACTCAAGGGAACTTGTTGCAAGGAAAACTACCAATAACAACAACAAACACTTGTTGTTTCAGTGCAACTCACACAGAGTTCACTATTCAGGCCTGACAACATGGCTCTTCATTATTCAACTCCAATACACTCCATAAATGCTCCAACATTCTCTAGAATTCAACTTCTGTAACATCCCCATTATAATCCCTAGTTTAATTCATCCTTATGTGGATATAATATGTGGCTATGGCCAAGCGATGTAATATGTGAATTGTATTTCAATGTTTTAATAATAAAATGTGATGTCGGCTGCTAAAGGGGACATGGACAAGATATGGGGGATGAATTAATCCACAAGAGAGGGACGTTTCTAGGATAATGGCCAAGAGGGGGGGTCAAAGGGGGAAATACCCATGTATATTAATTTAACCCATTTTTCCTAAACATGTGTATCGTATACGGACCTTCCCATTCCTGATTGAGTGTTCCCAAATCCAATCATTGAATACATGTAAGAGGGTGGGTGTGAGTGGCCACATCCAAGATTTATTGGGCACATGGGGGTTGATTACAATCAGCTTGGGGAAGAGTGTGAGTCAATAAATGCAAGCCACAAGAGAGGAAATTTGTATGGGTTTGGATAACAGTTTTTACAGACATCAAGTTTTATACATGGGAAAAAATGGGAGACCAATAAAGAGAGTTGGGAGTGGATGCATCTGTGGATGGTGAACTCTGGAGTGTAACTGGAGCGAATTGGAGCTCGAGAACTGAAGAGCCAGGTTGTCAGGCCTGAAGAGTGAAATCCTATGTGAGTTTCACTAAAACAATAAGTGTTTGTTGTTGGTTTTCTTATATTTTTCCTAGCAGGTTTTCTTATATTGCGCCAGAGAGACCCTAATAAATGAATGGCACAGTCTTTGGGTTAACCCTGATAAATGGATGGTACATCCCTTGGGTTATCCCTGATAAACTGATGGTACATCCCTTGGGTTATCCATGATAAACAAATGGTGCATTACTTGGGTTGGGAAGGTCGGGAGGAAGAGAGTTGGTAGAAAAATCAGGATAGTTGTAGGAGAATATCAATTGTGTTATGAGTTTTATGAATTGCGATTGAACTATGAGAGACCACCCTCTTTTGTGGATTACTAGCCTCATCTCGGGGGTGACTGGATATTGATATTTGGAACAATCAGTCTATGTATTTCTGTTCTAAGACTTTTGCGACCATTGTTTTGATTAGATAGTTCTTTCGGATTCATCGCATAGGTTTTTGATATTCGACGTTTCGGACCAAACCAGTGTGGTCCATCATCAGGAAAATATTATGAGATATGAAGGAAAAAAGATATAAAAAGTGTAAATAAATACCTAAAAAGTTGTTATGAAGAGCCGACGTATTTAAAAATGAAATCAGGAAATATGAAACCTAAAAATATTATTTGTTTGTTTATTAATTGTTTATTAAGAGCTGACTTATTAAAATGAAATCAAGAAATATAAAACCTATAAAAATTATAAATTAATATCCAGAATTATTCATAGTGGTTAGTGTTGGGATCCAATTTTGACTAATTTTCCATCCATCATCTCTGTTTAGATTGTTAGGTTGTTTTTCAATTTCGATTGCTTCTCTGAATTTTCTATTGTGATAGTGATCTATCTTGGCAAGAATTTTGGCATCTTCAATACAAATGTGATGTTTAGTTTTGTCTGAGTGTTCCGCAAGAGCTGAGGGACGAGTGCGATTGTGTTTGATGTCAGCGGCATGTTCTTGAATCCTAATTTTAAAGGAACGCCCTGTTTCTCCTATGTATTGTTTACCACACGAGCACATGATCATATAGACACCTTTTTGCTCAATGGGATCAACATAGTCTTTGACTGACCTAAGGGAATTCCTAATGGTGTTTAAGGGTTTGAAAGTTGCCCCAATGCTTTTCTTCTTTAAAATCCTAATAAGCTTGTTTGTTGTCCCTTGTATGTAGGGTAAGAAAACTTTGGACACATCATTATTTGTTTGTTCTTTATTCCTAGGTGTTTTAGTGGCATTTTGAAAAGCTTTCATCACCTGATGTTTTTTATAGCCATTATCTTTAAAAACATTTAGGAGGTGATTTTTCTCTTCGTCAAGGTGTTCATCATCAGAAATTCTAAAGGCCCTAGTGGCTAAGGTGTTGAGAACCCCTAGTTTTTGGGAAGGGTGATGATGGGAATTGACATGAAGGTATTGATCAGTGTGAGTTTTCTTCCTATAAACTTGGCGGGATAAGGATCCATCAGGTCTTTTGTGACCTTGACATCTAGAAAAGGAAGACTACCATTATATTCAACCTCCATAGTGAATTTGATGTGATCGGATTGTTTATTAAGGTGAGTCACAAATTCATTTAATTTGTCACAACCATGGGGCCAAATGACAAAGGTATCATCGACAAACCTATTCCAGTATTTAGGTTTGAAGGGTGAGGAGATAAGGGCATTGTTTTCCAAATCTTCCATGAATAAATTGGCTATGATGGGAGAGAGGGGGGATCCCATAGCAACCCCATAGGTTTGTTCATAAACGTTTCCCTGGAAACTAAAGAAAGTGGATTTCAAACAAAGCTCAACTAAGTTAGCAATACCTAGGTCAGTGATGTTCTTGATGACCTCTATTGCTCCGTCAATGGGAATTTTAGTGAAGAGAGAAACAACATCAAAGCTTATGAGGGTGTCATCCTTGTCCAATTTAATGTTTTTGATCTTGTTTACATAGAAAGAGGAATCTTTAACAAAGGAGCTAGTATTGTCGACTAAGGGTTTGAGTTTATGGGCCAAATATTTTAGGAAGTCTAAGGGGGGGGGCTTCCTTATGAATTTTAGGAATTCCATATATCCTAGGGGTGGAAGGGCAACTAACAAGCAATTTCTTTTTATCATCATCTTTTATGTTGCTTAATTTAATGGCATTGGAGACTTCCCTTGCAATCTTATTTAGGGGGGTTTTATTAAGTTTCTTATAACTTCCACTATTATTGAGGTGATCCAACATTTTTTCAATGTAGTTATCCTTGTTCATAACAACAACAGCCCCACCTTTGTCTGCTTTTAGAACTACTAAATTCTTGTTACTGTTTAGGGATTTTAGAGCAAAAAAATCTTCTTTAGTGATATTTCTTTTTGGTGGTTTTACTCTACGGAGAATTACTGAGCAGTCTTGTCTGATTTCTTGTTTAACATTATCTGAGAGGTTTTTAATACTATTTTCAATGCTGCATAAGATATCCTCAATAGGAATTTTGCGAGGGGCAATGGCAAAGTTAAGACCTCTTTCTAGTAACCTAGTAGTGTATTCATCGATGGGATGGGTTGATAAGTTGATAACTAAATTCTTAGGTACAGTGGTTTTGACTTGGTTGGTCTTACATTCAATGTTTTTAACTTGTTTACTATCGTTAATGGAGATACTAAGGCCGAGATTTGGGTTTAGGATATTATTACAAATCGTGTCGGTGTTGGGTAGACTAATTACTTCAATGTTTTTGTTATCATTACTGTTTGGTTTGTTATTTCAATGGATTTCACTGCTATGGTTGTTTACATTATTCATTATACGCGCTTTGTTAATATTATCATTCCTAATATTTGTGATCTCAAGATTTTTTTTTTGTATAATGGAGGTGAAGGGATTAATGCTAACAACGGAACTGGGTTCAATATTACTTGTACGTCAGGTGTTATGGTTGTCATTAAATTCAATGGGAGGGTTACAACAGTTTTGATTAAGACTGTTGGGGTGGATGTAGCTATCATTGCTGTATTTTTTATCAATATTTCCTATGCGTGTGTCAAAACTATTTGGTGTGTTATCAAAATTTCCTATAAGTGCGTAGTTATTATCATTGTAGTTGGATTTCTCCTGAATTATTTGTTGAGTAATAGTGGTGTAAGGGTTATTGTTTGTGGCGTGGGGATTACAGTTATTACTTTTTTCTGAGTTTGCGTGGGGATTTCTATCATTTGAGTGTTCTAAGTTTACGTGGTTACTGTTTTTTTTATTAAATTCTTCATTAAAAACAATGGGAAGGCTACTGTTTTGGTCAATGTGGCTATCACTGTGGCGATTGTTATCAAAATTACCTATACGCGCACAAGAAATGTTTCATTTGTGATCAATATTGTTTATACGCGTGTTATCATTGAAGTTAGTGTTCTCATTGCTTGGGGATTTCTGGGGATTATGGTTATTACTATTTTCATTAATGTTTTTGTTACTGTTTTCTAGGTTTGCGTGGTTACTGTTTTGGTGATTTATGAAGGATGTGTTTTCTTTGGCTTGAAGATTAATGTTGTTATTATATATCATCAATTTATTTATAATATTATTTAAGTTGTTCTTTTGGGCAGTGTTTATTATGCTAATAGACGGATTTTCAATGTTTTGTAGTTGTGAAGGTGAATAACAATTGGGATCGTGGAGTGTATGCAAAGAGTGTTCGTTTTGTTCAGGGTGAGGAGGCAATCTGTACATTTTGTTCATACGTACATGTTTCTGTGTGCTCTCTAGACGAGTAAATTTGTTGCGTTGCTTGTTTACAATGATTTCTTCAAATTTCGCGGCTTTTAGGGAGGAGCAGGCATATATTCGTGCCCAAAGAGATGGTTGGATAATATTTGCCAAAGTAGTGTGAAGTACGAGAAGTTTACATGACAAATTGTCTAATTTAAATCTTGCTTTCTGAATTTCATTACGGAGTAATGAAATGTTGGCCTTGTGAAAAATACAATCGTTTTTCTTGTTGCGAAGTCTATGATTGATTATGGTAAAAATAGGCGTAACATCGGTGTCCCTACATCTTTTCAGAAAAGTTAGATCAGATTTCCTTCTCATTACTTGCAAACGCATCTACCCAAATTGTCGGATTTTATCAGTTGTATCATGTCTGTAGACTGGTTTGGTCTGAAACGTCGAATATCAAAAACCTATGCGATGAATCTGAAAGAACTATCTAATCAATCAGTCTATGGTTGGGTGGAATGTTTGTCCCGAGAAAATGGCTGCACAAATCTTGTTTAAAGAAGTGTTTTATCTTGTTGTTGATTTATTTACATGTTTTATTAATGTGCATGAACTCTGCGTAAATGAGAATGAATTATATGATGTTGTAATGAGTGATTTAGTTTCATTTCATGTTGATTATTACCATGATTTAGATGCATCTATTTTATGGTTATAGACAATAGCTAAATATGCTTTAGATTTGTAGCTGTAAGCTACAAGAAATCGGCTAACAGTAAAAGAATTATTTTAGTTAGCAGAAGTTTCATTTTTATGTGTACTATGCACTGTAAGGTTCCTCGGTTGGGCTGGGGAACGGTTACATTATGGTATCAGAGTCATAATAAAGAAATTTTGATGTGGTGTGGCCCAACCTAGGTGTTGGGTACGTTACAAAGTGGTATCAGAGCCCAATTTTCAACACTGAACATGGATGGGTCGAGTTAACAGAATGTTGAAGCGGAAATTCACAGAGAATTAATTCTGAAGTATGTTTGAAACTTTTTTATTTAAATTAATGCAAGTAAAAATTAAGAGAAACTTCATGGGTAGTGTGAATAATTGAGCCTCTTTGGAAATTTTGAAAAAAAAATAAAAGTCGGAAAAATTTGGGTATTTTTCTGTACGATGGTGTCGGGATGACGTGGAGGCCACGTGTTAGATGACATGGTAATAAATGTATTGCCAATGTGGTAGGTACATGTTGGATGGGATGACAATTGGAATATGATGTAGGCCATGTGGCAGACCAACTGTCAGTCCCACAAAACCGTGGTAAGATCTTGGAATTTGTCTAAGTGTTAAGTCTGCGAGTCCACGTAGATGGAAAAATGGTTAAGTGTTGAGACTTATAGAACGGACTTGTGAAAGGTAGGTTACAAGATTATGAGTCTGTGATTTCGTGTAGAAGTGTAAAAATGGTTAAGTTTTGAGACTTCTCGGACGGACTTATGAAAGTAAGGTTACAAGATTATGAGTTCACGTATATGGAAAATGGTTAAGTGTTGAGAATTTTTGGATGAAATTCTAAAAGGAAGGTTACAAGATTATGAGTACACGAGTCCGCAAAGGAAAAAAAAAGAAGCTAAGTGTTGGTGGCCTGTTCATGGAAGGTATTAAGAAGACATATGACTTAGATATGCAGTGAATCCATTAAGATAGATCAACGATGAAGATATAATCAAGAAATGATCGGATGGTTACTAATGTGTTGCTACTATGTTGCACATGCTAATGAATATTCCTTCACTGTTTTGTCACCATAATTTTTAGCTCATAAATGAAATTGGAGAAACCGAATATTCATTGGAAATTTCTTGAGGAGTAGAAGAGATTTGTCAACCTAGAATTTTGATTTGGGCATTATATTCTCTTCAAAAGTGATAAAACATGAATTCTGTAGTAGCAAAAGAGTGGAAATTGCAACTTGCAATTGTTGTAACTATTCACTCAAAACTCAAATTGAAGCATGAGGATAGCCATTGGAAAGATGTTTCGAAAATGAATGCATTTAAGTAATCCTACTTGGGAGTAATGCATTAAAATTATTCATAATTTAAAATGAAGAATGACATGTAATCTAATTGATAAATATTTTGCAATATGCTTAATTCTAACAAAAATGATTGCATGCACATTCTTGCATAATTAGAGATACAAAAAATAAGACTTTAGTTCCTACATGAGAACTAAATACATGGAGGATGCGTAAGGGTTTTATAGCCATGAAGAAGAAATTGGAGGTTTGCATATCATCATGGGTAATGTTGAGACTGAGTCTAATGGGAGAAGAGACAAGATGGGACTGTAGCTATGAGAAGCCTGCAAAAAGAAGTGAAAAGCTATAGGGCCGATAATGAGAGGATCATGAAGGCTCAAGAAGAGATACTTCAAAGCCTACATATGCTACAGAAGCAAGTTAACAAGGAATCTGGAACCAAGTAAGCAACTAGTGCTAGACAAGTATCAACATCAAGATCCCATATCAAAAGAGACAATCATGGAAATTATAGGAAGTCAAGAAGCATCAGTAG
Organism: Picea engelmannii; assembly: GCA_009831015.1. Lineage (NCBI taxonomy): Eukaryota > Viridiplantae > Streptophyta > Pinopsida > Pinales > Pinaceae > Picea > Picea engelmannii. Next base: position 665,942 of record ML776624.1, on the reverse strand, counting down.
ATGCCATCATTCTCCTAGGCATTCCACTAGAAGAACTCATGCAATTTCAGGTCCAGGGAGCAACCCAAGTGTGTCTCATGTTCGAAGGAAAAGGAGAAGACCTGACACAAACATATTGCAGGGCGAACTCATGAAGATTAAGCCACCAACTTTCAATGGTGAGCACAAGAAAGGAGAATGTTTTGAGGCATGGTTGTTGTAAATGAATAAATATTTCCAACGACATGATTACCCATCCCTGGTAGAAGCTAAAATTTCCACCTACCACTTGCAAGGGAAGGAAACCATGTTGTGGAATTAACTTAAGCAAGCCAAGAACCTTGATGAGAAAAGAATCTCATGGAGGCAGTTCAAGGGATATTTCCAAGAGAAATATGTGTTTGAACATTACTATGAAATAAATATGAAAGAGTTCTTTGAACTCAAGTTGGGAACCATGACAATGGAGGAATATGAGAATTGATTCTTTGAATTTTTGAAGTATGTTGACTTCATCAAGTCAAGGATGAGAAATTCAAAATCCAAAGGTTTCTAAGTGGGTTACCCTCTTTCTATAGTGATAAGATTCAATATGATAACCCAAAAACCTTGGAGGAAACCATAAGGAGAGCAAGGCATATATATGAGCAAAGCAAAGGAAGACCAGTTTTCCAAAAAGCTTGGAATGACAAGATGAATGATAAGAAGGATCAAAGGAAGAAGGGTTTTAATCCACCCTTTTTTAGGAATAATTTACAAGCGAATCAACACGGTCAAGTCACACAAAATGAACAAAAGAATGCATATTCATTTGGAAAAAATCCAAGGCAGCAACCGGTGCAATGTTGGGAATGTGGGGAAAATCATCTATATAGGGACTGCCTTCACAAAGGAGAAATAATGAGGACTATCCACAACATTCAGGAAGCTAAAACAGTGGAATACATGGGCAAGAGCATGCCAAGGATTTATGCAGCCTTGGATAACATGAAAGTTGAATATCAATCTTCCATGATTGAAGTGAAAGGTAGGATTAATAATGAGCCCATGGGAATTTTAATTGATTATGGAGCCAACCATAGTTACATAAATGCTAACATTGTTGAAATATTTCACTTGCAAAGAATTAAGCATAATAAATCTTGGCTAGTTCAGTTATCCAAGGGGGCTGAGAGGAAAATCAATGATTTGGTTAAAGATTATCCGATAGACATGAATGGACTCAATAAAAAGGTGGATGTAAACATCATACCATTGGGTTCATATGATTTTCTAATTGGCATGGATTGGTTGGAGAAACATCATGTTATCATAGACTGTTACAACAAGACAATCACATGTCTTGATGAGGAAGGGAAGCAAGGAAAGATTCAAGGCATTCCAAAAGTTGTAGCTATTAGAGAGATTTCAACTATGCAGTTGAAAAAGAGCTTCAAGAAAGGATGTCATATGTTTACATCCCATATGGAGGAGGCAACCAAAGACTAAGTGAAAAGCATTTAAGACAATCCAATTTTGAGGGATTTTGAAGATGTTTTTAGATCAATTCTGGGACTACCACCAAAAAGAGACATTGATTTCTGTATTGATTTGGTGCCAGGAGCTTCACCGGTTTCTAAGACACCTTACAGAATGGACACACCAGAACTAAAAGTGTTGCAGATACAGCTTGAAGAACTTTTGAAGAAGGGGTACATACACCCAAGTGTGTCACATTGGGGAGCCCCGGTTCTTTTTGTGAAGAAGAAGGATGGAACCTTAAGGTTGTGTATTGATTTCAGGAAGCTTAATAATATTACCATAAAGAATAAGTATCATTTTCCGAGAATTGATGATATGTTTGATCAGTTGAAAGGTGCAAGAATATTTTCGAAGATTGACTTGAGATCAAGCTATCATCAAGTAATAATAAAGGAAGAAGACCTCAACAAGATAACATTCAGAACAAGATATGGACATTATGAATTCACGGTAGTGCCATTTGGGATATCAAATTCCCCAACATTTTTTATGTGCCTGATGAATGGAGTGTTCAGAGCGTACCTGGACAAGTTTGTGATTTTGTTCTTAGATGATATCCTCATCTATTCTAAATTAGAATAGGAACATGAGAAACATTTAAGAATGGTGTTGCAATTTTTAAGAGAACATAAATTATATGCTAAGCTAAGTAAGTGCATATTTTACCAAAACAAGATTCACTACTTGGGGCATATAATTTCAGCAGCGGGGATAGAAGTTGACCCTGAGAAGATAGAGGCCATTAGAGGATGGTCAACACCAAAGAATGTGACATAGGTCATATTATTCATGGGTCTTTCCGATTATTTCCAAAGATTCATAAAAGAGTTCTCAAGGATTGCAAGTCCAATCACTTCTTGTAAAATATGGGAGTGAAATTTGAATGGACTTCCAAGTGTGAAGAGAGTTTTTAATAGTTGAAGGAAATATTGACAAGTGAAACAATTTTGAATACTGCATATCAAAATGAATATTTTTTTGTGTGCACCGATGCATGCAAGGAAGGACTCGGTGGAGTTCTCAGTCAAAGGGACCATGTGATATGCTATGAGTCCAAAAGATTAAAATATCATGAGAGGAATTATGCTACACATGACTTGGACTTAACAATGATTTTGCATGCATTAAAAATGTGGAGGCATTACCTTATTGGTAATAAATTCGAGCTAAGGATATACCACTATGGTCTGAATTATTTTCTTGGACAACCAACACTAAATGATAGACAAACTAGATGCTTGGAATTTATGAGTGAATATGACTTTGAAATTAAGCATATAAAAGACAAAGAAAATCAAGTAGTTGATGCACTCAGCAGGAGAGCTCTTGAAGTGCATGTGGCAGCCATCAGCATATATAGGACATATTTGAAAGATCAAATTATTGCAGCAGCAAATTCAGATCAACAATATGTGAAAATAAAATGAACATTACAGCGAGGTAATTTTCAACAGAAATTTAATTTTTATGAGTTGAAAGAAGATGTAATTCTCATGTACAAGGGAAAAGTATATGTGTCGAATTGCAATGAGTTGAAAAATGTAGTTCTAAAGGAAATGCACAATGTGTCATATGACGGGCACCCAGGATATCAAAAGACAATTGCAGCTATGAGAAGCCAATACTTTTGGCCAGGAATGAAGAGGGAAGTGACTAATTACATAGACAGATGTCTATAATTCTAAAAGGTAAAGACATAGCATAGACACCCAACATGTTTGCTACAACCATTTCCCATTCTAGAATGGAAGTGGGAAGTAGTTACAGTTGATTTTATCACTAAGCTTCCGAGAAAAATTAAGTAGCGTGATTCCATCATGGTGGTGGTGGATAAATTGAATAAAGAAACACATTTTATTCCAGTAAAGACTACACATAAGGCAACAAAAATTGCAAATATTTTCATAAAGGAAGTTGCCAGGTGATCCAAAAATATATTTTATACAACAATGGTTGAGTTACTTAGCATGTGTTAATTAACCAATTAGCAAGCTGAATGAAAGATGAAGAAATATGAATTAAACATAGCAGCCAATAAGAATATTCAGATCTAGAAATAAACATGAAACAACAACAAACCATAACACCAATGTGATAACAGAGTTTGACAATCTCGCCTACGTCTTTGGGCCTTTGTCTCAGTGGGTGAGGCTTTCTTATTTATGTTCGAATATTTAAAAATACATCACACCAATGCCAAAAAGGTTACAAATTGATCTGATCTTTTTCGACCAGATATCTGGAACCCAACAAAATAGACGACACTAAAATCGGATGACTAGAGCTCCTAGAAATGACCCGCAAAGGTGCGCTCCTCAATAGGTTCCCTACATAAAAATGGCTTTGGCTTGGAAAATATTCAACATAAACCTACTATGAATCTCCTCCGATGGATTCAAGAAGACCTGGTTTATATAGACCTAAATTTGGTAACCATATCCCAACTTCCCCCCAAGATCTAGCATAAAAAAGGGCCCAATATCACCCAAAAAGGGCCAAAAGTCTCCAAATTTGCTAATAAAATCATTAAAAAACCAGATACTATAATTTAAAAACCACTTTGGAAAATATGTTGAGTTGCATCCCCTTTTCCACTGGCCCCTGGTCACTTGGTGCACTCCACATGGTCAAGCGCTTAAACGGGAGCACTAGCCCCCTGGTCTTCAGCCCCCAAACTTTGCTCTTAGTCGTATATATTGCCATGTGGTAACGGGCTTCCAACACCATGCTCTAAATAGTGATTAGACCCCAGAAATAGTAGCCCATGGTTTATCCTCTGGTCGGTGGGCTAGCTCGACCGACCGGGCTAAACCCTTAACCATCGCGCCTACTAACGAAATAACCCCCAGGTCTTATGGTGAATGGTGGCACACAGCACCAACCGTGGGTTGGGCTTAAGTTAAAACCATGCCAAACTAACAAAATAGACTGTGGTTATATGACGAGGCTATATGTGACCATGCCAGGGGTTGGGGCTAGGCCCCAACCCTTTTCCACCCAAACTACACCACCAAGCAAACTCAAATAAGAGTTTAACGCTATAGTTAACAAGGAACATGTGCAGGTGGGTTGGCTAGCCTGGCCCTACCAAACCCTTATCCCAGTGGGAGGTCGCACATTCAAAACTCATGCACTCCACAAATTTTTCCAAATATAATGACCAATGCAGGGGTGCCACGTGGCATCCCATGGCTGGACCACGTGGCACCACATTATTCTTGCGGACCAACTAACGTGTCAAACCAACATTCACCCACTTGTCAGTTTCCCAGTTGTCAACCTTGTCCAATAATTTTATGCCACGTTTCATGCGTACACCATACAGGCGTTCCACGTGTCACCCTTGCATTGGTGACACATGTCACTCCTGGATTGGTCCACCTCTACCTTCCACGTCATCGATCTGTATGCCCAATCACCCTACCATGTCTCACCTTCAGATGTTTCCACATCAACTCCAACTGTGCCTACCACATCAGTTGTATGGTCGTATGACCTGTATAGTCAGTTGCCATGTGGAACTATACGGACGACACAGCCATCATATTTTTCCCTGTTTGTAAAATTGAACAGATCCTGATATCTAGAGCATACAACATTTGTTTGAGCTCATTCAAGTTGCGTTGGGTTCGTATCGACGAGGACTATGCACACGTCCATTTTGAAGTTATTCTAAGAACTTTGATTTTTAGGGCTTTCTAAGCCCCATCAAGCTCCTAGATCCAATTCTGGATCACACCTCTCCACTAAGGACCTTTTGGTCCCCAAAATGTTACTGACCAGTCATCAAGCTCAGGATAGGCCACCTGACTTGTCCGCTGTCTTTGAACTCTGCCCTGTGCACCCGTCTCATCACTATCAACTGTAAAACAATCATGATAAATGACAGCATATTGTTAGCCATTTGTACCCTGTCACATCTTATTGAAGCCACTATCATCCATGTAGACAACATTACTAATGATAGCATCAAAAATATGACTGCAAATGAGTTGATAAGTTTGTAATACTTGCACAACATTAGCTTATCTTGAAGCAAACTTTGATTGGTTTTTCATTCTACAATCATCTCTTATTCTTGCTTAAGATCGATTACTTGATTTGAAACAATTATAGGTGTGTTTCTTGCTTGAGTTGCCTTTCTTAATTGTTCTATAGTTTGAAGAGTTTTATTTTCCTTTTCATGATGAGCACGAACCACATATTCTTGACCTTCTTTGGTTAAATGATATTGATTCTTTGCCCTGTAGAAGATTGCTTTACGATCATACAAGTATGGACTTCCTAATACCATTCCACATTCACTTAGTGGCACCACATCACATGTTACCTCATCCACAAACTTAGATGAAATTGCAAATTTTAATGTGCACTGTTTGGTTATGTGCATTTGATGATTGTTGATTATCCATTTAAATGTGTATGGCTTATGATGCATCTATGTTTTTAATCCCAATTTCTTAACCAATTCCTCTGAAATTAAGTTAGATTTAGATCCAGTATCTATCAATGTATCGACCTTAGTGTGCCTCATGATGAGCCTTATGTGAAACACGTTACTTATACGATCAAATCTTTCACCAATTTTGCCTGTCATACCAACCAATGAGACTTTAGATTCATCACTTGAATCCGATCCCAAGTCTGTGGGTCGTGTTGTTACTGCAACTGTTTGCCTCCCTTTCTTTTCCTTGAACCACTTTGGTCTCTTCTCGGGATGCAATTTCCAACAAAGTTCCTCAGCATGCCCCTCTTTCTTGCAATGCTTGCAAGAGGGTTTCTCTTCCTTTCTTGCTACTGTATTTTCCTTCTTTCCATTCCACTTCCTTTTGTCCTCTTTCCTTGAAGACAATTCTCTTGATACACCAACACATGTTTTCCCTGCTTCAATGTATGTCGCTTGAACGGAAACCTCATCAATATTAGTAGGTGAAAAAATGAATACAGTGTTTCGTATATGTGCAGGTAAACCTCCTATATACTTCATAAGAGTTTCTTGGGTATGTAAAGGAATATCTAACATCAATTCCATTTTACGAAATCCATATATGTATTCTTACATTGTTTGTCATTTTCTTAGTTTTAAAGATTTCAATTCAATTAGCGCTTTCTCTTTAAAACCCAAAGGATAGAATTGCTTTCTAAGTGAAGAAATAAAATGTTTCCATGATGAAAATAAATTACCCACTTGTTGTGTTCCATTTTGCAACATGCTTTGCCACCATATGAGTGTTGTTCCTGCAAGTATAAGTGATGCCAACTTGATCTGAGTTGCATCATCTTTGATTTGTTGCACACTACAATAAACCTCCATTTGTCTGACCCAATTTTCAAGTCTCTCTGCATTAACTTCACCATCATACATGGGTAATTCGAATTTAACATCAAGTTTTAATAAATTCATTTCATTCTTATGTTTATGGACATGTTTCTTTGTGGTGCTTTTAGAACTTGAACTTGAAGAAGAAGGAGATGAATATGGAGGTGGAGGAATTTGAGGAGGATCCTCTCCTTATTCACTTTTTCCCTTTGAAGATTCACCAAGAATTGGTCTCTTTCATTCCAAGTAATCCTCATACAAAACCTTCATCATCTCCGACATGGCGAAGAAAGTTTTTCGAAACTCTTTCTCATCTTGAGAAAGTCCCTCTTGTGATGCCATCTTATTGCTTTGAGAATTTTTCTTTCTCAATCCAACCAATGGATTCTCTTCAACAAGTTCACCTTCACCACGATGTAGCTTTTCCCTGTTTAACATGCAAAACTCAAATCCAAACGTCAACTAGCTTTGATACCACTTGATACGAAAAGATCTTTTATACAACAATGGTTGAGTTACTTAGCATGTGTTAATTAACCAATTAGGAAGCTAAATGAAAGAGGAAGAAATATGAATTAAACATAGCAGCCATTAAGCATATTCAAATCTATAAATAAACATGAAATAACAACAAACCATAACACCAATGTCATAATGAAGTTTGACAATCTCGCCTACGTCTCTGGGCCTTTGTCTCAGTGGGTGAGGCTTTCTTATTTATGTTGGAAGCTTTAAAAATACATCACAATAATGCCAAAAAGGTTACAAATTGATCTGGTCTTGTTCTACCAGATCTTTGGAACCCAAAAAAATAGACGACACTGAATCGGATGATTGGAGCTCCCATAAATGACCCACAAAGGTGCGTTCCTCAATAGCTCCCCTGCATAAAAATGGATTTAGCTTGGAAAATATTCAACATAAACCTACTCTAAATCTCCTCCCATGGCTTCAAGAAGCCCTGTTTTATATAGGCTTGAATTTGGTAACCATCTCCCAACTTCCCCCCAATATCTGGCCTCAAAAAGGGCTCAATATCCCCCAAAAAGGGCCAAAAATCTCCAAACCTACTAATAAAATCATTAAAAAACCATAAACTATAGTTTAAAAACCACTTTGGAAAATGTATTGGGGTGTAGCCCCTTTTCCGCTAGCCCCTGGTCACTTGGCATGCTCCACATGGCCAAGCGCTTAAACGGGCGCGCTAGCCCCCCTGGTCTTCAGCCCCCAAACTCCTCTCTTGGTTGTATGTAAGTCCATGTGGCCACGGGCTTCCAACACCACGCTCTAAATACTGATTAGACCCCCAAAATAGTAGCCCATGGTTTATCCCCTAGTCGACGGGCTAGACCGATGGACCGGGCTAAACCCTTAACCACAACGCCTACTAATAGAATACCCCCTGGGTCTTATGGTAAATGGTGGCACATAGCACCGATCGTGGGCTGGGATTAAGTTAAAACTACACCAATAACATAGTAGATCATGGTTATATGACGAGGTTGTATCTGACCGCGCCAGGGGCTGGGGCTAGGCCCCAACCCTTTTCCTCCCGAACTACACCACTAAGAAAACTCAAATAAGAGTTTAATGTTATAGTTAACAAGGAACATGTGCAGGTGGGTTGGCTAGCCCGGCCCTGCCAAACCCTTAGCCTGGTGGGAGGTCATGCTTTCAAAACTCATGCGCTCCATAAATGTTTCCAAACATAATGACCAATGCTGGGGTGCCACGTGGAATCCCATGACTGGGCCACATGGCACCACATTATTCGCACAAACCAGCTGACGTGTCAAACCAACATTTGTCCACTTGTGAGCTACCCAGTTGTCAACCTTACCCAATAATTGTCTTCCATGTGTTGTGCATACACCGTACGGGTGTGCCACGTGTCACCCTTGCAATGATGACATGTTTCACTCCTAGATTGATCCACCTGTACCTGCCACATCATCAGTCTGTACGCCCAATCACCCTGCCACATGTCACCTCCAGATGCTACCACATCAGCACCAACTGTGCCTTCCACGTTAGTTGTACGGTCGTACGACCTATACAGTCAGTTGCCATGTGGCACTGTACAGACTATACGAACTGTACAATCATCAAATTTTTGCCTATTTGGAAAATTGAATAGATCGCGATATCTGGAGCATATGAAGTTTGTTTGAGCCTGTTCAAGTTGTGTTGGCTTCATATCGACGAGGCCTAAGAACACTTCTGTTTTGAAGTCATTCTGAGAACTTTTAATTTTAGGCCTTTCTGAGCCCCATCAAGCTTCTGGATCCAATTCTAGATCACCAGGTTACATGGAGTTCCTAAGACAATAGTTTTAGATAGAGATCCAAAGTTTACTTCAAATTTTTGGAAAGGTTTGTTCAAAGGATTTTGAACAAATCTAAATATTAGTAAAACGTATCATCCAGAGTCAGATGGGAGAACATAAAGGACTAACATGATAATTGAGGACATGATTAGAATGTATGTGATGGATCAACCATCAAAATTGGAAGAATATATTCATATATTTAAATTTGCCTACAATAATGGGTATCAGGCCTCATTGAAGATGAGTTTGTTTAAAGCATTGTATGTCAGAAAATGTAACACTCCCATGAGTTGGGATAATCTAGAAAATAGAGCAGTTGTTGGGCTAGAATTGTTAAAAGAAATGGAAGAACAGATGGAAAAGATAAAGAAGAATTTAAAGATTTCCCGAGATAGGAAGAAAAGTTATGAAGACAAGAATAGAGTTTTCATATATTTTAAAGTAGGTGAATATGTGTTTTTGAAAGTGAAGGAAAAGAGAAGTTCTCTAAGATTAGGAAGCTGCCCGAAGTTGGCAGCGAGATATTGTGGGCCTTTCGAAATATTAGAAAAGATAGGGCCAATTGAATACATGTTAGCTTTTGTTGCATCCATGAGGTTTCATAATGTATTTCATGTGTCATTGTTAAAGAAATATGTGTCTGATCCTAACCACATAATTGATTGGAATGTGATCAAGGTGGAGCACGAAAGGGATTTCTGGGTGGAACCAGTACGTATCTTGGACCAGAAAGTCAAAGTGATCAAGAACAAATCCATAGGTCTAATAAAGGTTCAATGGACCTGCTACGATCCCGAACATGATACATGGGAGCATGAAGAAAACATGCTGGAAAAGTACCCACAAATCTTTGATAATTTTGAAGAAGGAAGAATGCAAGACTCCAATTTGGAAAGATAGATTTTTGGAACCACATCTCAGAGTCCTCGCCAGTTGCACTAGGGACCTTGATAAATGAATGGCTCATTCATTGGTTTATCCTTGATAAATGGATGGTACTTCCCTTGAGTTAACCTTGATAAACGAATAGTGCATTCCTTGGGTCGACAAGTTGAGAGGAACATAAGATTCATGGTTGGAGTTGTTAAATTGCAAAATTTTTAGTTCTAAGTATTGTGATGTAAATTTTCATATATATATATATAGGCATAGAAGTGCACTAAGGATGACGCATGATTGTAGGGGAGGGGGAATGTAACATCCCCATTGTAATCCCCAATTTAATTAATGCTTATGTGGATACAATATGTGGCTACAACCAAATGATCTAATATGTGAATTGTATTTCAATGTTTTAATAATAAAATGTGATGCTAGCTACTAAAGGGGACATGGACAAGAGATGGGGATTGAATTAATCCACAAGAGAGGGAAGTGTCTAGGATAATGGACAAGAGGGGGGTTAAAGGGGGAAATACCCATGTATATTAATTTAACCCATTTTTCCTAAACTTGTGTATTGTATACGAACCTTACCATTTCTGATTGAGTGTTCCCAAAGCCAATCATTGAATACATGTAAGAGGGTGGGTGTGAGTAGTCACATCCCAAAGTTATGGGCACATGGGGGTTGAGTACAATTAGCTTGGGGAAGAGTGTGAGTCAAGAAAGGAAAACCACAAGAGATGAAATTTGTATGGGTTGGGACAATAGTTTTTACAGACATCAAGTTTTTTGCATGGGAAGAAGGGGGAGATCAATCAAGAGAGTGGGGATCAGGTGCAACCGTGGAGGGTGAAATATGGAGTGTAACTAGAGAAAATTGGAGATGGAGAACTGAAGAGCAAGGTTGTCAAGCCTGAAGAGTGAACTCATGTGTGAGTTTCACTAAAACAACAAGTGTTTGTTGTTTGTTTACTGATATTTTTTCTATCAGCAAGTTCCCTTGAGTTCCCAACTAAGAGATTCCCAGTTAACTTCACCAGATAGACCCTGATAAAAGAATGGCACATTCCTTAGGTTAACCCTGATAAAAAGATGGTATATCCCTTGCGATATCCCCAATAAATAGATGGTATATCCCTTTGGTTATCCCTTATAAATGAATGGTGCATTCCTTTGTTTGGAAATGTTAGGAGGAAGAGAGCTGGTAGAAAAGTCAGGATGGATGTAAGAGAATATTAGTTGGGTTATGAGTTTTATGAGCTTCGAGTGAACCATGAGAGACCACCCTATTTTGTGGATTACTATCATTAGATAGGGGGTGACTGGATGTTGATATTTGGAAAAATCAGTTTATGGTTGGGCGGAACGTCTGTCCCAAGCAGTTGGTTGCACAATTCTTGTTTAAAGATAAGTGTTTTATCTTGTTGTTGAGTTATTTACATGCGTTATTGTTGTGCATGAACTCTGCGTAAATAAGAATGAATTATATTTTGTTGTAATGAGTGGTTTAGTTGCATTTCATGTTGATTATTATCATTCTTTAGATTCATCTTTTTTATGGTTATATATAGTAGCTAAATTTGTTTTAGATTTGTAGTTGTAAGCTACAGGAAATCGACTAACAGTAAAAGAATTACTTTAGTTAGCATAAGTTTCATTTTTATGTGTATTCCACACTGTAAGGTTCCTTGGTTGGGATGGGGAATGATTACATTATGGTATCAGATCCATAATAAAGAGAGTTTTATGTGGCATGGACCATCCTGGGTGTTGGGTACGTTACACCTTCCATGGTTGCTCCATCTCCAAGATCTATTTCTTGCTCTCTACTTGTTGTTCATACACAAAAAATGATTGTATAAAACTATTGTAGCTACTCATACAAATTTCCTCTCCTTTGGCTTGCATGCTTGAATCACACTCAAGTTGATTGTACTCAACCCCCCATGCTCCCAATAACTATGGGATGTGACCAATCACACCCACCCTCTTACATGTATTCAATGATTGGTTTTGGAAGCACTCAATCATAAATTAGAAGGTTCATATACCAATAGCAATTTTAGGAAAATGGGTTGAATTAATATACATGGGTAATTCCCCCTTGGACCCCTCTAAGAAAATTTTTCTTGTGGATTAATTCAGCTCCCATCTCTTTCCATGTCCCCTTGGTAGTTGGCATTACATTTTATTATTAACATTCAGAAATCAAATTTGCATATTACATCGCTTGGTCATAGCCACATATTATATCTACATTAAGCATTAATTAAACCGGGGATTACAGTGGGGATGTTACATTCCCCCTCCCCAACAATTGTGCATCGTCCTCGGTGCACACTATGTCTCTATACACATATGTAAATTTACATCACAATACTTAAAAAATGAAATTATGCACTTTCACAACTCCACTAGTAGTTCCAACCATAATCTCATGTTCCTCTCAACTTGTTGACCCAAGGAATACACCATTCATTTATCAAGGATAATACAAGGAATGTTATCAAGATTAACCCAAAGAATGGGTCGTTCTTTTGTCAGGGTCCCCAACACATTTGACTAAGACTCTAAGATGTGGTTCTAGAACTCTAGTTGCTCAAAATGGAATCTTGCATTATGTTTTCTTAAAAATTGTCAAAATTGTATGAGTATTCTTCCCACATGTTTTCTTCATGCTCTCATGTAGCATCTTCAAGACCATAGTAGTTCCATTGAGTCATTACCAGCCTTATGTCCTTGTTCCTGAGCACTTTGACTTTTCAATCTAGGATGTGTACTAGTTCCACCCAGAAATCCCATTTGTGCTCCACCTGGATCACATTCCAATCAATTATGTGGTTAACTTCAAGCACATATTTCTTTAATAATGACACATTAAATACATTATGCACTCTCATGGATGCAGGCAATGCTAGTGTGTATGAAACTAGCCTTATCTTTTCTAATATTTCAAAAGGCCCACAATATCGTGTTGCCAACTTTGGGCAACTTCCTAATCTTAGCAAACTTCTTTTCGCCTTCACTTTTAAAAACACATGTTCACCCACTTTGAAATCTCTAAACAATCTGCTCTTATCCACATAACTTTTTTTCCTATCCTGGGAAGCCTTTAAATTCTTCTTTATCTTTGGCATCTTCTCTTACATTCCCTATAACAAATCTATCCCAACAACTGTTATGTCTACTGGATTACCCCAACTCACTGGTGTGTACACTTTATGACATACAATGTTTCAAACATATTCATTTTTAATGAGGCCTAACACCCATTATTGTATGCAAATTCCACTAAGTGGATATAATCTTCCCAAATTGATGGTTGGTCCATCACTGATCTGAAAATGGAATGGATTTGTTTCCAATAGATCTTTAAAGTGAAGAAGACTTGTCTCTTTTAAATTTCAAGTGTACAAAAGGTATGTGTTTGGGTAATTGGATCAAGTTACTAACACATAAGTTTAATGAGTTTTTACTTAATCATGAGAAGCATATCAAACATATAAAAACCATAAAAAATGAACACATAACACAACAAATGATAAAGGAGTTCACCCCTCTCTTGGGCTACATCTCCTGGTCCAGCTTCCCTTGGATCATTTTCATTATGATTAAAAATTTCTCTTACAGTGCTCAGAATACAAAATAGATGGCTCCAATGGATTCAGAACATCCAAAAACCCCTAGCTTGGCTTTTTCGGCACCTGGTTTAGCCAAAAAATGAAAAAGTTACACCTCCTAGAAGTTTTCCCCTTCAAGCTTGTTGTACCTACTCGCCAAATTGCACCCACTAACAGACTAACCCGGTCTATGTGTGTTTTACATGCCAAAACCTATCACATGCAAAGGTTCCCATAAAATGGGTGAAATTGTAGGATCGTTAGTGTGCTGGCCCCTTTTCTCGATGGAGGTGTTGGTCACATCGGGGACATATGGCCACATCCCAGCGCCTTTCTCGGGCCCGTTTGCAAGACTGAATGTTGGGTTGACACCTGTCCTGGCATATGGCCACTTTCTCGTTGGTTTGTTGGATGTGTTAACCCCGCACGTCGATTTATGTTGTGGTTGTATGTTATAACATATATCTGAGGGCTAAACTCGTTGTGCTAACCTCGATCCAACGATTATAAGGAATGGGATTATTGATATGCTCTGGGGATATACAACATATAAATGGTTCACACGCAAGGTTAATGTATAGGGTCATGTGTGGTGCAATGGACCGAGGGTTGGGGCTAAGTTCCGACCCTATTCTTTTCCGACTATACAACAAATGCATTTCAAATAATTTAAATCACACACTAAGGTTAAGTCACATCCCCGAGCGGGTTGGTAGCCTGGACCTTGCCAAAACATTACTATCGCTAGGAGGTCGCGAGTTCGACTCTTGTGGAGTCACAAAAAATTTACCATATTCCAACCAAACTAGAGGGGTGCCACGTGGCAACCCACAACTGGATCACGTGGCACCATAACACTTTCCCATAAAATGACACTTGTCACAACCTGATTCATCCACATCTACCACATAGCATGTATGACCATGCCATGTCACTTGTACGACCATGCCACGTCACCTTCCATGTGTGGGTCCGTACCCTTCCACATCAGCATTGCATGGACTGTACAGTCAACAAAATTTTGTCTGCTTGGAAAAATGAACAGAACATGATATCTTACTCATATGATGTATGTTTGAGCTCGTTCAAGTTGTGTTAGGTTCGTGAGGAAGAGGCCTACGCACATGTCTATTTTGAAGTGATTCCGAGAACTTTGAGTTTTCAGAAAAAATTTATCCCCTAGATCACACCTCCCCATTGGGAAGATTTTGGACCTACAAAAGACTACTTTTAGTCAATCTGAAGGTGAGGGTACAATTCCCTCACCTTTCCAACCTCAATGCACTTGGCCTTTCTTGGATTGGTTCCTTTGAGACCAATACGAAACTTGTCATGCCTTGTCTTGTACTTGGCTTGGATCTTTCTCAACTTTTCTTGAATGATTTGATGCACAAACTGAACTTGTTCAATGAACTTCTTGCCTACACCAAAATGGCCAGCAACAAGATAAGAATGTGCTTCCCTTATCTTGTTGACTTTTTCACCCTATGAAAAACATAGCTTGCCAAGATAAACAAGTTTACCATGCACATAGGAATCCAATTCATCAACTTGGTTAGTACGACACAAAGTTGCATAAACATTTTTGCCATCATCATCTAAAGAAAATTGTTCCAAATAACTCTTATGCATGATAGGATTATGCTTGAAAATAACTAAAGCACTAACAATAGGCCTAGTAATCATATCAACAACTTTGTCATAAAATTATTTCTTATACCTTATCACCAAGTGAAAAACATAGCTTGTCAAGGCATGTAATGGAGAGCCTTGCTTTGATTTCAAAACTTTCTTCCACGTGTCTCCTTCAACAATCATATTTGTAGTCTTGTTCAAGGCTCTAAAATCTACCCACATACACCATATACAATCTTTCTCTGGTACCAAACCAATTGGTGACTTGCATGGTGAAGTGCTTGGTTTGATGACGCCTTTGTCAAGCCACTCTTGGGCTTGTTTTATGATTTCAACATTCTCCGTGACTGACATCCTGGACATGTCAATGTTTGGAAGAGGACCTCCTTGCTTCAATAGAATACGAAGTTGGATACCCCTTTAGGAGAAAATCCCTTTAGTTCTTGAAACATATCAACATTTTCGTTAACAACCTTATACAAATCAGATTGTAACTTTGCATCACATCCTTTGAAAGCTTCTTCTTCGTCATTGTCTTTGGGTTTAATCATCAAAAGTGCAAGGTTCTTACTAGCATTGACTAGTCTCTTCATTTGTCTATCATTTGTAAGTGACAAGTTCATATTCTTTGTATGTGCCCTAACAATGTACTCAACTCCATTTTTAAACAAATGATACTTGTTCTCATGACAATGAAAAATGGCTCTCCTATCATATAAATATGGGCTTCCCAACACAATACTACAAATATCCAATGGAATAACATCAAGCTCTACCTCATCTATATAGTTTGCAGTGATGGAAAATCTAAGTTTACACCTTCTTTTCACATGCAATTTGGCATTGTCACATATCCAACCTAAAGGGTATGGTTTAGGATGAGGAGTAGTTTCCAAATCTAGTTTCTTGACAATGTCTTCAGAAATGAGGTTTGCTTGTGATCTCGCATCAAAAAGAGTATCTATTTTGGTATGTTTTGAAATTACCCTTATGTGAAAAAAAAATATTCTTTCTTTTTCATGTTGAGTTTCAGTAATGGCAGAATTTGAAGAACTAGTGCTAGCAATAGAATTATTACCTTGTAAACTCATGGTTGTGATTTTTGTTTCATATTCTTAATCATATCCTAAATCTTGTTGTACAATTGCAACAATGTTTGGTTTCTCTTTGTTGTTGAAAATTTTGGGTCTCTTTTTAGGATGAATTTTCCAACAATGGTCTTCATCATGGCCATCCTTTGAAAAATGTTTACATGAGAGTTTCTCTCTCTCTTGAATGAATGAATGAAGCATTTTTCTTTCCATTTCCTTCAAACTTCCTCTTTCCCGTGTCTCCATTAGAAAAATATTTCTTTCTGCCCTCTTGAGGATCATTCCTTCCTATTTCCTCTAAATGAGTTGCATGTACACAAACTTCATCTAGATTTGAAGGGTTAAACATAAGTATTGTATGCCTCAATTAGCTACGCAAACCTCCAATGTATTTGAGTAAAGTTTCTTGAGAAGACAAATCTATACCCAAAACCAAATCTATTCTCTTAAATTCTTGAGTGAAACTTTGCACATCTTATCCTTTAGCTTGCCTAAAGTTTTGCCAATCCATAATAGCTTTCTACATGTATGCTAATGGATCAAATTGCCTTTTAATTGCAACAATAAAATCATTCCAAGAGGATAAAACTTTACCATGTTTCTTCATGTTCTCTTGAGTTTTGGCTTCCCACCAAATGAGTGTTGCACTATCCAATCTTAAAGAAGAAAGTTAAATCTTAGTTGCTTCATCTGTGATTCTTTGTATCCTACAATACACTTCATTCTAATGAATCCAGTTATCCAATTTCTCAACATTTACCTCTCCATTGTACATTGGCAATTCAAACTTAATATCAAGCTTAAGCAAAGGAGTTTGTAAAGGAGTTTTACCATGTTCTTATGGAGAATTTGGAGGTGGTTGTGAAATGGTGGAAGAGGTGGAAGATGGAGGTGAAGGAGGTGGAGAATCACCACTCCCTCTATTTCCTTTTGGAGTTTTATCACCACTATCTCCATTGCCCTTTGGAGGGTTGGAGCTTTCACCTTGAAATCTTTCATTTCTTTCTTCAAACAAAACTTTGACCATCTCAGTCATATCATAAAAATCTTTTCTGAAAGTTTCCTCCTATGAAGGAAGAGTTCCATGACTCTCCTCATGAGCCATACTTGGTAAATATATCCTTGAATCTTGAGGTGATTTGATAGTTATCCTTATTGACAATTGAGAACTTGGCTCTACAAGTTGACCTTCTCCTCTTGTGATCTTCAACCTTGTAAGCATCAGAAAAACAAAACACTTGCAAACAATCAAGCCTTCAAAAACCTATGCTCTGATACCAACTGATCTAAAAATGGATTGGATTTGTTTCCAATATATCTTTAAAATGAAGAAGACTTGTCTCTTTTAAATTGCAAGTGTACAAAAGATATGTGTTTGGGTAATTGGATCAAGTTACTAACACATAAGTTTAATGAGTTTTTACTTAATCATGAGTAGCATATCAGGCATATAAAAACCATAAAAAATGAACACATAAAACAACAAATGATAAAGGAGTTCACCCCTCTCTTAGGATACATCTCCTGGTCCAGCTTCCCTTGCATCATTTTAATTATGCTTAAAACATTCTCTTACAATGCTCAGAATACAAAATCGATGGCTCCAATGGCTTCAGAATGTCCAAAAACCCCTAGCTGGGCTTTTTCAGCACTTGGTTTGGCCAAACAATGAAGAAGTTACACCTCTTGGAAGTTTTCCCCTTCAAGATTGTTGTACGTGCTCACCAAATTGCACCCACTGATAGACTAACTTGTCCTCTATTTGTTTTCCATGCCAAAACCCAGCACATGCAACGGTTCCCGCAAAATGGCTGAAATTGTAGGACCGTTAGTGCATTGGCCCCTTTTCCCAGCAAAGGTGTTGGTCGCATGGGGGGCATATGGCCACACCCCAGTGCCTTTCTCAGGCCCGTTTGCAAGACTGAATGTTGGGTTGACACTTGTCCTGGCACCTGGCCACTTTCCCATTGGTTTGTTGGACGTTTTAACCCCACACGCCAAGTTTTATGTTGTGGTCGTTGTTGTGCTACTTATATGTCTAATATAATGCATGCATTAATTATCAATCCAGGATTCATAATCAACAGAGTTACAAGACACCAGTAAGAAAGGTAATTCCTAATGTCACCAGTATAGAATCAAACTAGGTTATGTATGTTAGAAACAAATCAAAATAGAAAACTACAATGCACTTTGGTTGTCCTTCACAGAGAGGATATCTATTCCATTATGGAACATGAAAGTATGAGATGGAATTGGTTTGATAAATCAACTCTGATGTCTGACATAGGAAACTAATTATGAAATCCACACTTTCTGAAAGAAAATCACACATCAATCAACATAGCATGGGTAGTTCAACAGTCAATATGTTGGTTCTGTTGTGGTTCACAATGAACTTCACTAGTTCTTCTCCAAGTAGTTTTGACTATTGTTTCCAACAACTATGATCACTCAAGGAAATCAAACTCATGAGAACAAAAACAGAGCATATGCAAAAACAGAGCAATTAAAGATCTAAGCAATTATAGAATGGAAATCTTAATCTAAGCTACGCTGCTATCATCTAACAGAGTTAAAGCTTTAACTAATTCAATGTTTATACTATTGAAAACAAACACTAATGCTAATCTACGAAGAGGCTGACCTTTGTTGGGCGGTGGGCCCTTGCCACTTCAACAGGTCATCTGTTGAAGTCTACAGGAAGCTTTCTTTTAAGACACACATTACTCTCACTCACACTTCAAAACATAAAATCAAAATTCGCTTTAACAACTCAACTCATTCTTAATCATAGATAATCAGAATATGGAGATAAAATAACATTCCATTAATCTTTACTCATAAATATGTTATGTACTATCATACGTTGATTACATATTGATGATATGCTAACTCTCCTACTCTTCTACCATCCTTACCACGGCTATTTAATAGTCTGAATCGTGAAACACAAGGAGGCGAAGTGATTTGAAAATCAATCAATTGTTAAGTTTAATCATTTGGTTACATATTCAACTTCATCCTCATGACACGAAGTGCATGAGGATGAGGCAATTAACAAATTGTTCTTATCATAGCCTTGCTAAATG
Source organism: Picea engelmannii (assembly GCA_009831015.1). NCBI lineage: Eukaryota > Viridiplantae > Streptophyta > Pinopsida > Pinales > Pinaceae > Picea > Picea engelmannii. The sequence continues at coordinate 646,470 of ML776624.1, read as the reverse complement.
AATAGACATCCACCAATTGACTTAGGTGAGATTTGGCACTTAACTTAGTGCATTAGGCTCTTCCATATCAGTACCAGATCGTAACAGGCAGATGGTACCGGATTACAACAGGACGCAAAAGGTGGTACCAGATCATGACAGAGTGTGGCCATTGGTACCGGATCATAACAGAGCATGTTCGTTGGTACCAGATCACAACAGGTAAGATTTAGTACTGGATGCGTTTGGTACCGGATCATACAGCAACAATCTTGGTGCGCAGGTACCAGATTATGATAGAGCTAGTATAGGAACGCTAGACATCTAGGGGTCAAAGATTCACATATGACAAATCGAGCATTAGTACATGAAATATTTAATTCCTTAACTCAATAAACCACAAAATACATGAATTAACCATACTTTACCTTATGACCTTATTACTGGCAATTGGTAGCGTTCTTGTCATTCACTCAAGCTTTAGGTAGGCCAAAAAGGTATAGGTGAAGAGTATAATAGGGTAATGGGAATGTCAATTTCGGGTCTCAACATTCCCCCATGCCAAAATCATTGCATGTCCTCATGCAACTGAAAACAAAACCCAAAATTTTCAAAACTTGAGACTGTGTTCTTTACTTGGATGGATCAATGATATTGATGGCTGAAGCCTCTTCTCTTAGCTCCCTTTTGATGACCCTAACGTATTATAGGAGTTGTAATACCTTCTTGAGCTTGTTAGAGGTCTCTTCATGGTCGTCTTGAATTTTTTGGTTGGTTTCTTTCAACTGCTCATTTTCCTTTTTGATATATCTATCCAAGAGTTGATATTCCTTTACTTCTTGTTGGAGTTCCTAATTTTGTTTTTGTAATTCCCCAATCCTTTTCTTCATTTGTTCTTTTGTCAAGTTCTTTGTTGATTCTACTATTGTTGGTTGGGTTCACTCCCTTTCCTCGACTTCCTCCCTCATCCCACATAGAGTAATAGTGGCTTTCTCTTCGGTCAGACTAGGGATGTCATCTTGAATTGGTAAATCCTCAGAAGTGGAGGTAAGGTCGATTGGATCTTCCTGTGTATGAGGACTAACTATCATTTTTCCCTTCTTTGCCATGCTCCTTGTAGTTCTTTTACAAGGAGGTATTGGATCAGGGATGCTTACAGGCTTCCTTTTTTTCCTCTCTAATTGTGAAATGGTGACAGGGGATTGTGCCACAGACTGTTTAGTTTTAGTTTCTGAGCTATGCTTCCTTTTCTTCATCATTTTATGATGGTCCTTTTTCTCAACTGCCACCGTTGAAGTCTCCTCTACTAATTTGTTTTTACCTTTTGATTCAGATCTTTTAGAAGCCTTGTTGATTGTGGAAGAGGACCCTGCCTTTTCATGTTGGCTCACTTCCCTAGATGATGGTGGAGTTGTTTTATCCTTCTTGCTCCTTTTCTCTTGTGGTTCTTTACTTTTCTTTGGACCATGTTGGGTTTCCTCCACAGATTTGTTTTCTGTGGGAAAGTGTTGTGTGATAAGGGTTTTCCAACTAATCCTATGTTTCCTAAGCTCATGCAAAACTAGCATTTTAATGAAACCTTGATGGTAGATGCTAATCTTTTCTATTTTGGAGATGTATTTAACACCTCTTACCATTTTATTCAAACTCATCCATAGAAAATAGGGAAAATCAATTTCAGGGCCTCCTTCAAAATGCAATAGGATCCTAAGGTGATAAATGAAAGTCACGGCATACTTGCCTTCACAGGTGACAAATCATTGAAGACTAGTAATCATTGGATGGTATTCTTATTTGATGTAGTTTCCAGGTATACCTTTCTTCTAGTCAAGGTGTTGATGATCTGCCTTCAAGAATTCTTGGCACATCTCTTTGTTAATTCCCACACCTTTGAAGTATTTAGCTCCTCTTCTAGGCAGTCCCGTAGCCTCCCTTATGGTTGCTTCATTAATTATCAGTTGTAGATTGCCTATACGTGTCGTCTCTCCATCATAGACTTGTATAAATTCCTGAGATATCTTCTCGTTCCAGCCTGTAAATTTTTCCAAAAAAGGTATCCACCCCAATCTAGCATATTTTTCTTGACATAATTGGTATTCCTCGGTTTCCCTATAAATTTGGAAAACTGGTTCGTGTCTAGTAACGACCATCGTTATAAGTTGAGAAAAGGATTGGGTTGTAGCATAAGGGTCTAGTGAATTGATGAAGGGTTTGGTACCGGAAAGGAGCAGGCTCGGAACTGGAGGAAAGCTCATGACAAGGGGAAATATGGTGATGGTGTTGCGAATGGTAATTTTAAGTGAGGGTGCTGCAAGGAAAAATTATGACCAAATGAGGCTTATTTGGATGGCTTCGCCACCAGATAAGCCATTTCATATCTACCCATTACTGTAATGATGAGGATAAGACGTCGGGTATCAGGGCATCATTTTAGAATAGGTGATTGGACTTTCAGGGGGTGAAATTAATGTTGGATCGTGGTTCATGATATACGATGGGTTCGTGAATTATTTAAGGACGACATATATTTGTGGCTTATCATTTCTATGCATGCTTCATATTTTGATATGATTTTTTCCTTTAACCATGTTCAAGAGCTATGAGAGGATTAATTAGGTTTAGGCATATGGGTATGAGGAATAGGCGCATGGGTTTAATACTAAGGTCGTAAGATCTAGTATAGATTTTCATATTTATTGTAGTTTTATGAGCATAGGAAAATAAATACCATGTTACCTTTGCTTTCACTTTTGTATGATTGATACCCATAGCATGTGTGACTACTTGTAAGTTGTCAAAATTCATCCTTTTAGACTGAAGCTTCTTGAAAACTTGGTACAGGAATGTCATGTACTTATGTTATTATGTGCTTATGTTCTTTGTATTTGGTTCTGCAGGTGGATTATATGAGTCTGGAAAAGAGTTCTGAAGGGGCTCTTTGACCTTCCCCCATGTCGAAGATTTTGTATCTCTGTAGGCAAGAAGATTCAATCAATTTATATCATAATGGAGAAAGATGATAAGAGCAAAAGAAACCAATCAAATTTTAGAAGTACAACTTATCACTTATCATATGATCGCATGCCAAAAAAATGAAACTGTGCCTTTTGTAATGGATTATTGACAGAGGTAGCATTCAGCAGTGAAACAGGGGAATACATATATGTTTGCATCTCATGCCAAAAAAATGAAATTGCCCTGCTTTTAATGGATTATTGACAGAGGTAGCATTCAACAATGAAACAGGGGAATACATATATGTTTTCCAGAAGAACAGATCACACCTAACTTGCTTCAAAGATTTACTATCATTGGTTGTTATAGATAAATTTCACAATATGAGTAGATTAGGCTCCCTAGTTAGGGATCCACTCTTAAGAAGTTTCCTTCTTAGATAGTGTAGGTTGTAGATGTCAGACCGGTAAGTTGACTTAGGGTGATTCTCAAATGGACATTTTCTTGGAGAATTATATTGCTAATTCATCTGGGATTTTGTATCTCATGAAAACCCATAATGACCTTTACTCTTTTTGTTTTAGATGGAAAAAAGTGGATTTTTCAATCAGACAAGTATAGATGAGACATGTTTCAACCAGAACCCACTTCCAGCAAGCCTATTCAGTACTCCGGTGGGGTAGTTGTGATAATTAGTGAGAGGTGCCTTCCCTAGGAAAAATGCCCCATTGCCAATAGGCATGTTCAGTACCCTGATGGGTTTTCCTAGTCATACCACAGACCGGTAACCGCTGCCAGCAGACTTGTTCAGTATCCCGGGGGGTTAGTCTCTTAAACCCTTTTTCCATCAGAGGCTTCTTGTCCATAGTCACCTATTTTAGTTTGTATTAAAGAGTGTTTTGCACGATGAGAGGGGAGGCTCGTCTGAAAACCTTTTTATAGGGTGGGATGGTATTGGGTTGGAAGGCATATACTCTTCTTTTGTATGTCTTTTAAAGATTTGTCTGAAGGAAAAATAAAATTTTATGCACATTATTTCTTTAGAGTGATCCATATGTATAATTTTGTCTGAAGGTGTCCATAAGAGAATGACCTAAAGTTTCCTTGGGGTACTGGTACATCCTCTTCCATAAAAGTTTTGGTAGTGTGTCCATGGTAGAGAGTGTTCATATACTCATATGTTACTCTTTAATAAGATAATCCAATGAATACTATTGAAATCTGGTTTGGGTGAGATAGTTGCTTATAGGCTAATATATTTTTTTCTTTAAATCATGCTGAAATATCGGGTAAAGGCAACTTCTAGTCTTTAAAGTGGATTATGGTTCTTTGAGAAATCATAGGTAAAGATTGTGTCCCTCTTTTTAGTTTGTTTTTAAGCAACAGAACCAAAAGAAATTAAAGTTCTTCTCAGCAACAGAACCAAAAGAAATTGAAATACTTCTCAGCAATAGAACCAAAATAAATTGAAATATTTCTCAACAACAGAACCAAAAGAAATTTAAAATACTTCTCAACAACAGAACCAAAAGAAATTAAAATACTTCCCTTTAGTTTTCAATAGAAGGGCTTCCATTTGATAGTGCTTTTGGCTTCGTGGTTCTGTCTTAAGTGGTTGTTGCATGGCTTCATACTTCAGATTAATTGACATAAGATTTTAAAATATGCTTTGTCAATATGTCTTGATAGTACTGTAGAAGGACAGACTCTGGTATCAGACTGGTACTGGATCAGAACAGGATTTTTGGTACCGAAACAGAACAGAATATTGTTGATGCCTACAACTGATGTTTAGCAAATTCATGAAGGATCAAATAGATTATTAAAAATTTTCTTACGAAAGAAAAGAAAATTTTCGAAAGTAAAACAAAAGGAGGTAAGGGTCTTTTGTTACCTTCAGCTTATTAAAAAAATTCGATCCACACCTATGTACAAAAAGTTTCAAATAAACCAATCAATCAATGTGGGTCATTAGGAGGATCTCCTTCGTTACTGATCATCTGCATGTCTTAATTCTGTAGTATACGAGTCATGAATTCTTATTTTGATAGAGGCTTGTTGTAAACTCGCAATCGGTGACCATTCACAAGTAGTGGTGTCTGTTGTTCATCAATTGTCTTTATCCTAATTGAACCATTATCGTAGATAGTGTCAATTTCGTAAGGTCCCATCCAACGGGTGGTTAACTTACCTTTGAAGTTCTTGAAAATGTTGTCATACAATAGGGCCCAATCTCCTTGTTGAAATTTTTTTCTTTTTGAGATACTTGTCATGCCATTTTGTTTTCTGCTCTTGAATGAGGGTAGTCCTTTGAACTGCTTCCTGCCTGGTTTCATCCAACTCATTAAGCTGCAAGAGTCTTTGTTGTTGGGCTTCATCCAAGTTCATGCCAACTTGTACTGCAGTCCTGAAGGTTTTGATCTGAAATTCTATGGGGAGAAGCACCTGCTTCCCATACACTAACTCATAGGGTGTATGTTACACATCAAAAATACTCACTTTGATAGTGTCACAAGTGTCGTCATTACAAACGTCCTAAGTGTCGCATTTTTCTCACAAGGTCGCAAGTGTCGCATGTTGCTCACAAGTGTCGCAAGTGTCAAAGAAAGCATGCTTCCATGATGCCTATGTCATGCCTATAACGACATGAGGAGGAAACTTGAAACACCTCAAACATTTGATTTGGAAGAGGAGAAAAGAGTCAGCAGGCTTGCAAACCTTTTTCCATCTGAAAGCACCTCAAAAACTGATCTTTTGAAGGAGAGCGCTCCCCTATACCTCTTCTGGGAGCATCGGCGCTCCCCCTTACACTATCTGGGAACGTTATAAAGATCCTCTGCCCCTTTTGAGGGAGCGTTATGAATTTTGAAAGCGTTGGCACCCCTCTAAAGCCTACTAGGGAGTGCTACAATGCTCTGATGGTCCTTTTGAGGGAGCACTACCTATTCTGGGTAGTAGTTAAGTTGTTGAGATGAATGGGGGAAGGATCCTTTCATTCTTGGAAGGCAGTTGGATTCGAATCCCTAGTCCAGCCATGATCTTAGGGTAGATCCTCAACTGAAGGAGGAAAATCCTAAACTTCCCCAAGGATATCTCAAGTGGTTAAAGCCTCTCTAAGGCTATATAAGCAAGCTTTCTAATGGTGAAAGGGGACTGGAAAAAGGAGAATCACACCAAACTTATGATCTCATAAGTGGTGCTGGAATAGAGATATTTTGGAAGCAAGAGACCTATGATCTCATAGGGAGCAATCAGTGAAGCTATCATCATTTGGATCGTGGATCTTTTGAGCAAGGGGTAGACAAGGAGGACTTGGCAGAGCTGCTGCAATTCATCCATGGTTATAAGCAATGTTTCGTCCTCATTAATATAATTTGCTTGGCCTGTTTCTTTCTAGTTTGTGTCTGATCTTACATGAACTTATCGTTGATAGATAGATATGTTTTCAAGATAACATCAATAGAGTAGGAAGCGGTCGTACTTTGTTTGTCTACAGGACTCGGCGAGGAGAGAGAGTTTGGAGCTCGATTTGGGGCGTGCAGGGACAAACGTTGATAAAGAGGTACTACTATTCTCCTTCCTTCTCATGTGTTAGTTTTTATAGATTTGAAAGGAAGTATGTGTCCACGTTAAGCACTTTCTGTCTTAGAGTTAGGGTCTAGCTCTTTGAGGCAATCTACCTGTCCGCAGGGAGATTTTCCTACAACAGTGTATGTCCCGTTGTATTCCTCCAGATGATTCTATAAGCCCATAAGGCTTCTAATAATCTGTCAGCCCAATCCTTATGGTGCAACTGTACTATTTTGGTAAGAATGGACTCAATAACTTTGTTGGTGGATTCTACTTGTCCATTTGCTTGTGGATGATAGGGTGTAGATTTCCTATGTTTGATTTGGTACTGTTCTGTAATAGCTTTGACTAGATGAGAGGTAAATTGGGTTCCCTGATCAGTCACAATTTCTTGCGGTACACCAAATCTAGTAAAGATATCATTAAAAAGGAAATCTACCACTGTTTGTTCACTGGCAGCCGGTAAAGCCTTTGCTTCAACCCATTTAGTCACATAGTCAGTGCATACAAGTATATACTTTTTCTTTTTAGATGCAGGTTTAATGGGCCCTACAAAATATGATGCCCATTTCTCAAATGGTTCAATGACTACTTGGGCTTGAAGTGGAATTTGGTCTCGTGCAGTAGGCTTACCCATTTGTTGACATTCATCACAATTGGATACATAGGTTTTAGCATCTCTAAAAATATGAGGCTAGTAGTAACCTGATTGCAGAACTTTGTAAGCAGTCCTTTTGTCTGCGAAGTGTCCTCCACAAGGGCCATCATGGCAAGCTTGTAAAATATCATGAATTTCATCTTCCCTTACACATCTCCTAATCACCAAATTTGGTCCTGTTTTGTAGAGGCAATCATCGTGCCACATGTAATTTGCACTTAGTTGAATTACTTTATGTTTTTCTCTAGGAGACAATTTTTGAGGCATCTTCCCTGTCACAAGATAGTTAGTGACATCTGCATACCATGGAGTGAATGTAGAAATAGAAAATAAATTTTCATCAGGAAAGGTATCTTCTACTGGTGCATTATCTCCCAGATGAATCATTCTAGATAAGAAATCAGCCACAAGATTATCTTTACCTAGTCTATCAATAATGTTGATATTAAACTCTTGTAATAATAAAAGCCATCTTGTAACTCTAGGATTTGTTACAGGTTTGTTCATTAAGAATCAGATGGTTGAATGATCAGTGTGTACAAAACCTTGATATACTGTAATATATTGTCTAAATTTATTCATAGCATGGACTACAACTAGCAATTCCTTTTATGTGATCGTATAATTAACTTCAGTTGGAGACAGATTTTTACTGATGAAGTAAATAGCATAGGGAATTTGATTTTCTCTTTGTCCAAGGACTACCCCAAGGGTTGTGTCTGAGGAATCGGTACAGATATGAAAAGGAAGGGACCAATTTGGTCCTCTTAATACAGGGGTAGTTGACAATTTCTATTTTAGAATTTCAAAAGATATTTGGCATTCATCATCCCACTTAAATTCAGCTTCTTTGGATAATAATTTAAATAAAGGGGTATCTAGGCTTGTAAAATTCGGAATGAATCTTCTATAGTAGCCAGCATGTCCTAAAAAGATGTGAACTTCCTTTTGTGAGGAAGGTATTCTTATTTGTGTGATGATATAAATCTTTGTCAGATCAACTCTCATGCCAGAACGGGAAATGTGATGTCCCAAAACAATACCTTCAGTGAGCATCATTTTTTATTTTTCATTACTTAAGGAAAGTTTAGTTTCCTTACACCTAATCAAGACTTTTTCTAAACTAGCCAATGCTTCTTGGAAGTCTTGCCCATGGACTGTAAAGTCATCCATGTAGACTTCCACACAATCATTGGTCAAGTCAGAGAAAATGGCTAGGACAACTCTTTGAAAAGTGGTTGGGGCATTGCAAAGTCCGAAAGGGAGAACCCTATAAGCATATGTGCCCTAGGGGCAAGTGAAAGTGGTCTTTTCCTGGTCTTTGGGTGTTATTTGTATCTGGTTGTAACCACTAAACCCATCCAAGAATGAAAAATACTTCTTTCCGGACAGGGTATCCAACACCTGATCAATAAATGGTAAGGGAAAGTAATCCCTATGGGTGGCTTTGTTTAACTCCTGTAAGTCTACACATATCCTCCTCTTACCATTTTTCTTGGGAACTATGACAAGGGGAGATACCCATTGACTATCTGAAATGGGGTATATGAGATTGGCTCGGAGGAGTTTTTGCAATTCCTCTTTTACAATATCTTTAAGGGCTAGATTCATCCTTCAATGAGGTTGTCTGACTGGTCTGATTTGGTCATTAGTGTAGATATGATGTGTGCATGTGTCAGGGTGAATGCCTTTCATGTCTGCATAATCCCATGCAAAGGAATCAAATTGTCTTTGGAGCATTTCAATTACTTGTATCTTTTGTTCTGGTTCCAAACAAGAGTTGATATACAAAGGTTTTCCTGGGCTAATCTCAACAATTTCAGTAGTTTCTTCCTTATCTGAGGATGTTGGTGATAAAGTGTATAATTGAGTGATATCAGGGTGCCAATTTTGTTGAAATTTGGAACTAAAAATATGTGACAATTCTGCAAAAGACTTTGGGTATTCAATGCAATTTGTGTCAGCCAAAAATAAGCTTAAGACTTGTTCATCTGATTGTTCTTGTATTCCTTTTACCTGTTCAAGTGTTAACAGAGGTCTGATGCAATCTTCCTCTCCATAAGGGTTTTCTAACCAAATAGGTATTTCATGTGCCGGTTAGGCGGGAGGGAAGAGAACAAGTTTTTGGCTATGTGTGTCATTGGATATAGTCATCTCACCAGACCGACAGCTGATAAAGGCATCTGTTGTGGCCAGCCAAGGGCAGCCAAGAACCATAGGGTGTCCTGGTTTGGAGGATGATTTAGAATAGATGACTAAAAAGTCTATTGGATATTCCCAAGAAGCTAGGGTGACTGTGACATCATCTAGACTTCCTGCAGGGCTAATGACTGACTTATCTGCCAACTCGATCATGGTTTGGGTTGGTCTTAGATGATTGATTTGGAGCTTCTGCATAGTTTCAAAAGGCATTACATTAATAGATGCACCCAAATCAATGAGTGTGTTTGGTAGAGAAATGCCATTAATTTCAATAGTGACAACTGGATTTCCAGGGTCATTATATTTGTATGGCATTTCATAAATGAATTCAGATAATTGTCCCACTACCTGAACAAGAGGAGGTTCCTTCTTCTTCCTTCCTGGTTTCTTAATACAAAGATCCCTTATAATTTTGGCGTAAATAGGGATATCCTTAATATCTTGTAGCAGAGGTATATTTATGCACACATTTTGTAATTCATCTTCTATATCTCTGTACAAGGGTGGGTCGGGTTTCTTCACTAACAGTCTTTCGGAGTAAGGTGGGAGATCAATTTGTTGGGGTACTCATACAGACTCAGAAGTGAGTGGGATAGGAGGAGAGGCCTCTTCTTCTACAGGGGTGGTTTGAGTGTTTTCTTCCTCAGAATGATTATTATTTTCTTCCTAAATTATTACTACGGGATTTGATTGGTTTACAACTTTCCCTGATCATAGCTGAATTTCATAGGTGGGAAAGGTTTGAACTTTTGTATTCTGCACAGGGTGGGTGGGTCGATTATTGGGGTTAGGGATTGGCTGGGCAGGGATTGTTGTTGGTCACGGAGGATTGTGGGAAGCTTGGTTTTGTGGTTGTTGATTGGGATTTATAGATACTTGTTGTTGTTGATTAGGATTCAAGGGTGTTGTAAATTGTTGTTGTATAGGAGGTGGGAGTAAAGCTTGCATCTGTGGTGGGTTGAATCCAGGTAGTAATTGGGAAATGTTTGCAGGGCACTGTGGATATGTAGGGTAAGAGGTATTTCCATACATAGATCCCCTCCAACCTTGTTGCCAAGGCTGAGTTTGCTGAGGTGTCCATTGTGGATAAGTCATTGGGGAAGGACCCCATTGTTGTTGTTGATATTGTGTATTAGGATCATAAAATGTATTGGGATTTTGGGCTCTCCAAGGTCTTCTAGAAGGGTATGGTTTTTCTTGTTAGACTCCTCCTCCCCTATACATGGCTTGTAGTTCAAGAAAGGTTGGACACTCAGATGTGGGGTGTTCTAGTGTACACAGACCGCAGATTTCTATGACATTTAATGGGCATTTTTTCTCGTTGTTGTGCTTCTTTCGGCATCTATGACAAAATATTTTTAAAGAATCTTCTTCTTGTTTCTTTTTCAGTTTATAAGTATCTAATTGGTTACTTATTGTGCTCAAGATGTCTGTTTTAAAGTTCTCCAATAAGTTTCCTAACTCAGTTCTGGTGACAATCCCTGAACTTTGTTTTATATTTCTGCTAAAAGGATCTCTTGGTCCTTTGCCTGTTTTAGCTGGTCCTCTTGAGTATCTCCTACAGTAATCTGCAATTTATGAAAAAGGCTTTTGGTGTACATCTCCTAAACTCAACAAGTTTAAAACTTCTATGCAATCATCCCTAAGACCTTTCAAGAATACAGTTCTTACTACAGCTGGGTCTGAGGTGAATAGTTTTGACTTTTGATAGTTGTATAAGAACCTTTCTAAGTAGTCTTTAGGACTTTCATCTTCTGTTTGATGCATTTTAAAAATGTCATTTTTAACATTATCCTTACAATAGTCTTGATATTTTCGTAAAAATGTGTCTTTCATTTTATCCCAAGAAAGGATTGTATTTTCTCCTAAGCTCATGAACCATCTTAAGGCTGAATCTTTCATTGTAGCAGGAAAAAGCTTAAGTTTTTGGGCATCGTTTGAGTAGTTATAGCTTCTACATAATATGTCAAACTCAAATAAAAATAAATCTAGATCCTTAGTTGGCATACCTCTAAAAGTGGGTAACGATGATAGTGGGATATTCTTCATGCTGACATTTCTAGAAATATCCAAGATTGGAAACCCAAAGGTCTCAGTCTCTGTAGCTGCATTTCCTTCTTCTTCTGTCATTCTACTGATGGATGGTTCAGAAACTAGATTTTTTGTGTCTCCTAAATGTTCAACAGACTCACATTCTGCCTGTCCCAATATTGATTCTTCTGTTTTAGGTTCTCCTTCTGGAGCCTCGCTGGCTCCCCTTGAATTTTTTGTTGGTGGAATTTTTCCTGCACCAGTGTCAGTTGGATTAGTGGGGGGGTTTGTTTTTGAATCTTTGGATCTTACAAATCTACCCTTTTTATCTCTATATCTATGCATAAAATGGAAATTTGATTCTTTAGCTGAATTGAAATCCTAATTCTATCTAGAAGGTAAGAAGGAAACCTGGCTTCGAAGAACCCCACTCTAGTGGCCTTATGGCTCTTCACTGATGTCTTAAATGTTTTATCCTCCTCCCTCAACCAACCTTTTAAAACATTTATATAAACAATCTAAACTAAATATTAATTCCTACCATTTGCAACTCCCTGGCAATGGCGCCAAAATGTTGTGCTACTTATATGTCTAATATAATGCACTCAATAATTATCGATCTGGGATTCATAATCAACAGAGTTACAAGACACCAGTAAGAAAGGTAATTCCTAATGTCACGAGTATAGAATCAAACTAGGTTATGTATGTTGGAAACAAATCAAAATAGCAAACTACAATGCACTTTGGTTGTCCTTCATAGAGAGGCTATCTATTGCATTATGGCACATGCAAGTATGATATGGAATTGGCTTGATAGATCAACTCTGATGTCTGACCCATAAAACTAATTATGCAATCCGCACTTTTTGAAAGGAAATCACACATCAATCAGCATAGCATGGGTAGTTCAACAGTCAATATGTTGGTTCTGTTGTGGTTCACAATGAACTTCACTAGTTCTTCTCCAAGTAGTTTTGACTATTGCTGCCAACAGCTATGATCACTCAAGGAAATCAAACTCATGAGAACAAAAAAAGAGCATATGAAAAAACAGAGCAATTAAAGATCTAAGTAATTATAGAATGGAAAACTCAATCTAAGCTACACTGCTATCATCTAACAGAGTTAAAGCTTTAACTAATTCAATGTTTATACTATTGAAAACAAACACTAATGCTAATCTACAAAGAGGTTGACCTTTGTTGGGAGGTGGGCCCTTGCCGCTTCAACAGGTCAGCTGTTGAAGTCTACAGGAATCTTGATTTTAAGACACACATTACTCTCACTCACACTTCAAAACATAAAATCAAAATTCGCTTTAACAACTCAACTCATTCTTAATCATAGATAATCAGAATATGGAGATAAAATGGCATTCCATTAATCTTTACTCAGAAATATGTTATGTATTATCATACGTTGATTACATATTGATGATATGCTAACTCTCCTACTCTTCTACCATCCTTGACACGGCTATTTAATAGTCTGAATTGTGAAACACAAGGAGGAGAAGTGATTTGCAAATCAATCAGTTGTTAAGTTTAATCATTCGGTTACATCTTCAGCTTCATGCTCATGACACGAAGTGCATGAGGATGAGGCAATTAACAAATTGTTCTTATCATAGCCTTGCTAAATGAATAGACATCCCCCAATTGACTTAGGCGAGATCTGACACTTAACTTAGTGCATTAGGCTCTTCCATATCAGTACCGGATCGTAATAGGTAGATGGTACCGGATCACGACAGGGCGCAAAAGGTGGTACCGAATCATGACAGAGTGTGGTCGTTGGTACCGGATCATAACAGAGCATGTTCGTTGGTACCGAATCACAACAAGTAAGATTTAGTACTGGATGTGTTTGGTACTGGATCAGACAACAACAATCTTGGTGCGCAGGTACCGAATTATGACAGAGTTGGTACAGGAACGCTAGACATCTAGGGGTCAAAGATTCACATATGAAAAATCGAGCATTAGTACATGAAATATTTAATTCCTTAACTCAATAAACCACAAAATACATGAATTAACCATACTTTACCTTATGCCCTTATTACTGGAAATTGGTAGTGTTCTTGTCATTCACTCAAGCTTTAGGTAGGCCAAAAAGGTATAGGTGAAGAGTATAATAGGGTAATTGGAATGTCAATTTTGGGTCTCAACAGTCGTATGGTATAATATATATTTGAGGGATAAACTTGATGTGCTAACCTCGAGCCAATGGTTATAAGGAATGGGTGTATTGATATGCTCCGGGGTTATACAACATAGCAATGGTTTGCGCACAAGGTTAATGGATAGGGTCATGTGTTGTGCAATGGACCGGGGGCTAGTGCTAATCCCCAACTCTATTCTTCGTCGACTATACAACAAATGCAATTCAAATAATTTAAATCACATTATAAGGTTAAGTCACATCCGTGAGAAGGCTTGTAGCCCAGTCCCTACCAAAACATTACCCCCGCTCGAAGGTCGTGAGTTTGAATCCTACGGATTCACAAAAAAATTACCAAATGCCAACCAAACTGGAGGGGTGCCAAGTGGCAGCCCACGACTGGGCCCCGTGGCACCACAACACTTTCCCATAAAAAACACTTGTCACAACCTAATTTATCCACGTCTACTACATAGCCTGTACGACCATGCCACGTCACCTATACGACCATGCCACATCACCTTCCATGTGTGGGTCCTTACCCTTCCACGTCAGCACTGTACAGACTATACAGTCAACAAAATTTTGTTTGTTTGGAAAAATGAACAGAACATGATATCTTGTTCATACGACGTTTGTTTGATCTTGTTCAAGTTTTGTTGGGTTTATGAGGACGAGGCCTATGCACGTGTCCATTTTGAAGTGATTCTGAGAACTTTGATTTTTGAGCAAAATTTGATCCCCTGGATCAATCACATACATTTTGAGCATGTCCTCAATTATTCTATAATTCCTCTCTATTTCCCATCTAACTTTGGATGATACATTGTACTAAGATTTAGATTTGTCCCAAATCCTTTGAACAAACCAAGCCAAAAATTCGAAGTAAACTTTGGATCTATGTTTGAAACTATTGCCTTAGGCACCCTATGTAACCTAGCAACTTATTTCATATAATTTTTTGTAATATTTGTTGCCTTGTATATTGTCTTCACTGGAATGAAATGCATTGCCTTAGTCAATTTATCCACCACCACCATGATGGAATCATGTTGCTTCATTGTTCTGGGCAGGTTTGTAATAAAATCAACTGTAACTACTTATGAATTCCATTCTAGAATGGGTAATGGATGCAATAACCTCTTTGGATGACTATGCTTTATCTTTACCTTCTGGCATTCTAGACATCTAGCTATGTAATTAGCCACTTCTTTCTTCATTCCTGGCCAAACGTATTGGTTTCTCACAGTTGCAATTGTCTTTTGATATCCTAGATGTCTAGAATATGGCACATTGAGCATTTCCTTTAGCACTACATTTTTCATCTCTCCTGAATTTGACACATATATTTTGCCTTTGTATGTGAGAATTCCATCTTCTTTCAGCTCATAAAAATTAATTTTCTGTTGAAAATTACCTTGATGTAATGTTTCTTTTATTTTTACTTATTATTAATCTAAATTTGTTGTTGCAATAATTTTATCTTTCAAATCAATATTGTACATGCTAATGGTTGAAATATGCTTCTCATGAGCTCTTCTACTGAGTGCACCAGCCACTTGATTTTCCTTTCCCTTTATATGATTAATTTCAAAGTCATACTCACTAAAAAATTCCATTGATATAGTTTTCCTAGAATTTAATGTTGGTTGTCCAAATAAATATTTCATACCACAATGGTCTTTCCTTAGCTCAAATTTCTTCCCCACGAGGTAATGTCTCCACATTTTTAGTGCATGTACAATTGTTGCTAACTCGATATCATGAGTAGCATAATTATTCTCATCCTCTTTTACTTTTCTGGACTCATATCATACTACATGATCTTTTGACTAAGGACTCCATTGATCCATTCCTTGCATGCATCGGTGCACACAAAAAAATATTCATATGTATATGCAATATTCAATATTGGCACACTTGTCAATATGTCTTTCAGCTGCTAAAATATTTCTTCACACTTGGAAGTCCATTCAAATTTCACCCCCTTATGTTTCAAAGAAGTGATTGGGTTTGAAATCTTTGAGAATCATTTTATAAATCTTCGGTAATAACCCAAAAGACCCATGAATGATATGACCTATGTCACATTATTCGGTGTTGGCCATCCTCTAATGGCCTCTATCTTCTTAGGATCAATTGTTATCCCTTCTTCTGAAATTATATGCCCCTAGTAGTGAATCTTCTCTTGATAAAAAAATGCACTTACTTAGCTTAGCATACAACTTAGGCTCTCTTAAAACTTGCAACACCATTCTTAAATGGTGCTCATGTTCATCTTATGACTTAGAGTAGATGATTATATCATCTAGGAACACATTTAAAAACTTGTCTAGGTACTCCATGAACACTCCATTCATGATCCAGATTTAGGAGTGGAACGAACTGATTAACAAAATGAATACATTAAACACAGAGATATGAAGAATAACACAGATATCCAGTGAACAATATCTTCTATTGAATAAATGAAATAGGTTGAAACTGTAAAACTATAGAACTGAAACACTTGCTCTGCAAGATACCAGATATATAAAATATGTAGAACATAAATGAAATTCTAGAAATGGAAAAATAACAGTAAAATATCCAGCATAATCTTCGCAATACACAGAAATGATATATGAAATAGCAATAGAAATAGCACTTTGAATTAGATAGCAATGTTCACAGGCCTCTTCGAGGGGGAAACCTCCAGTCAAGCAGCGCTCTGTTACAATAATCTCCAAGCTAGGGTTTTCATACCCTCGACCCTTATTTATACTAAATATGTCTATTAAGAGAAGCATCTAGAGGAA
>ML776624.1:603909-625362 GCA_009831015.1 Picea engelmannii | reverse complement strand
CGATAGGTTTATCTAAAGAGGGCTTTAGGAAATCTAGGCCGATCCATACACAGGTGTTGTTTGATGCGCTACCACTCGAAGGGGTACCAACAGGGGTTACAAGGGTGGCCAACAGATGTGCGCTTAAGAACCACTTGTATTTCTTGCGTGTATGAATCCCTCAACCACGGGTATGTGCATAACGACAGATCTCTGTGGCTTAAAGACGTCGGAATACGTCTCTACCCTGAAAAAAAATACCCACAATTTCTGCCAAGGAAAGTGCTCTGATACCACTTGCAAGATACCAGATATATAAAATATGCAGAACAAAAATGAAATGCTAGAAATGGCAGAATAACAGTAAAATATCCAACATAATCTTCGCAATACACATAAATGATATACGAAATAGCAATAGAAATAGCACTTTGATTCAGATAGCAATGTTCACAGGCCTCTTCGAGGGGGAAACCTCCAGTCGAGCAGCGCTCTGTTACAATAATCTCCAAGCTAGGGTTTTCATACCCTCGACCCTTATTTATACTAAATATGTCTATTAAGAGAAGCATCTAGAGGAAGATCCTTCTAGAAGCGGAAGCTTCTATTAGGTCTTCTTACATCCGCCTTATTCTATTTTATTGAAAGGGCTTATTAATATTGACCTTTATTACATCCGAATACATTGATCTACCTATGTGCGGGTTAGGACCTTAACATGCTCGAATGGTGGTAGATATCTAAGAGAAGAGATGTGGCTGCCACGAGCATCCGTCTGAGTAGAATGATTAAAATGAGGCTCTAGAGGCCTTTTTGATGTTACTCATGAATTCCAAAACTCTAAACATCCAAAAACCTAACCCTAGGAGGTGAAACACCAAAATTCATGTGGGCCCCTATGGGCAAGTTGGTACTTCAACTTCTCAGGGTTGTAAATTTTGCATACGACCTTTGTTTTAGGTGTGTGATAGCCCGTTGGAAAGGTATTTTAGATAGCTACACAATACACCATCAAAATCTAACTCTGTCTACAGGTTGATTGTGGTGAGACAAAAAAAAAAATAGGGATCCAAAATGGCCCTGGAAGTACAACAAGATGTGATGACATGAAAACATACAAAATAAGTTATTTGGATTAGGTGAGAGGCCACCAGTATCCACCTGGAAAATGTGTAGGGCTTCATACAACCCCGGAAGTGTAGAACCCACAATTACAAATAAGTACAGAAGAAAGTGTTAGACTAAAAATAGACAAGAAGAGCCAATTGGAATAGGTGGTTGGCCACCAATATCCACCTGGATCAATCCTCCCCCCTTAGGAAGCAATGGTGTCCATTGCGTTGAGTTCCCCCATCATGTGAGGAAAATTCTGCTAGATTTGGCCCCTGGTGAGCCATTTGCCTTGGTGTAGGATTTACCTTACCTTAACAACCCGATAAAGTTGGATCCTTTGTTGGCGAGTGCCCTTGACCTGTGTGTCCACTATCTGATCAGTGGATGTCTATTCCATGCAGTCAGGGTTGAGCTCTTTTGGTGTCATTTTTTCTGTGATCTCTAAGGTGTCCAATAATGGTGGAAAATATGGTCAAAGGAGGTCCACATTGAACATTGGGTGCAGACCAAGGAAGGGTGGAGTGTTGAGCTCAAAATCATTGCTACCCACAACCTTGGTGATAGTGTAAGGCCCATAGCAAAGTGGATGAAGCTTCCAATGGAGCCCTATGAGACGCTCCTTCTGCAAATGTAAGCAGACTTTGTCTCCAACCTAAAACTAGTGTGGTACCCTATGTTTATCATGGCATTTCTTGTGCTTAGCATTGGATTTCTACAAAATCTCTTGGACCTGTTGGTGGATGTGATGAATTCTCTCAATGAATCCGGTGGCTTTGTCGATCTTAGATTGAATAAGGGAAGAGTTTGTTTGTGTGGTGGCAAGAGGTAGTGCAACATCAATGGGACCCAAGGGCTGGAATCCCAGCCCTACCTGAAATGGGATATAGTCGGTGGAGCTATGGAGAGATCTATTGTAACTTTGTTGAACATATGGGAGACTCTCATCCCATATATGTGGATTCTTAGAGTTGTACATGCTCATGATGTGCACAATCATATAATTGAAAACCTATGTTTGGCCATATGTTTGGGGGTGGAAAGAAGTGGATTTAGTGAGCTTGGTGTCCAACAATGACTAGAGACTCGACCAAAATGTGTTGAGGAACTTGTTGTCCCAATCGGAGATGATGGTCTTTGGTATCCCAAAATGGACCCACACTCATTCGAAGAAGATCATGGCAGTAGTTGTCGTTGTGATATTCTTCTTGTAGACTGTGAGGATGGTCATCTTTGAAAACTGATCAAGGACCATAAATACGCAGGCATTTCCTTGCTTGGTGGATGGAAGGCCATGCATGTAATCCATTGAGATGGATTCCCAAGGCTTCTCAGAGTAGGAAGAGGGGTGTATAAGCCTTTCTTTTTTATGGTTGGCTTGGCAATGGTATAGGCAGTGCAAGATCCGATATACTTGTTGACATCCTGTCAAAGTTTTGGCCAATAAAAATGCTTCTGAAGAATGACCACAATTTTCTCCATGCCAAAATGTTCTGCCATATGACTGTAGTGGGATTCCCAAACCAACTTTGCATGCTCGCTTGGAGGAACATAGAGATGGCCCAGATGGCATAATATTTTGTCCTGAATGTGAAAATCGATGACAATCGCACCTGTACCCAAGAGCTGATAGGTGGTGGCGAAGTATGGATATTTCTGATAAAGTTGGGGCCACTCAGATGCCTCATGTCCACAGGAATGGAGAAAAGTGGTGAGTGCAGCCACGGAAGGTCGACTAAGGCAGTCAAAAACACGATTTGATAGCCCTGTCTTATACTTGATGTTGAGATGGAACTACTGCAGGTAGGTGGACCACTTTTGATGGCAGTCGTTCTGTAATTTCCCCTATGTCTGTATGAACTACAGAGGCTTGTGATCAGTGTGGATGATCATCTCCTTTCCCATAATGTAATGTTTCCATTGATGACAGGATTGTACAATGGAATACATTTCCTTGTCGTAGGTGGGGTATTTTCAGATAGAATCTGAGAGTGTCTCACTATGGTATGCCACTGAATGATCGTGTTGAGTGAGAATTGTGCCTACAACATAGTCAGATTAATCAATCTCAATCTCTAACGGTTGTTGCAGATTGGGAAAGGAGAGTATTGGAGATGAGCACAAGCGATGCTTCAGATCATCGAATGCTCGTTGTTGTTCCTTCCCCCACATGAACTTTTCTCTGCCACCGCCCTTGGTCACCTGGCTGAGGGCCCATGCAATATGGGAGAATCCCAACACAAACCGTTGGTAGAAGTTAGCCAGTCCCAAGAATCTTTGAATCTTGGTTAGTGTGGTCGAGGCTGGCCAGTCACAGATGACTTGGATATTAGTTGGATCAACATGTACCCCATGCTCATCAACAATGTAGCCCAAGTGTTGGACCCTGTTCATTCCAAAAGAGAATTTTTCCAAGTTGGCATATAGCTCATGTTTTCGGAGAGTGCTCAAAACCTATTGAATATGCCACATGTGCTCCTCCCAAGTTCTATTGAATATGAGGATGTCATCCAAATATACCACCATAAAAGAGTTGATGAAGGGTCTCAATACATCATCCATCAACCTCATGAAAGTGGTTGGTGTATTTGTTAAGCCAAAGGGTATGACCATCCATTCAAAGAGACCTTCTGTAGATTTGAAGGTTTTCTTCCATACATCAGTTGCTTCAATGGGAACCTAGTGGTAGCTAGACTTTAGGTCAATCTTGTTGAAGAAATTTTCCCCCTTGAGTTGGTCAATAAGGTCATCAATCATGGGAATTGGGTAATGGTTCCTGACTGTGATTTTGTTTAAGGATCTGTAATCAATGCAAAGTCACCAAGTCCTGTCCTTATTCTACACCAGTACAATCGGGCTTCCGCAAGGGGAGGATTTAGGTCTGACGTTCCCCTTTTGAAGAAGCTCTTGGATCTTACGCTTGATTTCGTCATTTTCCATCAGCAATCGACAATAGACTAGTCCATTAGGTAGAGGTGTATCGAGGGTTAGATCAATTGGATGCTTGAATTGGTAGTGCGTCGGTACCTTGGTGTGTGAGGAGAATATGTCTCTGTCTTCTTATATGATCCCTTCCACTTGATTATGCTGCAAAGAGAGGCTCTGTGTAGAGTCCATAGATGTGGTGGCGACCCTCTGCTTACTATGAGCATGGATCACAAATAAGACAAACTTCTTGATCTATGAAATGACCTTACTGCATTTATCAGAGATTAAAGAAATAGCGGTAGGCGGCGCTACCTCTGGTATCCTGTACAATTGTCTACCCAAAGTAATAATAACACTGTGGGGTCTAGAATCATACACACCATGATGCTTCCACAAATATGGTTGTCCTAAAAGAACATCACAAACTTCAAGGGGACCAATATCACACAATACCTTATATTTCAAAGGATTTATGTCGTAGGGAAAACGACAATGATGGCTAACACATAGATCTCTTCCTTGGTGAAGCCAACCGATGGTCTAGGGTTGCGGGTGCGGTGTTGTTGGAAGGTCCAGTCACTTGATGACCTATGCTGAAATTAGGTTCTTCTAATTTTCCCTATCGACAATGAAATGAGTTAGAGACCCCTTTACCCACATCTGTGAGTGAAAGAGGCATTCTTCTTCCTCTAGTTCTTCTAGTTCACTTGGTCATACTTTGGTGGTAGCGACAGTGGCACTGGGTTCAACATCGATAATATGCTTCCCTCCTTCAGGATTTGATTTGGAATCAGAATCAGCCTCTAACTCGGAAACCTTCAGCTCGGCCAGAAGTGACTTCTTGGAGCAACATTCTTCAGTGTTGTGCCAAGGGATTTTATGGTACTCACACCATTTTCCCGTGTCCTTCTTCGCCTTCTTGTTTCCTTTCTTATATTTCATCTTGGACCGGTTGTCCCGAGGGCAACCATCTCATCTCGGTTCCTTATTGTGTGGGTTGGGGTCGCCTTTTCCCTACTTCAGCTGTGAGGACTTTGCAGATACAAAACTCTCGCCTCTTCTGCTTAAATTTATGCTCGATCTTGACAGTGTATCTATAAGTCATGCCCAATGAGGCGATGTCCAAAAACTCCATTTCTGTTTGAATGAATCTATGCAAACATTCATTGTATTTGAGCACCAGATGACACTGAGAGTATTTGATACCCAATTCGGTGCACAAGGTATGGAAAATATTGGTGAAATATGGTACTGTCTGGTCCCTTTCTTGATGTAGGGTGGTCCATCTAGTGTACTGGTGCTCGTAGCTTCCAACAAGCTATTATTTTTCTTTAATGGCATCTCGGAAAGAATCTCATGTAGAGGCCACCAAAAATATTTCAGATTCCTCTATGGCCCTTTTCTCACAGTAAGTATCTCACGAGTCCTTAACATGGGGGATGGCCTTGAGGAGTGAAAAAACAATCTTTTCCCTGTCGAAAATTTGTGGACCGAAAAATACCCTTCGAGTAGATTGAACCATTTATCTACAACATCCGCATATATTATTCCCTTAAATAATGGAATATCAAAATTTGCATGTACCTTGAAGGGGGTTGCATGGCCTCTTGATGAATATGCTTCTATTGTGGGCAGTTGTCGAAGGATCTGTGCAAAGTTGTCCATCATTTCGTTCATTTTTCGTGCGAGAGCTTCCTCGAGAAACATTTTAATAGGATCTCCTACTCCATCATCTTCTTTCTTGTCCCCCATGGGTTTTTGTCGGGCTTGGCACAACCAATATTTCAATGACTCGATTGGTTCGAGTCCCAACTTCTTGTACCCAGATCTTGTCAAGGACATACATGAAGAAAAACTAAATGAAGAGTAGACGGCTCTGATACCACTGATCCAGATTTAGGAACAAAACGAACTGATTAACAAACTAAATACAATAAAAATAGAGATATGAATAATAACACAGATATCCAATGAACAATATCTTCTATTGAATAAATGAAACAAGTTGAAACTATAAAACTACATAACTAAAACACTTGCTCGAATGGTGGTAGCTATCTCTGAGAAGAGATACGACTGCTACGCACATCCATCTGAGTAGAATGATTACAGTGAGGCTCTAGAGGCCTTTTTTATATTACTCATGAATTCAAAAACCCTAGACATCCAAAAACCTAACCCTAGGAGGTGAGACGCCAAAATTCATGTGGGCCCCAATGGGTAACTTGGTACCTCAACTTCCCAGGGTCATAAATTTTGCATACGACCTCCATTTTAGGCGTGTGACAGCCTATTGGAAAGGTATTTCAGAGAGCTACACATTACATAATCAAACTTTGAATCTGTCTACAGTTTGACTGTGTCGAGCCAAAAAAACACTTTTTATGGCTCCAAAATGGCCCTAGAAGTACAAAAGGATGTTTTGACATGAAAACATACAAAATAAGCTAGTTGGATTAGGTGAGAGGCCATATGTATCCACCTGAAATATGTGTAGGGATTCTGAAGCCCCAGAAGTGTAGAAGCCACAATTACAAAGAAGTACAAAAGAACATGTTGGACTAAAAACAGACAAGAGGAGCTAGTTGGAATAGGTAGGTGGCCACCAATATCCACCTTGATCAATTCATCAGACACATAAAATAAAATAGGGAATTTGACAGTACAAATGGCACTACCGTGAATTCATAATTCCCATATTATGTCCTAAAATTTGTGTTGTTGATGTCTTCTTCATTTATCCTCACTTAGTGATAACCCGGTCTCAAGTCAACCTTTGAAAATATTCGTGCACCTTTCAATTGATCAAACAAATCATCAATCCTTGCAAAAGGATATTTTTTCCCTATGGTGGCCTTATTCAAATGTCTGAAATCAATACACAACCTTAAGGTTCCATCTTTCTTCTTTACAACTATCATTGGGGCTCACCAAGGTGACACACTTGGGCATATATACCCCTTCTTTAACAATTATTCAAGCTGCATCTACAACGCTTTCAATTGTAGTGTGCCCATTCTGTAAGGTGTCTTGGACACTGCGGTAGCTCCTAGCACCAAATCCTTAGAGAAATCAATGTCTCTCTTTGGTGGAAATCCTTGGATCTCCCTGAAAATGTCTTCAAAATCCCTCAAGACTAGATGGTATTCAATGCTTACTACTTTATATTTGGTTGTCTCTTCCATATGGGTTGCAAAAATGTGACATCCCTTCCTAAAAATATTTTTCAACTGCATAGATGAAATCTCTCTAATAGCTATAGCTCTTGGAATGCCTTAAACCTTGCCTTGCTTCCTTTCTTCATTAAGACATGTGGTTTTCTTGTTGTAACAGTCTAAGACAACATGGCATTTTTCCAACCAATCCATGTGAATTAGACAATCATATGAACCCAACGGTATGTTGTTTACATCTACCTTTATGTTGAGTCCATTCATGTATATTATACAATCTTTAAACAACTCATTGATTTTCCTCTTAGATCTTGTGGATAATTGAACTAACCAATATTTGTTATGCTTACTCTTTTACAAGTGAATATTTCAACAATGTTAGAGTTTATGTAACTATGGCTAGCTCCAAAATCAATTAAAATTTCTATAGGCTAATTATTGATCTTACATTCTGTTAGGGTCCTATAAATTATAGGAAGTTTGATTATTCAGTTTCTATCTGTTGTTTCTCTCATGAAAAAATATCTTGGCTTCCTTGGTTTCCTCAGATGACTTTTCCCCTCCATCCATTTTGTCAAATCCTCCATTCATTTCCACACTACCCACTCCCCTATCCATTCATACCATTCACCTCATCATTCTCTCGCCAATCTTCCCTGAATAAAACAAAGTTAGATAACCTAGGATAGATAAAATATTAATTAGTTTAATAACTAATTAAATTAATAATTTAAATAATTGGTAATTAGGTTAGTGTGACAAGTAACAGTTTTAATGATAAATTAAAATTATTAATAAATTATTATTATTAATAAACAAATAATAAAATGCATAAAAAAAAAAAAAAAAAAAAAAATCAAATAAAAACAAAAACATTAAAACTTACCTCTTGTACTTCATACATGCACATATCCCAAAACAAATCAAATCAACGGCATGTAATGTATTTCGGACCCCCTGCCATCCAAACTTTAACGAGAGGGGGGGGGTCTGAAAAGTAGTTTTGACTCCTGCCACTTGTCACCTCCCTATCATTTCGGACCCCCCTCCCTCTAAACCACTTACCACTCTAGCCCTCCCCCCCCAAAAAAAAAAAATCCACCTTTCCCTCTCCGAAAACCACTTTCCCCCAATTCAAAAACCTTTTTTTGCCCATTTCTACCAATTATTTTCCGAGGATATTTCTAGGGAAACAAAGATGAAATTTGAGAAACAAAAAAGAGTATTTTTCTCATAACGGGCCAAATAACAATAACCTCTCTCATATTTCTCATATCTATTACGTATTGGGAGAATTGATAGCATCTTTGAGCCCCATTTTTCGGGATTCATGATTTTTCTGTTTGACACATATTTTTCAAACGCAGATCCCAGACAACTAGAGATGAATTTCAAAAAACCGAGAGAGGTGTTTTCTCAGAATAAGCTGATATACAAAAACCTCCCCCAGAGTTTACACATATATCTCATATTGAGATATTAGAAGATATTACTGGACCTTATTTTTTAGAATTTCAAGAGGCAAAAAGTCAAAAGAACAGATGGAAAAGAGATCGGATTCAAAGGCACAAATCACCCAAAGATCCCATCAAAATAGTGCTAAATATCTGAATGAATCTCAACAAACCTATATGATTGTAATAGTTACCATATATTTTTATTAAAATAAATCCTTCTCATTTATAACGGGATCCTTTGTAAACAACTTATAAATACTTCCCATTTCAAAGTATTAGGGGTTGGGACCTATTCGTAGGATAGGACCAATATTGTAGAGCAGCTCACAGAGACTCCTTTGATCAAATGTCAGTAATATAGTTGTGATTACATGATTCTCGTGTCACTTATGTTGGTGAAGTGCATATGCCTTTGTATATGTGTTTTCATAGTTATTCATTATTTATTCATAAACTCTGAATTATTCCATAGAAAATTAGGAGCAAAATTTGTTCAAATATACACTCTATCTCTGGATTTGAATAATTTCTATGTTTTCTACTAGAAAGTTAGTCCCAGAATTATCAATTGCTCTAGTACAATCCTATCTCCTCACCTTTTCTTTCACATCACTCAACAATCTTAAGAATCCAACAAAGTGCATATCTTTCCCTGTAAGGTTTCCTGTAGAAACTTCCTTGATTGAACTAAGCTAGTGACTCCATTTCCCAATGGCTCATTTTACCTGTTCCAACCAACCAATTTAAAAACCAAACCCTGTACTTTCATAACTAGCCTAAAATTCCCATCAAACAAAGCTAAATATTGCAAAGAGATCCCTCTCTGAGTATAGGAGGGCTAGATCCTAGACTCCAAAGTGGTTGAAATAGTTACCTCTGTTCATTTCTTTCTCAGCCTTGGAAATTACAGAGTGCTAACACATTCTACTTCAATCATGGGGGATTGATATTCAACTTTCTTGTTGTCCAAGGCTGCATAAATCCTTGGCATGTTTCTTGCCATGTCTTCCAATGTTTCAACTTCCTGAATGTTGTGGAAAATTCTCATTCTTTCTCCTTTGTGAGGGAAGTCCCTATATAAGTGATTTCCCTCACATCTCCAACATTGTACAGGTTGCTTCCTTGGCCTTTTCCCAAATGAATCTACAGTCTTATGCTCATTTTGGGCTGACTAGCCCTGTTGATTTGCTTGGGAATTATTCTTGAAAAAAGGTGGGTTAAAACCTTTTTTCCTCTAATCCTTTTTCCCTTTCATATTTTCATTCCAATATTTTTGGAATATTGGCCTCCATCTGCTCTGCTCATAACTATGATTTTCTCTCCTTATGGGTTCTTCCAAAGTTTTGGGGTTTTCATATTGTATCTTGTCACTATACAAAGAGGGTAACCCACATAGAAACCTTTGGATTTTTTCCTTATCATCCTTTATGAATTCTACATACTTCAACAATTCAAAGAACCTATTCTCATATTCATCCATTGACATGGTTCCAAACTTGAGTTCAAAGAACTCTTTCATATTTATTTCATAATAATGCTCGGAAAAATATTTCTCCTGGAAATATCCTTTGAAATGCCTCCATGAGATCCTCTTCTCATCAAGGTGTTTGGCTTGATTAAGTGTATTTGACCACATGGCTGCATTTCCTTGCAAGTGGTAGGTTTCAATTCTAGCTTCTACCCTTGAGCGGTAATCATGTAGCTGGAAATATTTCTTCATTTCCAATAGTCAAGCTTTAGCCTCTTATCCTTTCTTATGCTCACCATTGAAAGTTGGTGGCTTGATCTTCCTGAGCTCACCTTGCAAGATGTCTACCTCAGGACTTCTTCTCTGTTTCCTCATAGGAGACACGCTTGGGATACTCCTTGGTCCTGAACTTGCATGAGTTATTCTAGTGGATTGGTTTGGAGAATGATGACACCTACTCATGCTTTTTTATTGCCTATCATTCCCATGATCATCCCTTTTTCTTTGAGATCTGGATGTTGTCACTTGTCTAGCACTAGCTTCTTGCTTGGTGCCTGAGTCTTTGTTGAATTTCTTATACAACATATTTAATCTATGAATTATCTCTTCTTGAGCCTTCGTAATCCTTTCATTATTATCTTTATAGCTCTACACTTCCCTATGCAGGCTTCTCATAGTTACAGGCTCTTTCCTACCTCTTCTTCCATTTGAGTATGTCTCAACATTTCCCATGCTGACATGAAGACCTATGATCTCTTCCTCATGGATGTAATATCCCTAGGAATATTCCATAACTCTATTCCTCATATAAGAACTAAAGATGCTTTCATGTACCTCTAATTCTGCAAGAAATGTGCATGTAATAATTAATGTTAGAACATGCATAGCATAAAACATTTCATCAATTAGAATATAGGTTGATTGCTATCCCATTTTATGAAGAACACAATGCACCAAATCAAAATATGATTGCTTATATGCATTTCTCTCTAAAACGACTTTCCAACGGTTGTATTCATGCCTCATTCTGAGTTCTCAGTGAAAAGTTACAACATTTACATGATAAAATTTTCCGCTTATTTACTGCTACATAAATATATTTAATAATTTATAAGAAATTTTAGCACCCAATTCAAAAATTTGGTAAACATATCTCTTGTACTCCTAAATACCTTTCTAGAGACTATTCGTTTGATCAAATCGAAGGTCCGATTTGAAAGTTATGGTCCGGAGAAGTTTTGAATGTTTTACCCAATTTACCCCTGTATGCTATAGGTGTCTTCTTTTTCTTGTTGCACGTGTTTGCATACACAGATTCCAAATATGGCTCCATGGCCATATTTTATGGTTCATAATATTTCTATAGACTACTTATGTGCCCCAAACAGACATCTGAGCAAGGAGTTATTCCCTATGGAATTAAATTTGTGCCAAAAATTTACACTTATTGTTTGGATGTAACTTTCTCATACGAGCTTTGTTTTGCAAACAAATTAGCTCGTTAGAAAGCTCTCCTCGAGCTCTTTTATTTAAACTGAAGAGACTATGTTTGATGCCTATGGCACTTACAATCTCAAAAATTAGAACTCCTCAAAACGTTGTTTAGGTCGTCAAAATTGCCTTGCAAGTTAATGACTTTCAAAAATTTGAAAAATTTGGAAATTTTCATATAAAATTGGTTGTTTTACTATTATAGCAGCCCTTTAAATTTGATTCGTTGATATAAAATTGGGCGTAATATGAGTCGTTGATATGAACTCCATCGGTGATCAGTGATAGACACTTTCCTTTGGATACGCACAATATTTTTCACAAACTGTCGACCCGACCGTCGACCATTGATCCATTCCCTTGGAAACCAATTCACAACACAACTCTAAGTTGACCAACCCAATCATTGATTTTTGGCCTTCAATGATTTTGATTAGTGAATGAAACTCCTCACCAATTCAGTCAATTCCTTACCATCGTCCCATCAGTCGTTGGTCATTTATCTTGGCAACCACTTATAACACCTTGTTAAACCGTCCAACCTCACTGTCGACCACCAACCACTTATGTGCTGACAGGACAACTGCCTAAGTGGCATAACACATCATCCTAAGGTGTCAAATTGGTTGATGTGGTATGACATGTGGATGCGGACGTGGTGTGACATGTGGATACTGACATGACATGACACGTCATCACCCACTTTCCTTCATCGACCATCAAACGTTTCTCTTGGAAGATTAGAACACTTCACCAATTCAGTCAATGCCCAACCATCGACCCATAAGTCGTTTCTCTTACTCGACCAAAAAAATTCACTGAATTAGATGAATCCCAACCATTGGCCCATCAACCATTGGTTATTTCCATTGGCAACTAAAAACAATTCATCGAATCTGGTCGACCGAATCGTCAATTGTCGACGATTCCCTTTGGCCAACTCCAACACTTGGGAATAATTTTCGACTAAATTCCCAATGAATTTGGACCATTGATCTCCCTTTGAAAAATGATCTTGGTCATCGATCTATCAACTTTCTCAAACTCTTCCAACACCCAACCACCGACCGTCATTCGTCGGAGATTTCTTTTGGCTGACCCAAACTCGTCGCCAATTCGTTCGACTTGATCATCGACTATCAGTGATTTCTCTTGGCAAACTTCAACACATAAATTTTGACAAAAACCTAGGTGAATATATGTCATTGATCTCTCACTTAAGATGATCTTGGTCGTCGATTATGCTCACACTTCCCAACGGCCAAAATGAAAACAGGTCGTTGGTCTGATCCATTTTTCCAACTGTCAAAATGAATCTCGGTCATTGATTTACTCAACCTTTCAAACACCTGCAACCTTATGATTTTTTAAATTTACTATAGTGAATCTGGGTCGTTGATTGCGAGAAAAAACGTGATCTTGGTCGTTGATTCATCGAACTTCCCGCAACTCTATAGTGGCTATTAAAACTTGAATTTCAACCTTCCAGGTCAAATTTAACTCTACAAATATGCATATATATACTCCATTAAACTTCTCTTAGATAGTCTTGAGTCATTTCAATTCATATTTTTCTCACGAATTTGGGGATTTCACTCTAATTTTATCCATTTTTCCCAAACTTGCACAAATCGAAGTCTGCAACAAAAAATTACTCAATTCATATCCATATTGGCCCATACAAGCCTGATGTTTGAACCAAAGGCTCTGATACCATAATGTAATGTCTCCCAGCCTAGTCGAGGAACATTACTATGTGGAATACTCATAAATTTAAAATTTTTACACTTCAATTTTTTGTAGCTTCTAGCTACAAATTACACAAAGATTTAACTGTTATTGTTACCATTATTTACATGCACCTACATCATGCTAAAATAGACATGAATATGAAGCTAATAAAATCAATGAAACATTATATAATATTTCTCATACACAGAGTTCATGCACAACAATTTTACTCATAAAATAACGCAGTGACAAGATAAAACACTTATCTTTTTGAAATGGTTGTGAAACTAGCTACTTGGGATGGATGTTCCACTCAAACATAGACTTGTTTTCCAAATATCAACAACATGTCACCCCCAAGCTAAGGCTAGTAATCCAAAAAACAGGGTGGTCTCTCACTATCCACTCACAGCTCATAAACTCACAACCCACTTATACTCTCCTACAACTATCATGATTCTCCATCAGCTCTCTTCCTCTTCACCTGGACAATCCAAGGAATGTATCCCTTCATTGATATCAGTCCCTTGAGTGTCTCATTCATTTATCATGGTCTTTCTGGCACATGTACCATGAATCTCTTAGTTGGGAACTCAAGGGAAATTGTTGCAAGGACAACTACCAGCAAACAACAACAAACACTTGTTGTTTCAGAGAAACTCGCACAGGAGTTCACTCTTTAGGCCTGAAAACCTATTTGTTTAGTATTCAGCTCCAATACTCTCCAGAAATGATCCAACATGCTCTATAATTTTCCCTCCATGGTTTCTCCAACTCCAATCTCTCTTTCTTGCTCTCTACTTGTCATGCACAAAAACTTATTGTGTAAAATTATTGTAGCTACCCATATGAATTTCCTCTCCTTTGGCTTGCTTTCTTGACTCACACACTTCCCAAAGCTAATTGTACTCAGCCCCCCATGCTCCCAATTATGGGATGTGACCACTCACACCCACCCTCTTACATGTATTCAATGATTCGCTTTGAAAACACTCGATCAAAAATTAAAGGGTTCATATACCAATATCAATTTTAGGAAAATGGGTTGAATTAATATACATGGGTAATTCCCCCTTGGACCCCTCTAAGAAATTCTCCTAGACCCTCCCTTCTCTTGTTGATTAATTCATCCCCCATCTCTATCCATGTCCCCTTGGCAGCTAGCATTACATTTTATTATTAACATTCAGAAATACAATTTCCATATTACATCGCTTCACCATAGCCACATATTATATCTACATTAAGAATTAATTAAACTAGGTATTATAGTGAGGATGTTACATGTAGGGTATACAATATACCTCCATAAATTTTAGCATTCAAATCATTGCACAAAGGGAGTCCCTTGTCCCATAGAAAAGGGGGTCTCATACACCAATTTGGTTTCTCATACACAAGGGGGTCTCATACACCAAATTAGATTAATATTATTATTATTATTATTATTATTATTATTATTATTATTATTATTATTATTATTATTATTATCTTGCATCCATCTTTTCCCTATTTTGGTATGCCTCTTCTTCATCATCTTTTCCATAAAATTTAGCAGTCAAATCGTTGCACATAGGGGGTCCCTTGTCCCACAGAAAAGGGGGTCTCATACACCAATTTGGTGTCTCATACACAAGGGGGTCTCATACACCAAATTAGATTATTATTATTATTATTATTATCTTGAATCCATCTTTTCCCTATTTTTGTATGCCTCTTCTTCATCATATGTGTGTGTGTGTGTGTGTGTGTGTGTGTGTGTGTGTGTGTGTGTGTGTGTGTGTGTGTGGATTTAGTATCCTTAGCTTTCTAATCACTTCCAATATGTCATTCATCTCATCCTCAAGGTTGTTCATGGTCTTATCAATTTTAGTTTAATGTCTTCCATTGCTAGTCGTGATCTAGTTGCTTAACCAAGAGGATTGCTAACCTTGGAGGCTAGATGTTACACCTTTGACTCATATTCTTCCCTCTTTAATGGATATGTCCCACTCTCTTGGGGAAAATATTGTACACGTGGCACCTCTTCATTGTACTTGATGTATTTCTTGACTTGATCTCTTTTAGTTAGTTTTAATACAAGTCTTTTTGTAGTTCTCCTACGATAGATTTAGGAGATAGAAAATAATAAAGAATGGGAAGGATGTAGAATTCTCATCTATAAATAAATTCCCTCCTCTCATTCCAAATCGTTTTTTTTGTTGGATATCATTTGAGAATAAAATTTGTTGAAGATCTACCCATTGGAGGTTTTGGTGTCAATTATTGGAGCTTTCTCTTTCTTGGTTATTTCTTTGGTGCACCAAAGATTTGTTATGATAATTCAAGACTTCTAGTAGCTAGAAATATCTATCCATTTGAAGGGTTGTTCAACTGCTTGGGAGGAATACGTCTAGTGTGTCTATCCATTCCATCTTCCTTTGTTGGTTTGGTAAGTGCTCAATATCTTGTCATGTTTTTCCTTCGGTTCCTTTACAAGGGTTTTAAGTATTTTATCCAACGATCAAGAATGAGAGGAGAGCCTTTAAGTTGATTTTTTTAACATTATTTGTCTTCCATATTAGATTTTGGCACACACATCCACTAGTTACTAACTATCTTCCTCAAGTGTATATATTGGTGGCTTATGCTATTGTTTCTAATTGGTTATCTTCGAAGAATTTAATCACTTATTGGAATCTTTGTGCACTTAATTGTTTTACATTTTTTGGATTCTCTGAAGTAAATCATAAGATTGCATGGTAATTAATTCACTAATAGGTTTACTTAATCAAATAGGGATACCTCCCTTGGCTTCTAGGAATTGGCCTAAAGTGAAGGAGAAATTGTATTGAGATGACAATCGTATAATTCTCATCTTGTTGCCCTAAGTTAGAACTTGTGTTGGGACTTCTCACAAGGGTGATAATTTAGACGATAACACACCTCATAAAACGTATCTTCATGAAGGCATTGGTATGAACATATGCGACCAAACAAATTGGTTTATGGAAAAACTAACCCCACTGGAATCAATGAACATCATAGCTTGATGGGAAAGGATGTTTTTAAAAAACTTATTCCAAAATATATGTGCACCAAGGTAATGCTGAAACATATGAGTCTTCCATATAACATCATGAGCCAAACAATGAATAAGTCAATGGATGTGTGAAACCATGTTAACAATCAATTTGTCTTGTGATAAAAAGTATGTAAAGTGGGTACTCGTTGGGTGCGAAATTTAATTCTACATCCAATAAGTTCCTACACTTGAAATTTGAGTAAACATATAAGGAGATAAGTCGAAAATATGAGTAAAAATGTAGTTTTCTTTCTATCCCTTTGAAAATCCATCACTCTTATTTTATTATTTTAACTATTATTTTATTATTTTTCTCAGGACGCCCATTTTAGACCTCAAATTTCCCCTAATTCTAGAACCATAAAGAACCCTTGAAACAAGGATCAAGAAGCTATGAAATTGAGAAATTACTGAGTATTGTTGTGCATATGTTGTCATTGATGTCAAAGATGTAATGTATATGGAGCACAAGAAAGTATGGTGCACACAAAATGGAAGTGCATGAAAGGTAAATAGAAATGTAGAGGAAGACTGGAAGGCGCAAATATGACCGCAAGAATGTTTGAAGTGAAATCGAAGAAAATTGAGTTGAATAACCCTTGTAGACATCAATGAACAGTGACCCTTGGATTGAGATGAATTCATTGCGACATAGTGGACTATGACAGAATATGTGGAAGTTCTACAAATGAAAATATGTAGGGCGCCTTGAGCGAGTGCGACAAATGGCATAGTGGAGTGTGATGAGATGAAGTCTGAGTGACAAGTGACGAAGTGGAATGCGACGAAATGAGTGGAAGTTTGGCAGTCAAGAGAGAGATTCACCAGGGAGCGTTAACACTTTGATGCGAAAACTGGGTGAGTGCTCTGAAGGGAAAGTGAAACAAGATGAAGATTTTTGACTTAAGTCTAGCGCTCCCATTTTAGTTGCACATTGAGTAATCCTGAATGTAAATTACTTCTTCAATTTTGAGGAGATGAGTTGGAGCTTATTCTTTGGAATATTTGGTCTGTTTGATTTAGTCAAGAATGTTCAGCCATTACTGAACAAATAATATTCTTAATTTAGACAGAAATGTGTCCACATATAACTACATGGACTTTGATTTGGTCATATTTGTCCACAATGTAATTGCCATGCATCCGCATACTTTATTTAGACAAAAGTGTAACTAACAAGGCTTTGATCTGGTCAAAATATGTCCACAATGTAATTGTTACATGTCCACATACAGGAAGGGGAACTCAGGCAAAAATATTGTAAATAGGGATGCGCTATGTTCAATTAATGTGTTGATAATGAGAGGGGAAAAGGTCCTGTAATTGTTCAAAAGAACTGAACTGGAGATTTATCAGTTATTCTTAATTGTATATAAAAGTATTGAAAAGGTCTAGTTCTGTAAGAATTTTTTTTTAAACTGAATTAAGGGTGGTAGGGTGGTGCTAGGGTGATTTGAAGCTCATTGATGATTGGTTTCCTCACTATCTACGATATCTTGGTGCCTGAGAGGATTGATTTCCTCATTATTTGTGACTGGTTGGTTCCTAAGAGGATTGGTGTCCTCATCATCTATGACAGGTTGGTTCCTAAGAGGATTGGTGTCCTCATCATCTGTGATGGGTGGGTGCCTTTCAAGCTGAAAAGTTATAAATTGTAAGTTGGTGCTTGCAGAAGAACATAAAGAAAGATGTTGTGTGTTTTTTTCCCGCATTGGTTTTCCACGTAAAAATCCTGGTGTACTATGTTTATTGTGTTGTTTTGATTTCTACATGCATTGGTGATTAAGTAAGCACTTCTAGATAACTTTAATCATTGAAAGAAAATGAATTGGTGAAAATTGATACAATATTGATTCACCCCCCACCTCTCAGTATTGCTTTGAGTTTCAACAATTGGTATCAAAGTGAGGTTCCTTCAGTAATAGCCTAACAATTGGAAGGAAGATCATAGAGAAAGTATGGAAATTCAATATTCCTTTCCTTCTTCAAACATACCTCCTATGTTCAATGGAACAATTTTTTCATTCTGGAAAATCAAAATGAAGGCCTACTTGATGTCTCTTGGTATGGAAATCTAGAATATTGTGGTAAATGGTTATAAAATACCAACTACTCTTCCAACTGATGAAGCTGGTAAGAAAAATTACTACAATAATGCAATAGATATGAATGTCATATAAGGAGTACTTGCATAAACATAATTTGTCAAAGTAATGCAATTGGAATCTGCAAAGAAAATATGGGACAAACTAGTTAACAATTATGAAGGAGACAAGAAAGTAAAGTTGGCCAAACTTCAAGCTTACAAAATGCAATTTGAAATCCTAATAATGAGTGAAGATGAAAATAGTGTAGGGTTATTTCTCAGATTATATGAGACTGTAAAAACTATGAAAGGGCTAGGTGAGAAGCTTGAAGAAGCTATAGTAGTTCAGAAGGTACTGAGATCTCTTCCCTCAAGACTTGATGCAAAGGTTTCTTCTATAGAAGAAATGCATGAACTAGATAAACTGACTATGGATAGGCTCCATGGAATTCTAACTGATTATGAGATGAGGACTAGGAAAGAACAACCAGATCTAAAGAACGGAGTCTTCAAGGCATCAGTCAAATCATCAACATATCAAGATCATGATTCATCATAACACTTCTCAGATGAAGAAGAAGCTAACTTTGTAAGGAAACTGAAGAGGGGCTCCAGAAAATATAAAGGTAAGTTACCATTCAAATTCTTCCATTGTGGTAACGTTGGTCATTTTTCATCTAAATATCCTTTCAAATAAAAAAACATCAATTAAAAAGAAAGAAAAGGAAAGGATGAACCTAGGAAGTTTAAAAAGAAAAAGTATTTTAAAAGGAACATTTTTTATTCAAAAGAGGATAGCAACAACTTTTCAGACACTAAAGAAGAAGAGAATGATCCAGATATAATTCAAGATGAAAAAATTATCATGGATTTGGAGAAACACAAATCTAATCAAGAAAATACAGACACAGAAGAATGTGAATTTGTAGTAGACATGGAAGGAGAACTCATTAGTGCTTTGGAGGAATTATCCCGACTCAAGAAAAAGAATAGAATAATAAAAGAATAGTTACAGTTTTAAAAAGAAAAATAAAATGATATAAGTGAATATATAATCATCTTAAAAATATAGCTAGAAGAGGCCAAAAGAAGGGAAGAAATATTGATGAATCATATAAAAGAAAAGGGGAATGTATGTGACAAACTAGAAGCATAAATAATTTCCTTAAGAAAGGCTCTAGAGAAATCCAAGACTCAAATGAAATTCATAAAAGGATTGGAAACTCTAGATAACATTCTCAACAATCAGAGATCACCAGATGACAAGACAAGGCTAGGATATAAGGAAAGTCTGAAAATTGTCAAAGGTGAATCAAGAACCAACATGCTAACTAGTGAGAAACCTATAACTTATGCAAATGCTCTCAAGGGTCAGCCTAACAAATCAAAATATGATAAGAGAAGAAGTCAGAACTAGATCATCCCAACTATGCAAACAAATATGAAGCAAGGAAGCAACAAGTGCTTGAATCTTATCAAGATGGTAGACAAAGAACAATTCCTACAAGTAAGTTTTTCATTCCAAGGCATCCAATTTTTTTCTATGGATATTGTTTCTCTTGTATAAACTTTGGACATAAGGTTGTGAGTTGTAGGACTTTTAGACATAACTGAAATGTAGGAATGAGATTCAATAAACCTTGAATGGTTGTAAACATGTTGAACCTGCACAAAATAGATCTAGTTAAACAATGATACACACATTTGTAGAGAGAATTGGAAAAAGAAGAAGAAGGAGAGAAAAAATGGAAAGAATTCTCATTAATCGTTATGAATAATGAGTAATTTACACATGACATACTTTGTATATCTCAATGAGTTCGAATTGAGGATAACCAAATCACCATAGTGGTGGTATAGAGTGATTTGGAAACACACCAATAGTTACGGGAGTGAATTGCCACCTATTCTAGTCTCTCAAGCAGTTACAGGAGTGAATGGCAACCTAGTTGAGTTAACTAGTCAACTAGTCTTCAGTTAACTGACTGAACACAAAGTAGTGAGGAGTTAACTCAGGGAATCAAGGCTAATGTGCCACTTTTGTGATGATACCAAGGCAAGGTCGAATTAGCATGGTGATGATCCCAATGCAACATCTAAACTCAACTCAACTAGTCAAATTGAAGTGTCAACTAAAAGAGAATATTCTCCAAGTGGAATATTCTCCCCTCAAATATAGGAGACTGGATAATGCCTAATTATGAATAATAAACAAGGAATAACCTTAGGAAAAATAAATCATAGGTGTGTGTGAAGTAACTCCAACACCCCCCCCGAACATTACTATGGTGAAAATAAAGATTGGGTCTCGGCAACGAGGCCATGTTAGGTACTCAAGTACAAAATATACACTTAAAATAAAGTGAGGAAAGAGGGAAAACCTCATGGGAAACCCCCCCCCCTCAAGGTACAATGTATGTAAAAAGAAGAACTATAGTTTCTAGGCAGTTGTGTCCTTCACTCCAAGACAACCTTGCAAAGAATGGAATTTATGCTTAGTGAAGGTCTTGGTGAAAATGTTTTTTGTTTGTTCTGCTGAAGGACAGAATTGTAAGTTGATGATCCCCTCGTGTACTAATTCATGGATGTAGTGCATGTGGATCTCGATGTGCTTCATCCGCTGCCTTTGAACTAGATCTCTACATAACTTCAGAGTGCTTTGGTTGTCACACCATATGACGATCGGTCGATAAAACTGAATGCCCAACTCAGTGAGAAAATGTTGTAGCCACATAGCCTGAATGGTTATGTTAACTACCCCTCTATACTCTTCCTTGGTTGAAGATAGAGAAATGGCATCTTGCTTCTTGCTCGACCAACAAATATGTTAAGGTCCTAACCCGCACATAGGTAGATCAATGTATTCGGATGTAATAAAGGTCAATATTAATAAGACCTTTCAATAAAATAGAATAAGGCAGATGTAAGAAGACCTAATAGAAGCTTCTGCTTCTAGAAGGATCTTC
>ML776624.1:586336-598754 GCA_009831015.1 Picea engelmannii | reverse complement strand
AGATTCAAAGTGTTATTTCTGTTGCTATTTCGTGAATCATTTCTGTGTATTGTGAAGATTATGCTGGATATTTTACTGTTATTCTGTTATTTCTAGCATTTCATTTCTGTTCTGCATATTTTATATATCTGGTATCTTGCAAAATAGGCCCGGAACCAAGACTGGGTGAGTAACTAGATGTGGACTTGTGATCAATGTTATCGCTAGCCCAGACGGATTCAGTAAACCCAATGAGATCTAATGTAGATTCTGATGCATAATGAATCCCAAAGGTGATGGTGCCCTGTACGTATCGAAGGATACGCTTAGCAGCTTTCCAATGTAGCTCATGCGGCTCTTACATGAACCTGGAAACTACACCAACTGCATATGAGAGTTTTGGTCTGGAGTGTGTGAGATATAAAAAGCTCCCCACTAGATTTTTGTACAGTGTGTTGTCAACCAGTGGAGTCTCTCCACCATCCTCAAGTTTGACTCCTGATAGGAAAGGAGTCAGAGTAGACTTACAGTCTGTCATGTGAAATCTCTCAAGGATATCTCATGCATACTTGGCTTGAGAAAGTTTGATGCCTGATGCATCTTGACTTATCTCAAGTCCAAGGAAGAAGTGTAGTGGACCCATGTCTGTCATCAAAAACTTGTCATGAAGAATCCTCTTGACTGTAGCAATCGCTGAAGTCGAGCAACCAGTGATCAGCAAATCATCGACATACAGAACTAAAAGTACAAGTGAATCAGTCATCCTGAGCATGTATACATTCGGGTCTAATTTACAACATACAAAGTTTTGTGACAATAGGTAGGAGTCCATCTTGGCATACTAGGCCCTCAGAGCCTGCTTGAGGCCATAAAGTGACTTCTTCAGTCAACAGACTAAAGATGAGTCTTGTATAAATCCCTGGGGCTGCTCCATGTAGATCTCCTCAGAGAGATCACCGTGAAGAAATTCATTATTCGCGTCCATATAATGGACTTCCCATCCCCTGTCTGTCGCAATGGCAAGGGCCAATCGAATGGAATCCGTCTTCGCTACTGGAGCGAAGGTCTCATCATAGTCAATACCATGAACCTGTTGAAAGCCTTTGGCGACAAGCCTGGCTTTGTATCTGTTGATATGTCCATCCGCTGCACTCTTGGTCCTGTAGAACCATCTGCATCTGACAAGTTTCCTACCAGAAGGAAGGGGAAACAGATCCCAAGTTTGGTTCTCAAGGAGGGAGTTGTACTCCTCCTGCATGGTGGATTCCCAAAAGGGATTTCCAACAGCCTCGCCATAAGACTATGGATCTGAATACTGAAGCAAGAAAAGATGCCTAGAAGGCAATGGTTTAGTGGCAGTGAGTGCAATAGGAGGCTCCTCAAAATCAGATCGAGTCCTCCTAGTATCGGCTGGATCACCAACAAGATCCTATGCATCCTGAAGAGTAGTATGTGCCCACTTGGGCCTCTGATCTGGCTCTACAACTGCATCTGGATGCTCTGACTCTGCATCTGACTATACTGACTCTGAATCTAAATTCGAATCTTCTGAGTCCTCTGAATCAAAACTCTCGTCTGAAGAAGAGTCAGCATGTGCATGCTCATCATCTCAGACAGGTGGAAGAGTAAAGGTGTATGTATGTGGCTTATGAGTTACATGTGAGACACTTTCCTCGAATTGGACACTATGTGCAATGATAAGTCGTTCTGAGGAAAGATCAATAAGTCGATATCCCTTCACACCATCAGGGTATCCAACAAAAATGCACTCAGTTCTCTGTGGATCAAGTGCCTTCCTCTTTTTAGAGGGAATCCTGGCCCATTCACGTGAACCAAAAATACGAAAGTGGGTCACTTCTGGTTTGAGGCTGCTCCAAACCTCGTAGGGGGTCTTATCCTTGAAATATCTATGAGGATATCTGTTTTGGATGTATGTTGTACAATTAAGTGCTTTGGCCCATAGTCTCTGTGGTAGTGAGTTTGCATGCAACATGTAAGATGCCATCTCCTTTAGAGATCTGTTTTTCCACTCAGCAACTCTTTTTTGCTGCGGAGTATAGGGAACTTTGTGCTGCAACTAATTTACATACTCTCCTCCATTATCAGTTCGAATTACTTTGATCTTCTTTCTGGACTGTGTCTCAATCAAGGCTTTGAAATCTTTCAGGTGTTGAAAGACCTCGGATTTTTTCTTGAGAAAGTAGATCCAAGTAAAATGTGAGAAATCATCAACAAAAATGAGAACAAACCTTGCTTTGTTGATTGATGGATGCGGAAAAGGACCCATGAGGTCATTGTGGATCAGATATAAAGGTGCAAAAGCTCGCTGAGACTTTCCCTTGTCGAATTTCTCTTGAGGGTGTTTTTCGAGAACACATCCCTCACATACTCCCTTGGAGAAATGGATGTTTGGTAGACCATCAACTAATCTATTCTTGCTAATTTGTTGCATGTATATGAAATTCAAATGTCCAAACCTTTCATGCCATATCCTACTACTTTCATCAGCATGAGTAAGCAGTAAAGCAGAATCAGGTTCAATGAATTCAGAAAATGTATACAATCTAGACTGATGATTTACCTCATCGGTTGAAACCCTGGAGTTGGTTTGCATGTCGTAGATGTACACAAAATTTGGTTTGAATACAACTCTCTTTCCAATGCCAGAATTCGTCATCTGATACACGGAGAGAAGGTTGACAGAAAGCTTGGGAACATGCGGCACATTCTCGAAACTTTCATTGGTGAGTTCAATCCTTCCTTTGTCGGTGACTTCAATAGAAGAGTTGTCCCCCATTAGAATAGGAGGACCTTTGCATGCATCCAAAGAAGAATATACTACTTCTAAGGCAGCCATTTGATGTGATTCTCTTGAATCTACGATCCAAGAATCGGGAGAGGAGTTGATGGAAATCAAGGCATGGCTAGAATTGCCTTTCTTGGAATTCAGATCTTCCGGCTTCTTCTTCTTTGCACCCTCGGGGATGCGATCTCCAAGTTTGTTTTGCTGAATTATCTGAGACATCATATCTATTTGTTTTTGCATGCATGCGGATTCCGAATGGAATCCTTTGTGATAGTATGTGCATTTCTCTCCTTTTCTTTCGTTTTCTCCTTTGGATCTGGAGGCATCAGTGAAGGGTTTTGTGTACCCTTCCTTCTTCGTATGTGCATGAAATTTTTTCTTATCTTTATCATTAGAATTCAGATATTTGTGGCTTCCATCATGCACAGTGAGTGCATGCGCCCTTGGGCCTTTGATTGCGCCCATGTTGATGAGATTGGTTTGCTCGTGTCAGGGATTCGATAAAATCCTCAAGAGAAGGCATCTTCCAGGTGGCTCCAGAGGCGAATCTGAAAGTATGGAATGTAGATACGAATACTGAGAATTCAGAACCAATCTTGGAGAGAATGGTGAGAACCATTTGTTTCTCCTCCTTCGATTTATCAACCCCGCAAGCTTTGAGTTGCGACAGTAAATCCTTGAATTCTGTACAGAAATATTGGATATTCTCCAAGATTTTTGGATCCAATGTGAGTAGCTCCACCTCCAGCATGTGTCCCCTCGTCTCATCCTATTTTCCAAAAAGCCCTTCCAATATGGACCAAGATTCATTGGGAGTCTTACAGGAAGATATATGAAAAAGGAGATCGGGAGAAATAAGACTGCAAATTGTTCTGAGTGCCTCATCCATGCGATTTAAGTACTTGGATTTTTCCATGGCTGATGTCAGATCTGTATCTATATTCATGGTTAACCTATACAACCCTATGGATCGGAGATGTATGGATATTTTCTCCTTCCATGAAAAATAGTTGTAAGGTGTAAGAATGAATTCTTTTTGGAATTCCATTTTTCCACTGTCTTCAATCTTTTGTACCAGAAAAACATTTTGGTGTATCTCTTGCTTAGCAGTCTGTTGGCTCTGATGCCATGTAAATGTGTTGAACCTACATAGAATAGATCTAGCTAAACAATGATACACACATTTGCAGAGAGAATTGGAAAAATAAGAAGAAGGAGAGAAAGAATGGAAAGAATTCTCATTAACTGTTATGAATAATGAATAATTTACACATGATATACTATGTATATCTTAATGAGTTCGACTTGAGGATAACCAAGTCACCATAGTGGTTGTCTAGAGTGATTTGGACACACACCAACAGTTACGGGAGTGAACTGCCACCTATTCTAGTCTCTCAGGCAGTTACGGGAGTGAACGGCCACCTAGTTGAGTTAACTAGTCAACTAATCTTCAATTAACTGACTGAACACGGAGTAGTGAGGAGTTAACTCAGGGAATCAAGGCTAATGCGCCACTTTGGTGATGATACCAAGGCAAGGTTGAATTAGCATGGTGATGATCCCAATGTTTCATGGTGATGATCCCAATGCAACATCTAAACTCAACTCCACTAATCAAACTGAAGTGTCAACTAAAAGAGAATATTCTCCAGGTGGAATATTCTCTCCTAAAATATAGGAGACTAGATAATGACTAATTATGAATAATAAACAAGGAATAACCTTAGGAAAAAAAAATCCTAGGTGTGTGTGAAGTAACTCCAACAATGGTTATGTATCAAAATTCCTTCAATAATGCCTTCTCCCCTCTACTAAATGACCTTGAATGCCACATATGCAATAATTTTGGACACAAGGCAAGTGAATGCAGAAGCAATATGTTGCTTATATATAAGCAAGACAGACAAGAATATTTTATCAAGGTTTGGAGGAAGAAAAATAAAAACAAAGAAAATTGTGGATTGGCCTTTATGCCAAAAACCAAGAAAATCAATGGTATATTGACAGTGGCTTCTCCAAGAACATGACAGGAGACAAGATTAATTTTGAATCCCTAACCGAAGAAAAAGGTGGTAATTTTACTTTTTGAAACAATTCTCCAGCTAGAATTAGAGGAAAATGAATTGTTGTATTAGATGAACATAAGAAGGGAAAAACCAAAGAACAAAATGTGTTGTATGTAGATGGTCTAATACATAACTGGTTGAGTTTAAGTCAAATGTGTGACCAAGGACACAATGTTCTCTTTCATTCAAAAGACTGTAAAGTAATGAATGTGAATATAGGGAAGATTGTTGTAAAGGAAATCATAACTTCAAGGAATGTGTATGTTCTAGAAAAGAAAAATGTTGCATTGGTAAAACTGATGAGAGTTGGCTTTGGAAAAAAATACTAGGCCATCTTAGTTTTAGTCATCTTATTAAGCTAGGAAAAAAAGATGTTGTAAGAGATATGCCCAAAATTTCCAAACCTGAGAATATTGTTTGTAAGTCATGTTAGTTTTGAAAGTAGTCAAGAGTTAAATTCAAGGCAAGAGACACTCCACGACTCAACCTCTTGAGATAATTCATACAGATATCTATGTCCCTACTAGTGCACAATCACCTCAAGGTGAAATAGATTTCATTTTGTTAATTGATGAATATACCATAATGAATTGGGTTGGATTGTTGAAGCATAAATTTGAGGCTTTTGAAAATTTTAAAATATTCAAAGCACAGGTGGAAAATGAAATGGATTTAAAAATAAAGTTCCTACGATCAAACAAAGGATGAGAATTCACTTCTGATGAATTCAACAATTACTATAAAAAGCATGGGATCAAGAGATAGTTTTCTATTTCTAGAACCCCTCAGCAAAATGGAGTAGTAGAAAGGATGTACAGAACAGTTCAAGAAATGGCTAGGGAACACTTGATGAATCAGAAGTACACAAAACCTTTTGGGGAGAATCTTTTCAAACTGTTTTTAACATTCTCAATAAATAACACATAAGAGTAAACAACGATAAAACCTCTTATGAGCTATGGCATGGAAAATCAACATAAATAAAGCACTTCAAAAAAATTTGAAGCAAATGCTACATTAAAATAAATGAATACGACTTAGGTAAGTTTGACTCCAGAGATGATGAAGGTATCATGTTAGGATACTCCTCCAGAAGTAAAAGATACAAGTGATACAACAAAAGGATCCATAAGATAATTGAGAGCATAGATGTAAAGGTAGATGAGGGACCACTTCGCTCAGTAAGACATCAACACCATAATGATCAATACGATGAACCAATCAACAATGCGTTACAAGACGATGGAGTGGACGAGCAATAGGAACAAGAGGATTCAGAAGGAGAGGATAGAATGGAAACATCATAGCCAAATACCCCATGAAGGTATGTTCAAAAACATCTTCCAGAGAACCAAATTCTTGGAAACAAGAAATCAAGTGTACAAACTGAAGAAAACTAATAGATTCATCTAGTTCTGCAAAATTTTCACTATTATCCATGATTGAACC
This sequence comes from Picea engelmannii, assembly GCA_009831015.1. Classification (NCBI taxonomy): domain Eukaryota; kingdom Viridiplantae; phylum Streptophyta; class Pinopsida; order Pinales; family Pinaceae; genus Picea; species Picea engelmannii. The sequence goes on along the minus strand of ML776624.1, from coordinate 592,451 downwards.
ACAAAATTTTATGCAAGAAATTCAGGATGACCATTGGGTCAAAGCCATGAATGAATAACTAGAACAAATAGAGAAAAATGAGACTTGGGATCTTGTCCCAATACCAAATGACAAGAATGTAATTGGAACTAAATGGGTATACAGAAACAAGTTAAATGAAGATGGACAGAAAGTCAGAAACAAGGCCAGATTGGTATGCAAACGGTATGCTCAAGTTGAAGGAATGGATTTTGAAGAAACGTTTACCCTTGTTGCAAGAATTGAAGATATCGAGATGTTTTTGGATTTTGCATGCCACAAAAAGTTCAAAGATTATCATAAGGATGTCAAATCAACAGTTTTGAATGGTGAGCTTGAGGAAGAAGTTTATGTAGAGAAACTAGAAGGTTTTCTTCTAACTAACAAAAAGTATTATGTATGTCGATTAAATAAAGTCCTATGTGGGCTAAAATAAGCTCCAAGAGCTTGGTATTACAAACTTGACAAGTATTTGCACCAACAAGGATTTAAAAAAGGAGCACTTGATAGAAACTTATATATCAAAGTTGAAGGTAATGATCTGTTAATAATTGTAGTGTATGTTGATGATATTATTTTTTGCAGTAACATTGAATTAATGAGTAAGAATTTTGCAATTGCAAAGTAGCAAGAATTTGAGATGTTCGTGTTAGGATAGCTCTCCTTCTTTATTGGCTTACATATTCATCAATCAAAAAAAGGAATTTTCATTTCTCAAAGTAAATATATCAAGGAAATATTGAATCAGTTTAGCATGGAGAACTACGCACCAGTAAGCACTCCCATGACTACCAGTAAAAAACTCAGCAAGGATGAAGATGCACCATAAGTAGATCAAACCATGTACAGGTCTATGATAGGAAGTTTACTCTATATCACAACTTCAAGGCCTCACATCATACAAGCAGTAGGTTTGGTAGGCAGGTTTCAAGTCAATCCTAAGGAAACTCATGTTCTTGAGGTTAAAATAATATTTAGATATTTGCAAGGCACTGCTGATTATGGATTTTGGTATCCAAAATACACAAATCTCATTCTCAGAGCTCATACAAATACAGACCGGGTGGGAAGCATTTATGATATAAAAATCACTAGTGGAGACGCATTCTTCCTTGGAAATTGTTTAGTGTATTGGCTCAGCAAGAAGAAAACCTTCATATCTCTCTCTATAGTTGAAGCTGAAAATATAGCAACAACAACATGTTATACTCAAGTGTTGTGGATTAAAAAGAATCTCAAGGATATTCAAGTTCCTTGTGATCAACCTATCTCCATCATGTGTGACAATACAAGTGTTATTAATCTCTATAAAGATAATGTTCAACACTCTAATACTAAGCATATACTAATCAAATATCATTTTCTCAGAGAACAGGTTCTTGATTAGGTGGAAAAATTAGAGAATGTTCCTTCCAAAGAGAAAATTGCATATATTTTTACCTACCCATTACCTAGAGAACCCTTTGAGTATCTTAGACATAAGTTAGGGGTGATCTCATCTTCCCTTGTTCAATAAAGAACACAGTTCACTACTTCTAAAGGTGCCCCATTTGTTGTAGTATCATGGAGAAGTTTTATTTTGTGGAGATAAGCACAGTTGAAGTTTTCTATGGCTCTCGATGGCATTTTGTTTAAGGATGGTTCTATGTGCATAAATAGGCCTCGAGGAAATAATATCCCAAGTTATTCTTTTTCATTATTGTCAAAAGGGAAGAATACCATAAAGTCCATTGATCTGGCAGTTTTGCACATTGAAAGGGGGAAAACATCGTAGTTGTGCACATAGAAAGGGAATATCTTAGCATAAAGGCTATTATTTTGGAAGTCACCTTTTAGAACATAAAATAAGGCTCTTTTGGTTGGCATCAATAACAAAGGGGGAGTTTGTTGCACATATGTTGTCATTGATGTCAAAGTTGTAATGTATATGGCACACAAGACAGTATGACGCACACACATTGGAAGTGCATGAAAGGTAAATAGAAATGCATAGGAAAACTAGAAGGCATAGAGACGACCACAAGAATGTATGAAGTGAAATTGAATAAAACGGAGTTGAATAACCCTTGCAGGTGTCGATGAAAAGTGACCCTTGGATCAAGACGAAGCCAATACGATGGAGTGGACTGAGACAAAATATGTGAAAGTTGCACAGATGAAAATCTGTAGGGCACCTTGAGCTAGTGCGATGAATGGCGCAGTGGAGCATGATGAGATGAATTCTGTGTGACAAGCGACAAAGTGGAATGTGAAGAAACGAGTGGAAGTTTGGAAGTCAAGAGAGAGAGTCACCAAGGGACGCTAACAGTTTGATGGGGAAGCTTAGTGAGAATTCTGTAGAGCAATGTGACAAGATGAAGACTTGTGACTTGAGTCTTGAACTCCCATTTTAGTTGTGCATTGATTAATCCCAAATGTAAATTACTACATCAATTTTGAGGAGATGAGTTGGAGATTATTTGTTGGAAGATTTGGTCTGTTTGATTTAACCAAAGAGAGTCTTGTCGTAACTGAAGAAATAAATATTATTAATTTAGACAGAAATGTGTCCACATATAACTAATTGGAATTTGATCTAGTCAATATTTTTCCACAATGCAACTGTCATGTGTCCACATACTTTATTTAGATAGAAGTGTAACTAACAGGACTTTGATCTGGTCAAAATATATCCACAATGTAATTGTTACATGTCCACATATAGGAAGGGGAACTCAGGAAAAAAAAATTATAAATAGGGATGCACTATGTTCAATTAATGTGTTGATGATGAGAGGGAAAAAGGTCATGTAACTGTTCAAAATAAATGAACTAGAGATTTATCAGTTGTTCTTAATTGTAGAGAAAATTCTTGAAAAGGTCCAGTTCTATAATAATTTTTAAAAAAACTGAATTAAGGGTGGCAGGGTGGTGCTAGGGTGAGTTGAATCTCACTGAGGATTAGTGTCCTCACTATCTGCGACAGGTTGGTTCCTGAGAGGATTGGTGTCCTCATTATATGTGATAGTTTGGTGCCTAAGAGGATTGGTGTCATCATCATCTACAACAGGTTGTTTCCTGAGAGGATTGGTTTCCTCATTATCTACGATGGGTGGGTTCTTGTGAAGCTGAAAAATTATGAATTGTAAGTTGGTTCTTGCAGAAGAACATAAAGAAATATGTTTTGTGGTTTTCTACCACATTGGGTTTCCACGTAAAAATATTGGTGTACTATTTTTTTGTTGTTGTTTTGATTTATACATGCATTGGTGATTAAGTAAGAACTTCTAAATAGCTTTAATCATTGAAAGGAAATAAATTAGTGAAAATTGATACAATAATGATTCACCCCCCCTCCTCTCATTATTTCTTTGAGTTTCAACAAGTATCTCATCAAGCGGAAGAACCTAATGATGGGCCTCAATATTTCCTATCCATAAGGTCCATCATAAGAAAATTTTCACCATGATATGACTAATAATTTCTTTTATTTGACCATGTTTAATAGTAGTCATGGGTACTTTTGTATGTTGCTTAATTGAATATTTTTGAGGTGGAATTTAATGTGTACAATACATTTTTTATATAATGTCTATGATAAATAATGTTTGTAGCATCAATAAAGTAGGTCGAACCACTTAAAGAAAGGAATATTCCAAGAATCAAGGGACCTTGTCCCCCACCTACCTCTAGAGCACTTCCAGTTTACTAATGATTACTCCTTGCAAGCAGAAGTTTGAAAATCGGAGGAGATTGACCAAGATATGGTGTCCCCTTGTTTCCTCCTCGATCCAATGGAAGAGGTCGAGTTACAAAGTATATAATTAGGCCTCTAGCATAGGGAGAAAACATAGCTAGAATTCTCAATATTGTGTTAAGTTTTGTTAAGAAAATTTTTTCTAAAGACTTGGAGCTATGCTCTTGATGTACTACTGATTTTGATCAAATAAATATGTTTTTGTTCTTATCTTCTTAGATTTTCCTCAAGGTTCCTTGTGCTTATTGGGTAGGGTCCACTCAAGAGGGCTCAAGGGCCCTATTATAATTTATCTTTCTTGCATGTTAGTGTGTTATCAATTAGTCTTTTATTTATCTTGAAGAATTATATAGTCATGCATAACAATTTTTTATTTATGTTAGGTTGTTGTAACTGTTAACTTTAGCAGGCCTCCTATAGAAAGGTGATCAAGGGATCAAATTTTGCTCAATTTTCAAAGTGCTCGGAATGCGACGAAAACAGTGCCATTGCGTCCGTCTCATCTTCATGATTCCAGAAGTACATTTACTTTCTCAAACGGAGTCCGTATCGAGAAGATATCGTGATCTGTTCGCCAAGGCAAACAGGCAAAATTTTTGGATGTTGATTGTACCTGTCCGTACAGTCCGTACGGTGACGTGGCAGGGCTGTACGACCGTACGGTGGTGACATGGAATATTGTTGTTGGTTGTTGGATGGCGAATAGAAAGTTGACATGTATCCGATTGGAGGCGAATAATAAGGAGACACGTGGCCCAATCCATGGGTGCCACGTGTCCCCCATTTGTTTGGTTCATATTGCTATATAAAATGTAATGGGAGTCCGCGGGGTTCGACCCCGGGACCTCCCCCCACATATAAACCTTTATATAACCATCCGACCAATGCGCCCATAACTTGTGACTTAATATATAACCCAACACATTTGTTATAAAGTCGTTGCAATATGTGAATGGGCGGGGGTCAGGTCGGGGCTTAGCCCCGACCCGTAGTTATATGAAACGATATGTGACCATGTCGTAAGGCCCAACGAATGGCGCGGAATATATACCAAAGTTTGTATTGTATTGTTTTCACATATATATATATATATATACCGTTGTATAATAGCGCGGGTTGAAACATAACCCGTGGGTTTTAACCAATGGTTTAACACACGCGGGAGTTCCAATGGTTATGGCGGTTTAACCACTCATTTTCCTAGCCCAAGGTTCTATGCGCCATGTGCCCAGGTGTTGAGGCAGTTAGGGGCTGACGCGCCCTTAACCGTCCTACGGTTTGCACCGTTGGCACGGTTGCACCCGGTGCTGGGTTTTTGCGCTTAAATGAGCGTGTGAGCCAGGTTTGCTCAAGGAGGGTGCGAATTGTAGAACCAGAGACAGCAAGCTTGAAGAGGGAGACTTCCAGGAGGCCTAACTTCTTCATTTTTCGACCGATTGAGGTGCCGAAAGAGCCCAGACAGTGGTTTTGGGACGCTGGGAAGCCTTTGGAGCAATCGGTTTGTCAGTTTGAGCATTGTAAGACATGTTTTTGAGCATTTTTGAGCAATTAATAATAATGATCCATTGGAAGCTGGACCAGGAGATGTAGCCCAGAAGAGGGGTGAACTCCTTTATCAATTGTTGTGAACATGTGTTTATGTTCAATGTTTATGCTACTGTCTAAGTGTATTTTGCATAAGTAATCCTTAATTTATGTGTTGCAAATTGATCCTGTTGCTTTAAACACATAACATTTTACTTGCAATAATTATTCAAGTTTTTCAAGTCTTCTTCATTTTTTAGATCAAGTTGGTATCAGAGCACTGGTTTTGAAGACTTGATTGTTTGCAAGTTTTGTTTCTGATGCTCACAAGGTTGAAACTCACAAGAGGAGAAGGTCAACTTGTGGAGCCAAGTTCTTATCCGACGAGGAGGAAGCAGTTTCATTCACCGCAAGTTGCAGAGAGACATTCACCAAGCATGTCTCATGCAGAAGACCATGAACGTGTTTCGAATGAAGAAGAAGACTTCAGGAAGACTATCATACAGTTGAGAGATATGATGAAGGTCATGATGGAATGGAACATGATGTCGCAGTGTGAAGGCTCCAACCCTTCAATGCATAAGGGAGGCGGTGGTGACAAGACTCCAGGCAGAGATGGAGGGAATGGTGCTTCTCCACCACCCTCTCCTCCTCCATCATATTCATCTTCTTCTTCTTCTTCTTCTACCAGTTTGAAACATCTTCCCAATGGGCATGGTAAAACTCCTTCGCAAATTCCTTCATTAAAGCTTGATATAAAATTTGAGTTGCCACTTTATAATGGAGAAGTTAATGCTGAAAAGTTAGATAACTGGGTACGTCAAATTGAAGTCTATT
>ML776624.1:556107-572242 GCA_009831015.1 Picea engelmannii | reverse complement strand
ATTCCTTCCATAGATGATTTTTCTCCAGAGTATCTAACAGAACTGCAGGAAGACACCATACTTGACAGAAGGATGCGAACTTCGAAGCGAGGAAATGTGGAGTATTTGCGAGTTGGTCTTAAAGGGACAAATCCAAGAAAGGCCAAGTGGATTGAGGTTGTAAGGGTGAGGGAACTATACCCTCATCTTCACATAGACTGAGATAGTCTTTTGGAGGTCCAAAAGCTTCCCAATGGGGAGGAGGTGTGATCAAGGGATCAAATTTTGCTCAATTTTCAAAGTGCTTGGAATGCGATGAAAACAGTGCCATTGCATCTGTCTCGTCTTCCTGATTCCGGTGGTATATTTACTTTCTCAAACGAAGTCCGTATCGAGAATATATCACGATCTATTCGCCAAGGCAAACATGCAAAATTTTTGGATGCTGACTGTACCTGTCCGTACAGTCTGTACAGTGACGTGGCAGGGCTATACGACCGTACGGTGGTGACATGGAAGATTGTTTTTGGTTGTTGGATGGCGAATAGAAAGTTAACACGTGTCCGGTTGGAGGCGAATAATAAGGAGACATGTGGCCCAATCCATGGGCGCCACGTGTCCCCCATTTGTTTGGTTCATATTGCTATATAAAATGTAATGGGAGTCTGCGGGGTTCGACCCCGGGACCTCCCCACACATATAAACCTTTATATAACCATCCGACCAATGCGCCCATAACTTGTGACTTAATATATAACCCAACGCATTTGTTATAAAGTCGTTGAAATATGTGAATGGGCGGGGGTCAGGCCGGGGCTTAGCCCCGGCCCGTAGTTATATGAAACGATATGTGACCATGTCGTAAGGCCCAACGAATGGTGCAGAATATATACCAAAGTTTGTATTGTATTGTTTTCACATATATATATATATATATATATATATATATATATATATCGTTGTATAATAGCGCGGGTTGAAACATAACCCGTGGGTTTTAACCAATGGTTTAACACGCGCGGGAGTTCCAACGGTTATGGCGGTTTAACCACTCATTTGCCTAGCCCAAGGTTCTATGCCCCATGTGCCCAGGTGCCAAGGCAGTTAGGGGTTGGCGCACCCTTAATCGTCCTACAGTTTTCACCGTTGGCGCGGTTGCGTCCGGTGCTGGGTTTTTGCGCTTAAATGAGCGTGTGAGCCAGGTTTGCTCAAGGAGGGTACGAATTGTAGAACCAGAGACAGCAAGCTTGAAGAGGGAGACTTCCAGGAGGCCTAACTTCTTCATTTTTCGACCGATTGAGGTGCCGAAAGAGCCCAGACAGGGGTTTTGGGACGCTGGGAAGCCATTGGAGTAGTCGGTTTGTTAGTTTGAGCATTGTAAGACATGTTTTTGAGCATTTTTTAGAAATTAATAATAATGATCCATTGGAAGCTGGACCAGGAGATGTAGCCCAGAAGAGGGGTGAACTCCTTTATCAATTGTTGTGAACATGTGTTTATGTTCAATGTTTATGCTGTTGTCTAAGTGTATTTTGCATAAGTAATCCTTAATTTATGTGTTGCAAATTGATCCTGTTGCTTTAAACACATAACATTTTACTTGCAATAATTATTCAAGTTTTTCAAGTCTTCTTCATTTTTAGATCAAAAGGGTTGGAAGCCTATTGGGATTCCCAAGAGTATCTTCTTAAGGCCAAAAACCTTAGTTGCATCTCATTATATTTTAGTCTAGTTTTGTCTATGCTTTGGAATACTTCTGCAAGCTTTTCGAGACTCTTTTTGGCATCCTGTAGAAGTTTCCTATTGGACAGTTACAGTTCTTGTAGGACTATTTTAGCTCGATATTCTTAATTTTCTCATTCACATTTTCATGGAATTAGTAGTACAAAATAAGATAACATACAACTTGAGATTGGCTCAAGGGTTAGGAATAATTTGGATCATTTAGTCTATGCAATAGTTCATCTTCTTTGATGTAATTTCTTTTCATGCAATAGAATTAGTTTCCATGCTTTACAATCATTTTACTCTTTTCATAGATTAGTGTGCTTTATTTCATGCCAGTAGACTAGATCTCTTTTATTGAATATAGATCAACTATTTTTTCAAGTTGATATGCTTTTACTCATGCAAATAGCTTAATGTATTTTTTGCAATTCATATTCCTACATAAGTTCCATTCATTATCCCCTTGATCAATCTCATACCTAGAATGTTATTAATGCATTCTACATATAATTTGCACAACAACTATTAAGTTTGAATGAACCCTAGGTTGAAAATCAAAGTAACAAGCCAAGGAGGCAATAGCATTATTGCTTTTATTTCTAGGCCCACCACTTTTTAGTGTTGTTCCAAGGGAGATGCTAAATATTTCACATGATTTTCATTATGTTGTATTTTTTTTTTGTGACTTGGAGGAGTAGGAATGATATGTCAATCACAAGGCCAACCTCACTCTAGAATTTATGTAGTGTAAAATCCCAAGTGCTTTCACTTCGAGTGAGTATTGATGGATCCTTATCACATTTCTTACATCTTAGGATTATATGAAAAGAAAAGAAAAGAAAAAATAGCTTCATTTCCTTTACATTTATGAATGACTCGACCTAGAGATAAAAAAGGAATTTTTTTACCAAAAAATCCCACCCCAAAACCAGGTCCAAGTAATCCAAAAATTGGTCTTGAGACACTTGAAAGTTTCTTAGAAAGGGCATCTAGAGAATTTGAAAACCTTTTAGATGAAGGTCAACCTCCATCACCTCGTACCATAGTTTATGAATAAGAGATGGTAGAAGTATTTGAGTTTCCTATACATGAAACCAATGGAGAAACTAAGATGAAAAATATTAATCCTTCTATCTTTCCTTATTTCCATGGTCTTGTTTCAGAAGATCCTGACACCTTCTTGTTTGAGTTTGCAATTATATACAGGACATATGATTATACTACAGATGAACAAAATATTAAATTTTTTCCTTATACTCTAGAGGATTCATCTCTAAGATGGTTCATGAGCCTTGAGGGAAAAAACATCACAACTTGGGATCAAATGAATAATACCTTCAATGAAAAGTATAGGGACTATTACAGATCAAGGGACACAAGAGATAGTATCTTTAGAATGACTCAAGGACCTGATGAATCTCTAGAATAATTTGAAGAGAGATCTGAACTAAGTTATAAAAGAGCTCACAATTGTACTCTGGATGAGCATCCACTCAATCTTTTCTTACTCAGAAGAGTAAGAGAAGATCTCGTGGAAACACCAATTCTCCTATATAACGGAGATATATACCAGATGGACTATGATTATATAAAACCATTCCATATCCTCAAGGAAGAAAGGTAGAAATGGTAGAGGAATGGTACCTCAATCGTCTAAACTTGTAGTCCAAATAAAAAAATGAATTACTAGGGTTAGTAGAAGATATAAAAACTAGCATTTTTCATTCTTTAGCCATACAAATGGATACCTTGCAAATCAAGAAGAAATAGGAGGAAGAAAAAAATGAATTAGCTATTTATTTCCCTAAATGCACCAAGAGGCATCATAAGAATGAATTCCCTTGAGACCTCATAGATGTTTGTCGTATTTGTGAAGAATAATATGCAACTAATAAATTTCCTTCTTTGCGAGGATTAAAAGCTACATTTTGAGGAGTAGAGGAGAATGTGGAATCGATATGCTTCATTAATCAAAAGAGACATAGAGAAAAAAGACCCTTAAAAACAAGTTTAAACTTCAATCCTTCTCAAAATTTTGGTTCATATATGATCCAGGTGGACATTGGTGGCCACCCACCTATTCCACTAGCTCAAAGCACAATTTTCGATTTTGGCAATTTTTCTACACTTTTTCGAGGTCCTGAACTTTTGAGGCCTTAAACAACGTTTTTTGGGCACGAAAGTGCTCAAACGATAGCCAAAGGCATGGTATAATTCGAACAAAAATTTAACTCCTCGGATGGACCTTTCTGACAAGGTATCAAGGTCCCCAAACGAAGATCCTATGAAAAATTTACACCCTTGGAAATTTGATGTATCAACTACCCCCATCAAGGCCCACAAACCTTTTGGTGTTTCATCTCTTGGGGTTATGGTTTTGGATGTTTAGGGTTTTATGAATTATGCTTTATATTAAAAAGGCCTTTGGATATTCATTTTAATCAACTTCGTACAAATGAGCATAGCTGGCACATCTCTTTTCAGAGATAATATACCACCATTCTAGCTAGCTTGTGTGATTTTTCATTTTACAGTCTTTTGTATTTTCAAACAATCATTAATAGAATCTAAGTTTCATTGTATTACTATGTTTCGTTTCATATCTATGTTTATTGACTTGTTATATCTCTATTATATTTATGCCTTCATATCGTTCTAAAAATAACCCGGATCATTGGTATCAGAGCATTATGCTCCTTATCATTCTTAGTGCATGTCCCCAATGAGGTCAGGGTATAGAGAGTTGGGTGTTGAGCTTGTTTCTATTGAATACAACCGCTTTCACACACCCAAGAAACCTCCCATGGCAGAATAAAATAGGGATGACAAGGCAAGAGATATTTTTAAATTGTTGCTCAAGGAAGCCCTCGTGCGATAGAGGAATGAGATGATGGATAATTTCACCTAGATCCTTCGGAAGCTACCAAAAACAACGAAATCATATTCAACCAACAATTACTTTGTAGGTGATATGTTATTCAAGATACAAGTTAACTTTGATATTCCTTTATTTGAAGGTCAGATAGACACCGACGCTTTGGAAAATGGTTAAGACTGCTAGAGGGTTATTTCTCTCTCCAAAAAATTTCCAACATTGAAAAAATCACCTCCACGCTCCTTAAGGCCCTTCCCCATGTCACAGATTGGTGGGAGACTTATTGTTAGTAACATGTCGAGGAAGAGTCTACAATTTTTGGGTCAAGACTCACTTGGGAATATTTTTTCGATGCCCTCAAGGAAAAATATTACCTTGTTGGAAATTATGTTGACCAGTACATGAGATGGACCACACTATGCCAAGAGAGGGGCCAAACCGTGTCGGATTTCACAAATATATTCCATACCTTGCACACTAAGATGGTTATCAAAGAATCTGAGTGGAATATAGTCCTAAAATATCGTGGGGTTCTACATAGGTACATCCAAATCGAAATGGAGTTTGTGTACATCTCTTCATTGGGAGACTTTTATAGATATGCTGTCAAAATCAAGCAAAAACTTAAGCAGTAGAACAAGTGGGAGTTCGATTCTTCAAATCTGCAAAAACAAAAGTATGTTAAGGGTGGCCCTAAATCCCAGGCCAAAGGACAGAGCAAGGATGGCTAGCCCCAAGATAACCATCCCAAGCCACCAACAAAGTGTTAATTTTTAATGTTTTTCATAGATAATAGCACAAATAGGATCACTGAGAAAAACACAATCACAAGTTTCACATCATTTTATCCTTGGAAACTCTCATGGGGGAGAAAACATAGCAAAACTTACTTAATATAGATTGCCAATACAATGTCAAGATAAAGAACAAAATACTAGAGATAAACCAACACTGAGCATGTGCCTCTCTCTCCTCCTTCTTGAAACTACAACCACCTCCAAAAGATGCGCACCAGATGAGTGACTGAGTGAGTGAGTGAATGAGGCGCCATCATATCTTATTTATATTGGCTCGTAGGCATTAGGGTTATGTCTCTTCACCTAGATGGGCCGACTTCTTCAACTAGTGGCTAAAACCACTTTAATTATCCCTAAGGATTGACTTTACAAACAACACCATATAACTATGGTTTGACCAATCCATAAAAGGGGATTTAGTCTTATACAAATCTTGACATGATCAATCCACAAAAGGGGATTTGATCTATAAAAAAAATAACTCAATTGTAATTAGAATATTATTCACAGTTACAATATTTCAACACTCCCCCTTAACAAGAGCGGTATTATACTGACATAGCCCAACACAACATCATCAAGAGAAGGAGAGGGCATCATCATCATCATATGGAACATTTATTGGAACATCTATAAATCATCCTAAGTTTTTCTCATCATCAACAACATCATCCTTCACAGCATGGAGCTGGAGTAGCATCATCATCATTATCTACATCAACATCAATTAGTATAACACTAATACAACATCATCTTCAACAGCACGAGGCTGATACAACATCATAAACAACAGCATGAGGTTGGTACAACATCATCAACATCACCAACACGAGGCTGATACAATATCATCAACACGAGGCTGCCACAACATCATCAGCATGAGGTTGAAATAACAACATCATCATAATATGGCAACAAAATGAGGCAGGTGAAAAAACAACATTTTGTGGTACTCTGACAGACCGTCCTTACCGAACCTTTGGAATCCACCTAGGAATCATAATAATCCCTAGGATATAAAATCCTAACGGAGCTACCATGTGATACTATGACAGACCATCCTTACCATACCTTCTGGATCTGCCTAGGAATCAAAATATTCCCTGGGATATAAAATCATAACGGAGCTACCACTACTGACCACAATAGACATATACATGCACAGGTACTCTGACAGACCATCCTTACCGGACCTTCGGGATCTTCCCAGGGCTAATCAATCCCCTAAGATATAAAATCCTAACGGAGCTACCCATTGTTGGTCAGGATACTATAGTATCATCAACTTCACTCCCCCTTTCGAGGGAGGTCCTTTCGGACAACACCAAGTTTGTCTTGGAAGTGTTCAAACTTCACACGAGATAGAGGCTTGGTCAAAACATCTGCAACCTTCTCATCTGTGCCAACATATTGGAGAATTATAGCTCCCCTCTGCACCATATCACGAATATAGTGATACTGGATCTCTATGTCCTTTGATTTATCATGGAACACAGTGTTCTCCATCATATTTATGCAACTTTGGTTATCACATAGAATCACGGTGGCTTCCATCTCCAGACCAAATAGACCCTTCAACAAATTCTGAAGCCATATGGCTTCACAACTAGTGAAACATGTTGCAATGTATTCCACTTCTTCCATGCTGAGAGAAATATTGGATTTCTTCATGCTCTGCCTTGAAGTCATGACTGACCCCAGAATGAAACAACATCCTGAAGTTCTTTTTCTATCGGAAACACTTCCATCCCAATCTGAATCAGTATATCCATACAGTCTGAAGTCATGATCTCCAGTATAAAAGAGACCATATTCCAACGTACCCTGAAGGTATCTCATCACATGTTTTGCAGCTATAATGTGAACACGTCTGGGCTCTACCAAATACTAACTCGAGGTGTTCACATAAAAACATATATATGGCCTAGTATTTTTTAGATACATCAACGAACCAATAATCTATATGTACAGAGTAGCATCAACCAATTCTGACGAAGTATCTACCAAGAGCTTCAACTTTGTTTCAATGGGTGTGTTTATGGATTTACATTCCAACATGTCAAACATCTTCAGTATTTCAACTACATACATCCCTTGGTTGAGAAATATATTCTCTGGGCTCTGCCAAACTTCAATACCTAAGAAATAATGCATCGGGCCTAGGTCTATCATCTCAAAATCTACAGCGAGCTTCTTCTTACAATCCGTGATGAGATTTTCTTCTCCAGTTAAGAATAATTCATCTACATACAACAGCTATATAACTGGCTCAACATTCATAACCTTGAAGTAAAGGTTAGAATCAAGTTTACTCTTGGTAAATCCCAATCTCATCAGGAAACTTTCAATTCTGCCATACCAATATCTAGGAGCTTGCTTTAACCCGTACAGAGCTTTCTTCAATCTACAGACATGAGTCTTTCTATGTTCAACTTCAAACCTTTGTGGTTTTTCTATATACACTTCCTCTTCAATAGCACCATTCAAGAAGGTTGTTTTCACATCCATCTGGTGTAACTTCCACTTCATCTTGGCTACGAGAGATATGGTTGTTCTGATAGAAGTGTATTTGTATACAAGAGAAAACGTCTCTTCATAATCAATGCCTTCCTTTTGAGAAAATCCATGAGCTACAAATATTTCTTTATGTTTTTCAATACTTCCATCTACAACATGTTTTATCTTATATATCCATTTGGAAGATACCACATCTTTGTTCTTTGGTCTGGGAACTATTTTCCATACATCATTCTTTATAATGGACTGGTATTATTCTGTCATGGCATCCATCCATTCTTTCTTCTGAATGGATTCTTCAAAGAAAGTAGGCTCCTTCTCTATGAGATCACACATCAATTCCATATAACTAGAGAATGTCTTAGGCTTGTTGCTTTGTCTCATGGTTCCTTCTGGGGGACCATACTTTTCTCCATCTTGAATACGTTTCCTTGCCCAAGCTGGATTTCTCTTGTGAGAGATCGTCATATGGGGAGGTTCTTGAGATTCTATCATATCATGATCTTATGGAATCTCATCATCATGATAACTATAACTTCCTTCACAGGTTTTTCAACTCTGGGAACTACAGGTTCTTCTCTATATACTTCTTCAAGTTGGAATTTCCTTGATATTTTGAGTGATGTTTCTTCATCAAAGGTTACATCGATGATGATCTCAATATGATGGTAACCTGGCATGTAAATTTTGAATTCCTTAGAGACCTCACAATATCCAACAAATATTCCCTTCTTTCCTGAAGGATCTAGCTTAGTTCTCCTTTCTTTCGGAATGTGTACAAACACTAGAAAACCAAATATTTTGAGATGGCTTACTTCTGGCTTCTTTCCGAAGAACATTTCTTCAGGGGTTTTGAATATAAGTGCACTATGGGATAATCTTTTTTGGACATAAATTGTTGTTCTTGCTACTTTAGCTCATAAGTTCATTGGAATATCTTGATCGGGGATCACATTCTTCACTGCTTCCATTATTGTTCTATTATTTCTTTCTACTACACCATTCTGTTGAGCATTATACAGAGTGGTGAGCTCCCTCTTAATACTGACATCTTTGAAAAAGCTTCCAAATTATTTTGAGGTGTATTCTTCTCCATTATCTTACCTAAGTATCTTGATTTTTATTTCAAAGAGATTTTCTACCAAGGCTTTGAATTCCTTGAACTTTTCGAGTACTTCATCTTTTGATTTCAAGAAATAAACCCAAGTCTTGTGAGAATAATCATCAATAAATGAGACATAGTATACATACCCACTTAAAAATTTTGATGGAATTGGACCACATACATCTGATTGGATGAGCTCCAAGATACCTTATACTTTATTGTCTCTCTTTGGGAAAGGATTCTTTATGTTATTTCCTTGTGCACATCCCTTGCATACACCTTCATGGTCAACCTTGAATTCTGGTAAACTTGTAACTACCTTGCTTACATATGGTAATGATTTGTAGTTTATGTGAGCTATTATTCTATGCCAAAGTTCACATGAACTCTCAGTGGACTGAGTCAAGGCTGCATCTGAGTGACCTTTAAACTTATACAGGCCACCTTCTTCTGTTCCAATAAAAATTGCATATTGTATGGTTTTTCCTTTAGGACACATAAGAACTTCACCATATATAAATGCAACCCTGAACCCTTTCTTATCTAAAGCTAAGATAGAAAGTAAGTTCTTTGTCAAAACTGGTACATACAGTGCATCCTTCATCTTCATCGGAGTTCTTGAATCTAGTTTGTAAGTGGATTCACCCATTCTTTGATAGAGTATTGATAGTCATCTCCAAATGAGAATTTATGGGGAAAGTATTTTTCTATAATTATATAGAGATTGTCTCTCTGACCTTTCATGTGCTTAGAATCACCACTGTCTATGATCTAAGTATCCTTTCCATGTGTCACATATCCTGAGAGGGTAGAGAATAAAACATACTTTTATTTAGTCATATTTGTAGGTGGCTCATCATCTTCAACTTCATGGGCATGATGTCTTTTTTTATTTCTCTTATTTTATTCTTCCCTTCTGGCAGGACAATTCTTAGCAATGTGTCCCAACTTATCACAATGATAACATTGATAAGAGGAGAAATATTTTTCTCTTCTTTGTCCCTTCTGATATTTCTGGAAACTCCTTGGAGGGTGAGATTCTTTATGGAAGTATGTGAATCTCTTTGGGGAGTAAGATTCCTTATGAAGATGGGTCTACTTTTGGAAATGAGACATTTTATTTCCTCCTTTAGTATAAGAATCTAAGGCTTGATCTTCATCCCTTAATAGTATGGCTTCTTGGTTGGCTATTCTTGCGTCTTCTTGAACACATTCTTCCCATAGACTATCAAAATGGAGTTTTTATTTTCTTGCACAGATAGTTTGGATGAATGCATCCCAAGGTCTTGTGAGACCATTAAGAGATGTCATTATAAGTTCGTATTCACCTAGGTTGTCTCCAATTGCTTCTAATTGTTCCTTGAATTGTGAAACCCTAGAGAATTAGTCATGGATTGTTTCTCCCTTCTGCATCTTTGTATTCTTGAGTTGGGTTCTCATATTCATCTTCTGGTTGATGTTCTTTCCTTCATACATTTTGGTTAGGGAATAAAACATCTCTTTTAGAGTATTCTTATAAGACACTTGAGGAATCAAGTGATATTTAATGGAGTCTGCAATGATCCTTTTGACCCTAACCATATCCTTCTTGTACTTTGTTTTGGTTGCTTCTTGTTCAGGTTCTGGTACATTTTGTTTTATGATTTTTTCTAGGTCATTCTCTTCAAGAATGAGTCCAATTATGTACTTCTAGGAAAGGAATTTTTCCACACCTTCTAACTTGTCAACAAGCTTAGTGCTTGCAGACATCTTGACCTGGAGCTAAGAAAATGACCAAAAAATTAAAGTGCTCAGAAAGTGATTTTGAACTTACCAGGAGATGTGTTGGGTTGAGGCGAGTAGGATGAAGTTGTTTGATTTCAAAAATTTCAATTTTTACCCCTTGAAACTTGACCTGCGAAAATATGGACTGGTACTTCTGGTACTGGTTCTGGTTTTCTAGTTTTTTGGTACCAGTCAAAACTAGGGTTTGACTTTTTGGAGGATCTGACCACTGAAAAGGTGCACTCAAGCTTCCAATGAGTTTTCTAGGCTAGGGAGAACTTCCCTAGATGATTTTTAGTCATAAATTTTATTCCAATAAAAGCCCTATTTTTCTTGTACGATAATAGTGACATTTTTGGTTACCCAGTGAAAGGTGCTCTCTTCAGTTTAGCTCTGATCCCATATTAAGTTTTAATTTTTTTCATAGATAATAGCACAAATAGGATCAATGAGAGAAACACAATCACAAGGTACACAACATTTTATCCTGGGAAACCCTCATGGGGGATAAAACCCAAAAAAACTTCCTTAATATATATTGCCAATACAATGTCAAGATAAAGACAAAAACACTAGAAATAAACCAACACTGAGCATGCACCTCTCTCTCCTCCTTCTTACAACTGTAGCTACCTCCAAAATATGTGCACTAGATGAGTGATTGAGTGAGTGAGTGAGTGAGGCACCATCCTCTCTTATTTATACTGGATGGTAGGCGCTAGGGTTATGTCTCTTCACCAAGCTGGGACAACTTCTTCAACTAGTGGCTAAAACCACTTTAATTATCCTAGGGGCCGACTTTACAAACAACACCATATAACTATGGTTTGACCAATCCACAAAATGGGATTTGGTCTTATAAAAATCCTGACATGATCAATCCACAAAATGGGATTTTATCTATAATAAAATAACTCAATTATATTAGAATATTATTTGCAATTACAATATTTCAACACAAAGAAGGTTAAGGGGAAATCGAAGGACACTGGAAAGTGGTGCAAGTTCCACAAAATCCCTTGGCACAATATTGATGAATGTCGCTCAAAATAGTCATTGTTGGCTGAGACAAAATCCCTAGGGTTAGATGTTGACTCAAAATATGATTCGGAACTTGAAAAGGGAAAGCAGATCAGTGTCACCATTGCTACCACAAAAGTCCATCCAGCGGAACCGGAGGAGCCTGAAGAAGGGGAGAGCCTCTTCCACTCATAGATGTGGGTGAAGGGGACCCCACTCCATTTCATTGTTGACAACAATATCCAGAATAACTTGATATCATAAGAGGTTGTCAATATTTTGAATCTGACAATGATGTTGCATACTCATCCATACACCATCGGTTGGCTCAACCAGGGGTGGGACATCTGTGTCAGCCAACAATATCGCCTGCACTACAACATCAAACCCTTAAAAGATGAGGTATTGTGTGATGTTCCCCCCCCTTGAATTTTGTGATGTTTTGTTAGGACAACCACATATGTTGAAGTGTCATGTTGTTTATGAATGTAGGCCTCGTAGTGTCATTATTACTTTGGGAGATAAACTCTACAAGGTACCGTAGGAAGTCCCAAAGGCTAGGGTCTCTTTGGTCTATGTGAAGCGATGCATAAAGGTGGTCTCTCAGAGGAGGAGGTTTTTCCTCTTTATGGTTTGATCAAAAGGTGAATAGAAGGTCATTGCAACCATCGAAACCTCTGCACGGGGTCTCTCTTCACAACAACGACAGGTGGACAAGATAGTAGAGGAATACAAAGACATATTCATTTTGCCTATTGGGGTGCGTGTGCACTTTCAGGTAAATAACTCAATTGATATAACACATGGTGATCCTCTATCTAATGGCCATGTGTATAGACGTTCTCTTATGGAGAATGAAGAAATCAATTGCCAGATCCAAGAGCTAATTTTGAAGGGCCACATCATACCAAGATCCTCATCTTGCGAGACCCCAATTGTTCTGGCAAAAAAGAAGGACAGGACATGGCAGATTTTTATTGATTACATAGCCCTGAACAATATCACAATCAATAACTAGTACCCAATTCCCCAAATTGATGATATTCTCTATCATCTCAAGGGAGCCAAGTTTTTCAGTAAGATTGATCTAAATTCGAGTTACCACTAGGTGTCGGTTTAGAAACCTGATGTGTGGAAGATGACCTTCAAGTCTAAATAAGGTCTCCTTGAGTGGTTGGTCATGCCTTTCAGCTTGACTAATTCCCCAACCACATTCATGAGGATGATGGATGATATATTACGACCATTCACAAAATCCTTTGTGGTTGTATATTTGGATGACATCCTCATCTTCAAAAAAACCTAGGAGGAACATTTGGAGCATATTAGACCGGTCTTGGGCACCCTAGAACAACACAAGTTATATGCCAATCTGGAGAAATGTTCCTTTGGCATGAAGAGAATCCAATATTTGGAATACATCGTGGATGAGCAGGGTGTACATGTGGATCCATCCAATATCCAATTCATTTGCCATTGGTCGGCCCCGAAGACAATGATCGAGCTTCATAGCTTCTTGGGCCTCACTAACTTCTATCATCAGTTTATGTTGGGGTTCTCTCATATTGCTTGGACCCTAAGCCAGGTGACCAAGGGTGGAGCGAAGGCCAAGTTTGTGTGGTCTATGCCCCAAAAGAAATCATTCGAGGATTTGAAATCTCTCCTCTACTCAGCACTAGTCCTTATTCTTCCAAACCTGTAACATCCAGTTGAGATTGACATAAATGCATCATATTATGCTATCGGTGCAGTCCTCACTCAGAATGGGCATCTGATATCCTATCACAGTGAAACTCTATCTGATATTGTTCGCAAATACCCCACCTACGACAAAGATATGTACTCCATTGTGCAGGCATGTCGACAAAGGAAGAAATACATTATGGGGAAGAAAAAAATCATCCACACTAATCACATGCCTCTGCAATTCATGTAGACACAAGAAAAGTTACAGAGTGACCACCACTAGAAGTGGTCCACGTACATGCAACAATTCCACTTGAATATCAAGTACAAGAAGGTTAGCACCAGCAGTGTCGTAGATTTCCTCATTTAACCCTCGGTGGCATAACTAACCACAGTTCTCAACTCCTATGGACATGAGACATCCAGACGGCCACAATTATACAATAATGACCCTAAATTTTCTACGGCCTATCAGACATTGAGCACAAGAAAAACAGTTCCATACTTTCATCTCTGGGATGGATTGTTATGCCATTTGATTCATCTCTATGTTCCTTCAAGATAGCATATAAAGTTGATCTAGGAAGCTCATTATAGCTAGGAAGTGGGACATTTTAGTGAAGATAAAATAGTAGTAGTATTGCAAAATCATTTTTATTGGCTGAAGCTTCGACAATATGTTCACAAGTACATCAAATCTTATGTTTCCTGCACCATTGCCAAGCCTTCCATAAAGAAACAGGAGTTATACACCCCTCTTCCTAATCCAGATAGGCCTTGGGAGTCCATATCCATGGACTAAATGTCCAGTCTACCTTCAACCAAGCATGGGAATGACTGTCTCTTCGTGGTCGTTGATCGATTCTCTCATATGGAATTTTTAGCACCCTACAAGAAGAGCATCATAGTTGAGGCCACCACCAAGCTTTTCTTTACACATGTTTGGGTTCATTTTGGGATTCGACGCACTATTATATTCGATCGATATAGTAGGTTCCTGAGCACTTTTTGGTCCAGCCTATGGTTGATGATGGACACCAAGCTAACCAAGTCGACTTCCTTCCACCCACAAACTGATGGACAAACATAGGTAGTCAACAGGATGATTTTCCATATCATGAGGATGTACAATTCCAAACATCCACACACATGGGATGAAATCCTTCCTTATGTTCAACATAGCTACAACAGATCCCTCCACAACTCTATTGGCCACAACCCTTTTCAAGTGTGCTTGGGGTTCCAATCATTGGCCCACATTGATGTAGCTCTACCCATTGCAGTTGCACATGAAGATTTTTCCCATGCTTAGACCAAGGTTGATCAAGAATCCAAATATATTGAGCACATGTAGAAAATCCCACAACAAGTTCATGATATTTTGCGAAAATCCAATGCCAAGTACAAGCAGCGCCCCATGATCAACATCGAGTACCACACAAGTTTCAAGTGCGAGATAAGGTGTGGTTTCACTTGCAGAAAGAGTGCCTCACAGGACCCCATTAGAAGATACACCCACTCTAATACGAACCTTACACCATCACAAAGGCAGGGGGTGAGAATTATTTTGAATTAAGTATTCCTCCTTTCCTTAGCTTGCACCCGATATTTAATGTGAAACTGCTTCGACCATATTTTCCAATTCTCTTGGACACTTCAGATGCGATCGAGCAGTTGTACCCTAAAGAAATAAATCATGAATGCATAAAACATGCAACATTTGATCGTATCATAGACACCAAGACAAAGGACACTCATCGGTAGACCATCCAACTTTATCAGGTCGTCAAAGCAAGGAATTTTTTGCATCAGGGAAAGTGGTTCACTAAGAGTTAGATTCAACAAAAGTTTCCCCATATGATGGAGGAACTTGACGCAA
This sequence comes from Picea engelmannii, assembly GCA_009831015.1. Classification (NCBI taxonomy): domain Eukaryota; kingdom Viridiplantae; phylum Streptophyta; class Pinopsida; order Pinales; family Pinaceae; genus Picea; species Picea engelmannii. The sequence continues at coordinate 556,892 of ML776624.1, read as the reverse complement.
TGGAGACCATTTATTCCTAAGGGGGGAGGAATTATCCAGATGGAAATTGGTGGCCACCCACCTATTCCACTGGCTCAAAGCACAGTTTTCCATTTTGGCAGTTTTTCTGCACTTTTTCGAGTCCTGGACTTTTAAGGCCATTTTGAGGCCTTAAACATCATTTTTTGGGCACAGACGCGCCCAAACGGTAGCTAAAGGCATGGTCTAGGATAAACAGAATGGGTACTCCTCAGTTAGACCTTTCTGACGAGGTATCGAGCACCCCAAATGGAGATCATAAGAAAATGTTATGCCCTCGGAAAGTTGACGTATCGACTACCCCCATCAGGGCCCACAAACTTTTTGGTGTTTCATCTCTCAGGGTTAGGGTTTTGGATGTTTATGGTTTTATCAATTATTATTTATGTTAAAAATGCCTTTGGAGCCTCATTGTAATAAGTTTCTTGTGAATGAGCATAGACAACACATCTCTTCTCAGAGATAAGCTACCACGAATCTAGCTAGCTTGTGCGATTTTGATTTTTACAGTCTTTTGTATTTTCAGACAATCATTAATAGAATCCGAGTTTCACTATATTATTGTTTTTCGTTCCATATATCTGTGTATTTCCTTGTTATATATCTATTATATTTATTCCTTCATATCGTTCTCAAAATAATCTAGATCAATATAATAAAAATGTTGGATTACTGAGAGGGGGGCTGAATCAGTAATAGCGTAATTATAATCTTTTTTCTTCAAATTTTATATCAATGTAGAATTATTTTCCAATAATGAGCAGTAA
>ML776624.1:506063-547666 GCA_009831015.1 Picea engelmannii | reverse complement strand
AATTTATTTTGTATTCACTTTGAATTATAATACACTCATCACTTCACTTTATTATTTACCTTTTAAAATCTCTTAAACCACTTTGATTACTTTGACCTTTTGGGGCTTCTAGATGACATATGAGGGTCCTCCAAGTTCGTAAGACCATAACTCTCAAACCATGAGGAGTTATGTCACGTTATACATACCACCAGAAATGGCATGGAATGTAATATCCATATAGAATATTATTATCTGAAAATATATCATAACTCATATCGTTACCCATCAAGCAAACTTGGGTCCATTACCCAAACCTGGGGTCTCCAACTTCTCATGGCCATAACTCTCTAACCGTGAAGAATTATGTGATGTTCCACATACCACTGGAAATGACATGATAAGCACTATCCTTCTAGGATAGTTTCCCTGAAAAATTCACTTTCCTTCATCTCATTATTCCACAATTAAGCATGGGTTCTCTTACTCCACAAAGCGTCTTCCCATAAGGGCTTTCACCATAAGGGGACCACTTTGGAGTTCATCCATATTTGCTTCTTATCAACCATGAAAAAACAATAATGAGTCATATTTACATCAAACAATATTGGGTCCATTACCTAAAACTTTTTGCTACGGGGCTTTCTTCAAGGGTTGACATCAATGACAACCAACCTTAATCAACAAAAAAAAATGTCTTCTCAACCTGGGTATAACCCCAACCCATCCCCTTGGACAGTTCCAAATCCATCGAAACACCAAGGGAAAACTATTCCTCCTCCATACCAATCATTCCCTAGCATGCCACAAAACCAAAACTCTAGTGTAATCAACCTTCACATGGATGGATGCCCCAAAATTTTCAACAACGTACATCAATGCCTCCTCCTCTTCAATTCAATAGCACTATTCAAAATAGTGCTCCTCCGAGACAACCACGGTTACCTTCTCAATCTATCCCCAATCCAAATAAAAAGCAGGTTCAACCTGTGTACAGCAATGAAACAACATATCAAACTTACTCCTTGGATGTACAAGAAATTAATCTTAGATCAGGAAAAGTCTTACAACAACAACCGAATCTTATAAAATATGTAGATCCTGAGAAAGATGATATTATTTTACCACATCCACAAACCCCACCTTATCTTAACATAAATGAAAAGAAAACCTATACATCTGAAATGAATGAAATTTTAGGAGAACTTAAAATTTTTAGTGTAAAGATACCTCTACTACGATCCATCAAGGATGTGCCCATTTTCAATATATTTATCAAAGAAGAGTGCATCAAAAAGCCAGGGGGGGAAGAAAACACATGCCTACAATAAATGTTATAGGACAACTAGTTGAACTTATGCTTGGGAAGATAATTGTACCTAAGTACATGGATTCAAGAATCCCTTCAGTAAATGTGCACATCAACAAAACCTTCATTCGAAATACTCTCATAGATTATGGGTTGCCATAAATGTTATGATGAAAGATACAATGTAACTGAACAATGAGCATGAACAAGAATAATTGGTCAAAGAAACTCATAGAAATAGTATGGGAATACAACATCACATGGAAGACTACCACATGGATTAAACATTTTGAGTTCGTTTATGGTAATAAATCCATGCTCTCTATTGAGTTTGCGTACCATACTTTGAGAACAACATCTAAATTCGATATGGATATACCATCAACACAAGAATAAATATTGAATCAACTAAATTTCTTAGATGAGTACAATATGAAAGCACTCTTCAACAAGGAAGTAGTGCAGCTACAAAGGAAACATTCGCATCACAAAAAAATCAACCATGGAAAGTTCAAGGAAGGGGACTGGGCCCTCTTATTTGATTCAAAATTCAATTAATTCAAGGTAAATCTAATGAACACGTGGCTAGGGACATACATAATTGAAAGATGTCATGATAATGGTTCAGTCTAGATCATAACCATAGATGAGTAAGGAATTCCCTTGCTAGTAAATGGATTCATGATCAAGGTCTATAATAAGCCACTGACAAGGGAATAGTTTACAACAACAGTGAAGGAACAAAATCTAGATGTGATTGATAGCAGAGATTCTCTCAATCCATCTAAATAATAATAAAAAATGAAAAAGCAAAAAATGAGAGAAAAAATTAATAAAATACCTAGATGAAAACCTCATTGAGTCATCTAGGACATGTATTTGATTGAAAACCTCCATGGAGGCGGTCTCATATCTAAGAATAAAGAAATTTTCTCATCAAGAAAACCTCCCATAGGCTTGATGAGGTAGGACACTGGTGAAAACCAACAATGGAACCTTTGTCTTGGGAAAAAGGAAAGAAAGAAAGAAAAAAATGAATTGGTATAATAATGTTTTTGTTTTGAAAGTATCAAAGGACTCCATCTTAGAAACCATCTACACATGAAGCAAGTAATTAGAAACAATAAAGAACTTATCAAAAATGCATCATCCACAAAAAACAGTAAGCATTTTACAATTTTTCCACAATTCCACTCATTATTTTTCATACCTAACACTTTCCATCCTATCATAAATAAATTGTCCTTGTTTCCCTTCATTACTTTATGCTTTATGTTTCCCAAGTTTTCATTTTTGTCCATTCGTTCATAGAAAAAATGATCTACAGGATAATCTACAGAATAACATCAATTCCTACATGATCATTCATAATAAATGGAAGCTAGGTTTCCATTGAAAAAAATCACTATCAGTACCAACATTAACAATATCAACATCAACATCACTACTATCACCATCAATACTACCAACATCAACAGAATGTAGATTTTTAATGACTAAAATCAGCAAACTAAAATTCTATCAAACACTTAGCAACCTAAAGATAATTGTCTTCATAAACTTCATAAATGCAAAAACCCACATTTAGAAATTTCCATAAGAAGAAATACACATTGCTAAGCAAAATATGCAGCGGAAAAACACAGTGGACAACAACCCAATAACACTTAGAAATTTAGGCAAATGCCAGGGAAAACCCCAATGTGGGGAAACCCAACGAGAGAGAGAGAGAGAGAGATCTTATTATTATGCTTCAGGAAAGTACAAAACAACCAGCAAAACCACATTTCTAGCCAAGGAAAATACCTCACAACACCAAATCTTTCCCACAGAAATCTGCCTCGTTCTCTGTGCCAAAACCGTATTGTTGTACGACCAAATCTGTACCTCATTTTCTATGCCCACAGTCAGTTGTACAGACTGTTCCGTACGACCAAGAAACAATGAACATAAAACTGAAATCCACCTCGAAATCCATGCTCAAAGATGCCTCGATTTCTGTGCCAAATCTGTACAGACTATATGGATCCGTACTGTACAGCCTACCATAGCAGAAAAAAAACATTTCTGCCCAATACTCACAGAAAAATTTTCTCGAGATTTGTGCCCTCCTTCCTTGGAAAACATGCCCTCTTTGTTTCTCACTTTCCTCTCTCAAGCATGCTCAAAAAATCTCTCTAACTCTCCTCTCGATGTCCTCTCAACATGTCTTGCACACTACCCAATGCATTCTTTTATAATCTGAATATGACATTTTCCCCCCCAAAGAATCTTTTCACCTTCCCAACCCTAGATCTAAAGGCCAAGATTAGATCTTGCCTTTTTCAAGATCAAGGGTCATGATCCATTCCCTCCAAAATGAATCACTTGAAATATTAAAGTGATTTCACTTTATTACATAAGTACTTTATGAAAATAAAGTCACTTTAAAAATAGAAGGTACACTTTATTTAAAAAGTTACTTTAATAAAAGAACCACTTAAAACAACTTTATAAAAACTATTACAAAGTTAACTACCTGGTACTGTAAACATTAAGGTAACATCTGCATACAAGACAAAACATGTGGAGTACCTCCCGAGCTAAAAACTAAAACTCCCTCTTAGCGAGGGAGGTACTTCTGGTAGCACCATCAGAATCTGTCTCCATCTCAACCACTGTCATAGTTTCTCCCTCTGTACCAGAAGTCTCTTCTCCCTTTGAACATGAAGCCACTACTCCCACTGCATTGGAAGCCTTTGCTGCTACCTTTGTTGTACCACGAACTGAATACATGCCTTCTAGGAGACTGTACACTCTCTTGAGAATCCAACTGTGTCGACTCATGCCTGTTGAGTCCCTTGAGAGTCTCAGAAGAAGACTGAGTGCCATGTATCAACTCTCTCTCCTGTGCTACCTGCCAACTCTCCGACATAAAATCTGAGTCCAAAAATCCACTGGACCCCAACACAGGTCTACCCAACAACCTGTACAAGCCCTCATACTTGACACCAAGCATTACTACTGTGTCAGTAGTTGCTCCCATAGGATACAAAAACACATGTGTACTGTTGAAAAAAAATCCAAATCCACTCTCATCCAAAGCTTACACTGAGAGAAAATTAATTGTCAACTCTGGAACATATAACACCTCTCCAAGCTCTAGAAGACCTCCTAACTCTAGTTGGAATCTCATCCTTCCAACCCCCCTTACTGCATGTTGTGGGTCGGCTCCACAATTCACGCTACGAGTGGAGTCTATCTTTGTAAGATCGAGGAAAACTAACCTCAACCCAGTCATGTACCGAGAAGAAAAACAGTCCACAAACCAAGATTCAATGTCCTCAAACACTAGGCATCCACTGCCCACAGAACCAACCATGAGAGAGAACTCCTTCTCAAATCTCTGAGAAAACTCTGCAACTTCTACTGAAGCTGACACCTCTGGTTCCAGTTTCTTTTTCTTCTTGTTCGGACATTGACTAGCATAGTGGCCAGTCTTGTGACATGCAAATCATTTCACCTTGATCATGTCCTTCTTATTTCCCTTTACCACAAGAGAAACATTCTTGTCATCTACACCATCCAATGTCTTTTCCTGAGACCCCTCCCAGATCTCCTCCTGCATAAAATCATCCCATAATATTCTCCAATCAGGGAGCTTCTCTCTCCCCACCACACACTGACGAAAACTTCCCACTCCTTGGTGAAGCCTTTGAGGGCTATCTGCACCAACTCTGAGTTAGGAATGACTTCTCCAACAATTTTCAACTCGTCCTTCACCTGTGCAAACCGGGTGAGGTAGGTGGCCACACTCTCTCCTTTGACCATCCTATCTCCATGGAGCTTGTCCCGGAGAGCCATTTTGTGGTTCTCGTTCTTAGCCTCATACAAGCCTTTCAGTGCAACCCACATTTCATTGGTTGTCTTCTTCTCATCCAAATGTGGAATAAGGTGGTCTTTGACTCTGTCCAAGATGATTCTCTGACTCTTGGCTTCCCTCACCTCATGAACATCAAGAGATATGGGATCTGAAGCAGGTACAGGCACAATGATGTTCGCAAACGACCACAATTTGTTCTCCTTGAGAACACTGTTGATTCTAACCTTCCACTGCAGGTAGTTGGAGATCCCCTCCAATCTATCTTCAAACCTGATGCTGAAAGTCATCTTTTTCCACCTGACAAAGAACCTTTTCTACCTTTTTCAAGAAAATACAACAACAAATCACTTGATGTTCCAAGTGTCAAATGCTACCCACTGAACTTCAGAGGAAAAGATCTGATACCATGCAGATTTTTAATGACTAAAATCAGCAAACTAAAATTCCGTCAAACACTTAACAACCTAGAGATAATTGTCTTCATAAACTTCATAAATGAAAAAACCCACATTCAGAAATTTCCATAAGCAGAAATACACATTGCTAAGCAAAATATGCAGCAGAAAAACACAGTGGACAACAACCCAATAACACTCAGAAATTTAGGCAAATGCCAGGGAAAGCCCCAATGTGGGGAAATCCAATGAGAGAGAGAGAGAGAGAGAGAGAGAGAGAGAGATCTTATTATTATTCTTCAGGGAAGTACAACACAACAGCAAAACCACATTTCCAACCAAGGAAAATACCTCACAGCACCAAATCTGTCCCACAGAAATCTGCCTCGTTTTCCATGCCAAAATCGTATTGTTGTATGACCACCTCTGTACCTCGTTTTCCATGCCAACTATCAGTTGTATGGACTATTATGTATGGCCCAGAAACATTGAACAAAAAATTGAAATCTGCCTCGAAATTCATGCCCGAAGCTGCCTCGACTTTCATGCCAAATCCATACGAACTGTACGGATCTGTGCAGTATAGCCTCCCACAGCAGAAAAAAAAAAAATTGGCCCAAAACTCATAGAAACATTTTCTCGGGATTTGTGCCCTCCTTCCTTGGAAATCGTGCCCTCTTTGTTGCTCACTTTCCTCTCTCAAGCATGCTCAAAATATTTCTCTAACTCTCCTCCCAATGTCTTCTCAAAATGTCTTGCACACTACCCAATGCATTCTTTTATAATCTAAAAATGACATTTTCCCCCCCCAAAGTGTCTTTTCACCTTCCCAACCCTAGATCCAAAGGCCAATATTAGATCTTGCCTTTTTCAAGATCAAGGGTCATGATCAATTCCCTCCAAAATGAATCACTTGAAATATTAAAGTGATTTCACTTCATTACATAAGTGCTTTATGAAAATAAAGTCACTTTAAAAATAAAAGGTACACTTTATTTAAAAAGTCACTTTAATAAAAGAACCACTTAAAACAACTTTATAAAAACTATTACAAAGTTAAGTGCCTACTAGTGTAAACATTAAGGTAACATCCGCATACAAGACAAAACATGTGGAGTACCTCCCGAGCTAAAAACTAACATAGAATACCAGCCTCTGGACTACATAAAATGAATTCTACACGATCCCTTGTATCTTGTAAGAATTATTACAGTGAACCAAAAAGATACAACAATGTATAATGATAGAAGTGTTTACAAAGGATGAGTAGCAAGGAAATAAATAAACAACAAGTCTATTTCAATTCTACAAGAAATATTGTCCCTATAACACAACTCCAGAGACTTATCCCTGTGCAAAATCTCCAGAAACTTGCATCAATTCAATATACTACAGAAAAAAATCAATAGACATGCAACATTCAACGCGCTCAAAAAGGAAACCTAAAGTAATCACATTTATTTAATCTCTCTTAAACTTTCATTTAGCAGCATACAAGGTTAAGCGCATGCATATTATTCATGGTCGATATATATAAAATCAATTAAGGGTGATGAGAATGAGGACGTTCTTGAATGTGGGGGGAGGCATGATTCATGGGTGAATGACACTGACACATCACTCAAGTGGAGAATTATCCAAACAAACTAAATATCACAATCACATGAGTTAATGAGGACAACAACCATCATATCGACAATTGGGAATAAGATGAGATTTAAACTTGAAATTTGGGCATAAGTGAGAGTAAGTAAACGTTAGTCAGCATTTCAAATTGCTGCCAAGATCAAAAGGGAAGTTTTAATCATCAAGAAGAGTTAGGAAAGCAAGCTAGGATATCAGGATAGACAGGTAATCACTTTTCCAAATAAAAAGGTTCGCTCCAAAGAAACAGGGTTCGCTACAGGAAGGTATCTATCAAAATCCTTCTCACCAAGAATTGTTCAGTGTCTCGCATTAGCTATAGACTATTGTTAAAATTTTGTTTATGAATACCATCATTTGTTGAGTCTGCAAAATTTGCGTGGGTAATGGTCTAAAATACTGTAGAAATTTTTTTGCAGTCCTGTAGAGACTATTTTTACACAATCATGTAGAAATGCCTTGAGAAAATACCCTCTTCCCCTTGATGTTTCTCTTGATACCTTGTTAAATCCCTAATTTTATCAGTAACTGTTGTTGCAAATCCTTGGCTCTAAAACACTAAAGTTGCCTGAAGATCAAAGGTTGAGTTTTGATTTCTTTTCCATGTACACTTCCTCCTATAGGAAAGTATAGCCCATTTTTTTCTTAACTCTTCTCCCTTGGAAACAGTCTTTGTGCATGTAAATTCTACATATCAGTGAGTAACCATTTCAAGAAACCATGGGAGAAGGTTTCAATAAAAGGGAACCAACTAAACAATCAAGAATTTATCATAATCCATAAATTGTGGAAATTTTTTAGAGAAGCAACTGGTTAGGATACTATGAGAGACTAAGGGGATTTGATGATGAAATTGCTTTGGAGTTTACACTTAATTTTCATAACATCCAAGAAAAAGAATGTGTATCAATAGTGAGAGTTCTTGTGATCAGGTTCAATCAATAACTTATCAGTAAGGTATATATCCTTCCAATGGGTCTTCCTGGGGATAAGGAGGAAAGGAAAGTGGCTATCAATGCCAAAAAGTCATTTTTTCACCCAAATGAAAAGCCACAAGAAGATAAAAATGGCATCAAGAGAGAAATCCTCCCTCATCCCTGGCGAGAAGTGGCCTATCACATAATAAAATATGGCACCTTTGAGGGGAGGACGAGTGTAGTGTATGCATATCATTTTAGACTTGTCCATCAACTCAGGAATTTCTCCAACCAAGAACCAGAAAACAACATAAGTCTCCCTTATTTTCTCCTTCAATATTTTAAGGAGATGAGCACCAAGGTAAAAAATGGAAAACGTGATTTCTTGGCCCACCAAGGCCTCATCAAGCTAATGGTATTAGATTCCCTAAGAAACCTAAAACATAGAATTCTATGGGTATATTTTTTGGACATGGACCAGCAAGCATTCTTGGAGGTACAGACGGATATGAGTCAAGAAGAAAATTAAAGGGATGATAAACCTAAGAAAATAAGTAGACCTAAGCCCTCAAATCAGCATAAAAATAAGAAGCAAAATGTAGAAGATGAATACAAGGAGGTGGTTGACACTTTGACAACACTAAGAACCCCCTTTGTCAACTGATTGAAAATCACAATTGTTGAACATGTTCATCCTAGGAGGAGAAGTTCCTACATGATCAGAAAGAGTCAGAAGCAGGGCAACCCAAAGCTAATTACACCACTCTCCACTACAACCCAAGTTGAGGAAGTGAAGACTCCCTTATCCCAGCGGTATTGAAAGGATCCAAGGGAAAAGAACCCCAAGGAGAAACAAAAACCACAAAAGAGAAGCCACTACCAATTGAAGGGACTTCCAAAACTAAGACACCAGTGGAAAAACTTCTTTATGCCACCCTACTAGAATTGGAGAAATCCAAAGTTGAAGTTATAAGGAAAGAATAAAGAAGAATCCCCTTAATAAATGGAGAAGCAACTTCAATACCTGCAAGAGAAATTTTAGATAATAACCATGCATAAAATTGAATATAGTAAAAAACTAAAGGTGGAAATCAGAAACTATAAAAAAATTTAGGTGAATCAAGGAGAGAGTTGGCTGAGATAAATGAGAGAATAAATACCGTGGAAGCTACAGTAAACGTAGTAGCTACAATGATCCGTTGTGGTTGTATATTTGGATGACATCCTCATCTTCAACAAAACATGGGAAGAATATTTGGAGAATATTCGACAGGACTTGGGCACCCTGCGACAACACAAGTTAACGCCAATCTGGAGAAATGTTCCTTTGGCATGCAGAGAATCCAATATTTTGGATACATCGTAGATGAGAAGGGTGTACATGTGGATCCATCCAAGATCCAAGTCATCCGCGATTGGTCGGCCTCGAAGACAATGACCGAGCTTCGCAGCTTATTGGGCCTCAGCAACTTCTACCGTCAATTTGTGTTGGGGTTCTCTCATATTGCTTGGGCCCTAATCCATGTGACCAAGGGTGGAGTTAATTCCAAGTTTGTGTGGTCTACGCCCAATATAAAGCATTCAAGTATTTTAAATATCGCCTCTTCTCAGCACCAGTCCTTATTCTTCCATACCCGCAACATCCATTTGATATTGAGGTAGATGCTTTAGATTATGATATATGTGCAATCCTCACTCAACATGGGCATCCGGTAGCCTACCACAGTGAAAATCTATCTAATATTGTTCGCAGATACCCCACTTATGAAAAAGACATGTACTCCATTGTGAAAGCATGTTGACAGTGGAAGCATTACATTTTGGGGAAGAAAACGATCATCCACACCGATCACAGTCCTCTGCAATTCATGAAGAAACAAGGAAAGTTACAAAATGACCACCATCAAAAGTGGTCCATGTACCTACAATAATTCCACTTGAATATCAAGTACAAGAAGGGTAGCACCAACCATGTCACATATTTCCTCAGTCAACCCCCTGGTGGCAACACTAACCATAGTTCTCAACTCATGTGGACATGAGACATCTAGATGGACACAATTATACAATAATGACTCCAACTTTGCTACTTCCTATCAGACATTGAGTGCATGAAAAACAGTTCCATACTTTCATCTCCGCGATGGATTTCTATGACATCTGAGTCATCTATGTGTTCCTTCAAGCGAGCGTGCAAAGTGGATCTAGGAAGATCATTACATCCGAGAAGTAGGATATTTTGGTGAAGAGAAAACTGTAGCAGTACTGCAAAAGCATTTTTATTGGCCAAAGATTCGATAATATGTTTAAAAGTACATCAAATTCGGCATTGAATGTGTCATTTCCAATCCCACCATTAAGAAACATGGGCTATACACCCCTATGCCTACTCCAGGTAGGCCTTCGGATTCCATCTCCATGGACTACATGTCCGCTCTGTTGAATTTTTTCATAATCTAGGTTAAGTAAGAAGTTCATTTCATTTTAGAATTTCACTTAACCATAAACAATAATGTTGCAGCAACCAAGATCACAAGAAGAAACACCATGCACAAGAACACAAGAAGTATCCTGGGAAACCCTTCTCAACAAGGGAAGAAAACCAATCCAAATCCTTTGCTATATTCTTCAAGAGAAAGACCTCCACCAAGATAAACCTTAGCACACAAGAGGGTGCTTCAAACCCTAGAAGACTAGTGCCCAAGAGAGGTGTGAACCTTTTCCCAAGTATATGTGTTTACTGAAATTTCCAAACTCACAAGGAAGATATGATTCCACAATGGGGAATCATCCCTTACTCATAATACACTTGTCCAATCAACAAAGGCATCTATTGGCTCAACAAGGCCGACCTCTCTAAGTCACTTTGTAATATATTATTATTATTATTATTATTATAATTAATATTAATTATATTTTACATTTATTATTAATCACATTAAGGTGGGGCCGACATGTACCCTTTATATAACTATTAGGGTTACAGGAAGGTTTGACTCTTGAACAACATATAGCAAAGGATATGATACACCCACTAGTGCTCATCCACTAGGGGCACATCCATAGGGATTTCATAGTTCTGATTCATTGCATTACATAGAAGAACCAAGTCTTTACACGTTCACCTATGCTCGTCCACAGAAACATCCACTCTACAAATTTTCTTTCCCATTGCCACCGACAGGAAAATCATCTGGAGTCTTCTTGTCAACTATGTTTCTTAGAGGAGGATAATAAATCATCTTCATTTATGTTCTCATGACGATGCACCCAACATTTTGGGATTTCACACGTTCACCTTGTGCTCAGCCACATGCATGTCCTAACTCAACAGATCACGTTTCCACTAGATAATCATCTGGAGTTCTTCTCAATTCTATGAATGGAGGAGGTCATCTCTACGTTCCCAACTCTGTCTAAGGCAAGAACCATGTACCCTTCTTAGGGGATTTCTCTCAGGTTTGTAAGCTGAGAGAAAGACTTCCATTGCTGTTATATTTCACATCTCATAGGTTTGTAAGCTAGAAGATGTCTCCCATAGTTGCATTCATCAACACTCCCTCTCATCTAGGGAGGAATTTTTTATCATGCCAAGTCTCACACGGATGTATTTTGAATTTTATCTTGGCTGGAGTTATCGACACTCCCTTTCAACTAGGGAGCCATTCTTCATGAATTTAAGTTGCTAAAGATATCTGCAATCTGCTCATGTGTAGGAAGGTATTGCATGTGTACGATTTTCCTCTGCATCATATCTCTGAAATAAGGATATTTCATCTTATCGTATTTCGATCTATCAAGAAAACATTGGGTTCTCAAGGAGCTTTACTCACGGCTTTTGGTTCTCATCATAGGATCCATCTCATGGTCAAGTAAATATGTCAAAAGATTGTGAAGCCAAATTGCTTCGCACACTTGATGCTTATATACTCTTCCTCTGTGGTACTCAAGGCTACCAATTTTTGTTTCATGTTGCATTAGGAAACCATGAAAAACTTCACGATAGAACATCACTTGGATGTGCTTTTCCGGTTCACTATACTTTCTTCTCAATTTGAATCGGCATATCCTGCAAACTCAAATTTATACTAGAGGCATATCTTAGGTCATATCCAACTATTCCTCGTATATATCTCAATACATGTTTTGTTGTTTGTCTAGTGAGTCTGTCTCAGTTGACTCATGAAATGACTAGGCACATTCACTGCATGGTATGAATCAAGTATGGTGTTGACTAGATACATTAGTGATCCAACCAGTTGTGGATCAGTCTCGTCTGAATCATCATCAATCTTATTTTTTAAATCCAACACAATGGATTTTCCATTCTATCATACTGAACTTCTTTAATATTTTCACTGTATATTTTCCTTGACTCAGGAAAATCTTATAGGTGATCTGTCATACTTTTTGTCCCAAGAAGTAGTGCATCATACTCAGATTCTTCATCTCAAATTCAGAATTCAAGGATTACTTGTAACAACAACACTTTCTGAATAAGTCATCAGGATCAGGCTCTCGTCACCAATACAGTAATGATACAGGTTTGGATCAGCAACACTCTTGCTGAAATCCAACTTATCAAGAATTTATCTATCTGGTATAGTTTCCAACTCATGGATGGAGGTACGGATGGAAGTGTATTGGGTTCACTGGATCAAGTGTCTCATCATAGACAACTCCCTATATTTTTGAGAAACCTTTGTCTATAGATCTTGTTTTGTATTTCTTGACACTTTCATGAGCTGCATGCTTGATCATATAGATCCACCTAGAAGTTACCACAGACTTCCCTTTCTGGTCCTTGAATAATATCTTATGCATCATTCTTTTAAGATATATTGGTATTATTTTGTTATGGCATATTGCTATACCGGTTCTTGTTGCTTCTCTAAGACAAGGTGTCTCGGCATCAATGAAGTGGCTCATAACTGAAGGATAGCTTGAAAATCTATTTGTCTTTCTTGGAATGTGCCTTGAGAGGCTTGTATGTTTCTTTGCCTCTTGCAGAGTGAGTCTAGGAAGGCATTTTATGCCCTACTGCAATATCTCTGAACATATCAACTGGAGAAACTGGATAACCTGGAGTAATGATTGTCTCCCTCTGAATTGCTAAAGGGGGAGAAGGTGTTGTCTCACTATCAATCTCCATATGAGATTTTATGGGCCTTTGAAAATTGTCTCTTCTTCAAGGATAACGTCTCTTCTTGTCTCAATCTATCTCTGACTAGGGATGTCTTTGAAGATTCACTGTATCCTTTCTTCCTAAAGGATCTAGCTTGGACTTCTTCTCTTTGGGTACATGAAAATACATTGGGCACCCAAATAAACTGAAGTGCTCAATCTCAGGCTTCATTTCGATGAAGACTTCTTCAGGAGTTATGTTTTTTCAAAATCTAGTGAAGACTCTTGTTCTGCACATATACTATTGCATGCATGCTTCTTCCCATGGAATCCTAGAAAGATTATGATCATGCTTTGTAGCATTGGTTGTCTCAATGATGGTTCTATTCTTCTTTCTCAAATGGTTTTGGCTCCTTCTGAGTCAAGTGACTCCCTATGAAGGATAATCATCTTATTTTATTGTTAACCTATCTAGAACAATAAAACAAAAAGAAACAACACAAGAATATGTCCTAAAGCATAATAGTGAGTACATCTCTAGAATAAAAAAAAATTAAGTAATATTGTCACAACTACAACACCTACCTGTAATGTAGCAAAATTTTAGAAATATAGGTTTAGAGGAATGACAATTACAACAATCAAACCTATATTCTTTACTTTGAGTGTGTTGTTTCTCTGGATGCACTGAGATCCCTCTGGATCCATGACTTCAGTAACGGATCCTTCCTCCTGCAATTTCACTCATTACAATGATACAAATAATATATGCAAGTGCATACCTAAGGATGTTGATATGGTTTCTTCAATGGCTCTTTGGTTGATCTCTATCCTCTGATATCTTTATGAAGAAGATAGTCACAATGTCATCTTTTTTCATCTTTGTTATTTTGAAGCTGGCCCTTCAAAGTGAGGGCTTGAGTAGGTGATTGGCTTCCTTGTACTGGCGTCATCTTCCTTCCATTCATTGATAGTTGTCTATGGTAAACCCTTTTTTATCACCCACAATAAGTATTCCTCTGAAGTTTTGTCTTTCGAGAACTTTGAAGTTGCTTGATTCGTCAAGCTTATCTTCCATCATAGTTTTTGTTCATCATAATTTTAGATTCTTCACAACCCTTTGTCAACTAGGCTAGAAAACCTAACGGCTAGGATAGGCTAGCAATTTTAGGTTTTATTGGACTTATGACTGCAAACAATAAGCCTTTGAGAGATAGTAGAACATTGGTGAGCTAAAGAGCTCCTTCAATGGGTTTGCAGAAACCCTAGTTCTGAAATTTCTGCAGAAATTGGCGAAACCCTAGAAACCCTAGGGCCAAAAATTCAAAATGCTCGAAATGTCACTCTAAGAGTCTCTGGAGATGCGTTGGAAGAGGACTTACTCTTCTATGCCAAAATTATCCCCGACATCCAAGTATTAAGGGCTGAGTCATCACTAAGAAGGAGGTCGTACGGATTTTCTAGAAACCCTAGGAGGGTCGTACAGTTCTGCAGAAGAGGAGAGATGGTTGATAAAAGTTTGTAGCTTGTGCAATGGGTTCTTCAAGACCTATGCTCTGATACGATGTTGAATTTTTTCATAAGATAAGTTAAGCATGAAGTTCATTTCATTTTATCATTTCACTTAACCATAAACAATAATGTTGCAGCAACCAAGGTCACAAGAAGAAACACCATGCACAATAACACAAGAAGTATCATGGGAAACCCTCCTCAACAAGGGAAGAAAACCCAGCCAAATCCTTTGCTATATTCTTCAAGAGAAATACCTCAACCAAGATAAACCTTAGCACACAAGAGGGTTCTTCAAACCCTAGAAGACTAGCGCCCAAGATAGGTGTGCACCTTTTCCCAAGTAGATGTGTTTTCTGAAATTTCCAAAATCACAAGTAAGATATGATTCCATAATGGGGAATCATTCCTTACTTATATTAGAATTGTCCAATCAACAAAAGCATCTATTGGCTCAACAGGGCCGACCTCTCTAAGTCACTTTGTAATATATTATTATTAGTAGTAGTAGTAGTAGTAGTATAATAATTAATATTAATATTAATATTAATTATCTTTTACATTTATTATTAATCACATTAATGTGGGGCCGACCTGTACCCTTTATATAACTATTAGGGTTACAGGCAGGTCTGAATCTTGAATAACATATAACAAAGGATCTGATACACACACTAGTGCTCATCCACTAGGGGCACATCCATAGGGATGTCATAGTTCTGATTCACTGCATTACACAAAAGAACCAGGTCTTCACACGTTCACCTATGCTCGTCCACAGACACGTCCAATCGACAGGTCTGCTTTCCCACTTCCACCAACAGGAGAATCATCTAAATTCTTCTCGACAACTCTGCTACTCAGAGAAAGCTAATACATCATATTCATTTCTGTTCTCGTGATGATGCACCCAGCATTTTGGGATTTCACACGTTCACCTTGTGCTTAGCTACAGGCACGTCCTAACTCAACATATCACTTTTCCACTGGATAATCATTTGGAGTTCTTCTCAACTCTCTGAATGGAGGAGGTCATCTCTACGTTCCCATCTCTGTCTTAGGCAGGAACCATGTACCCTTATTAGGGGCTTTCTCTCAGGTTTGTAAGCCGAGAGAAATATTTCCATAGTTGTTATGTTCCACATCTCACAGGTTTGTAAGCTGGAGGATGTCTCCCATAGTTGCATTCATCAACACGCGTTGCCTTCAACCAAGTATGGAAATGACTGTGTCTTCATGGTCATTGGTCGATTCTATATGATGGAATTTTTGGCACCCCAAAAGAAGAGCATCTCAGTCGAGGCCACTGCCAAGCTCTTCTAAACACATGTTTGGGTTCATTTTGGGCTTCCAAACACTATTATCTTTGATCGATACATTAGTTTCATGAGAACTTTTTGGTACATACTATGGTCAATGATGGACACCAAGATAACCAAGTCAATTTCCTTCCACCCACAGACTGATGGACAAACATAGGTAGTAAACGGGATGATTGTCCATATCTTGAGGATGTACAACTCCAAACATCCATGCACATGGGATGAAATCATTCCTTATGTTCAACATATATACAACATATCCCTCCACAGCTCTATTGGCCACAACCCTTTTCAGGTGTTCTTGGGTTCCAACCATTGGCCCCCATTGACATAGATCTGTCCATTGCAGTTGCACTGGAAGATTCCTCCCATGCTCAGACTGAGGTTGATCAAGCATCCAAATTTATTGAGTGCATCTAGCACATCCAACAACTAGTTCATGATATTGTGCAAAAATCCAATGCTAAGTACAAGCAGCACCACGATCAGCATGGAGGACCACACAAGTTTCAAGTGGGAGATAAGGTGTGGTTGGACTTGCAAAAAGAGAGCCTCAAGGGAAAAGTATTAGATTAGGAAAATTCTTACAACAACAATCAAATCTCATAAAATATGTAGATCCTAAGAAACATGCATCTAAAGTGAATGAAATTTTCGGAGAACTTAAAATTTTGAGTGTGAAGATATGTCTCCTACAGGCCATAAAGGATACGCCCATTTTCAATAGATTTATCAAATAAGAGTGCATCAGAAGGCTAGGGGGGGAAATAAAAGACACCCCTACAATAAATTTTATAGGACAACTAGTTGAACTTATGCTTGGGAAGATAATTGTACCTAAGTTCTTGGATTCAAGAATCCCTTTAGTAAATGTACACATCAAAAAAACCTTCATTCAAAATACTCTCATAGATTTATGGGCTGCTATAAATGTTATGATGAAAAATACCATGTTAATACTGAACCTTCAGATATTCTTGAGAGACACCCCATTGCCCTCCAACTTGCAGATAGATCCACAATCAAACTTGAGGGGATGTTGGAAGACATAATACTCTCTATTGATTCTTGGAAATATCCTATTGACTTTGTGGTCCTCCAAACCAAGTCTAAATTCAATGGGTATCCCATTATCTTGGGGCGGCCTTGGCTAGCCAAAACAGATGCATACAATAACTATAGGGAAGGAAACATAACTATAACTGATGATCAATCCAAAAAGTAGATTGTCCTTTATCCCCCTTTCCAATAATTAATAACAGAAAACCTTCCAATGTGGTTAAAAGAAGAAGAAGAATTGTTCCAAACTACTGCCTACCCTATCTACACAATTGGCACAACCTTTGCTAGTAGCAAAATTGATGAGGATGTCTTCCTTATAAATTTTATACAAAACCAATACCTTGTTGATGTGAGAATAGAAGGGATGAATGATGTAATTAATTATGAATTTTTTGCTGATAAGAAAATAGAACTATGGGTAGAACTGTTCATAGTTGAAACTGAAAATCCCTCTGTTAAGATTATAGAAATCATCCCTGCAAAAACACTCAAAATCAACACAAATCTTACCAATCAACAAGAACATAAATTATTAGATGTGCTAAAAAGAAACATTGTAGCCTTTGCATGGGATTAAATGGATATGAAAGGAATCCATACTTCCATATGTACTCATCATATTTACATCAATGAATATTGCATACCTATTAGGTAGCCCCAAAGAAGGATGAAACCTACATTGAAGGACATAGTTAAACAAGAATTGCAATTATTGTTAGATGCCAGATTCATTTATCCAATTTCAGATAGTGATTGGGTCTCTCCCTTGTTATTGTCCTGAAAAAGAATGGGAAATGGAGGATATGTGTGGATTGTTGAAAACTAAACAAGGCTACAAGAAAGGATCATTTTCCCCTACCCTTCATTGACTAAGTCTTGGATGTCTTAGCTGGGAAGGAATATTTTTCATTCCTGGATGGATTTAGTGGATACAACCAGATTTAGATCAGTCCTGAAGACCAGGACAAAATAACCTTTACCTATCCCTGGGGCACATTTTCTTCTAGAGTCCTTCCATTTGGCCTATGTAATGCCACAGCCACATTCCAAAGAGAAATATTGAGCATATTTACAAAACTCATCCATGACAAAGTAGAGATCTATATGGATGAATTCACCCTTTATGGAAACCCATTTGATGAAGACTTAGACAATCTGGACAATTCTCTCCAAAGATGTAAAGAAATGAACCTCTCCCTTAGCAATGACAAATGTAATATGATTATGAATGAAGGGATTGTGTTAGGACACCATTTGTCCTCCAAAAGGACTGAGTAGACAAAAATAAAGTCAATATCATCACATTACTATCTATCCCTTTGAAACCAAAAGATATTAGAATTTTTCTTAGACATGCAGGTTACTACAAGAGATTCATCAAAGAATTCAGTAAAATAACTTCTCCTCTATTTCCCCTCCCATCCAAAGATGTAGATTGTTGTTGGACTTTAAATTGTCAACAATCATTTGAAATAATTAAAGAAATACTCTTGATTGTTCATTTAATACATGGTGCTAATTGGACTCTTCCCTTCCATACACATATTGATACATCAGATAAATATGTAGGAGCAATCTTGAGACAAAATGAAGATAAAAATCCCTTTGCAATCTACTTTATAAGAAAAACTTGTCTCATGCAGAGCTAAACTACATTGTTACAGAAAAGGAATTTTTAGCAGTAGTTCATGTTCTCAACAAGTTTAGACATTATGTTATAGCATATAAAGTTTTTGTACATGTTGATCATGCTACCATTAGATATTTGATGAATAAACCTGACATAAATGGTATAATAATCAGGTGGAATTTGTTATTACAATAGTTTGATCTAAACATTCTTAATAAACCTAAGAAGCAAAATGTTGTTGCAGATTTCTTATCCAGGTTGACAATTCCTTCTAAAGAACGCATGATAGATGATCATCTCTCAGTTGAACACCTCTTTGCATTATCAACATAAACCCCCTAATTTGTTGACATAGCCAATTATCTAACAACAGGGAGGTTTCCTCAACATTTTTCCTAACGAGAAAGATGAAAAATTGTCAGGAAAAGAACAACCTATACTTGGGTGGAAAGATATTTGTTCAAACAAATTGGCCAAAACAAAAGTCCTAAGAATATTTATGAGAGAGGATGAAGTGCATGATATCCTCCATGCTTGTCATGAGGAACCATGTGGAGGAAACTATGTAACAAAGAGAACAACCTATAAGATATTGCAAGTTTGATGTTATTGGCCAACCCTACATAGATATGCTCAACTATACACCCTACACTATGATGAATGTTAAAGGATGGGGAATCCTACAAAGAGAAATGAAATTCCCTTGCATCCCTAGGTATCATTGGAACCATTTGACAAGTGGGGCATGGGCTTCATAGGCTCAATTGATCCACCTTCAGGGAATAAGAAGCACATACTAGTATGTAGTGATTATCTGACCAAGTGGGCTGAAATGAATTCTATGAAGGATGTTACAAAGAAAAATGTAGCCACATTCGTCCAAGAATACATATTTTCAATATTTGGGTATCCCAGAGAGACAGTCACAAACCAAGGAGATCAGTTCACATCTATGCTCATTGAAAAAATTATGAAACAAAACCACATATGTCACAGAAAATCAACACCCTACCATCCACAAGAAAATGGGTAGGTTGAAGTCATCAAACAAGAATTGAACAATATCCTCACCAAAACAATGAGCATGAACAAGAAGAATTGGTCAAAGAAACTCATAGAAACAATATGGGCATACAACATCACATGGAATACTACCACATGGATTAAACCTTTTTTGTTCGTTTATGGTAAGAAATCCATGCTCCCTATTGAGTTTGAATATCATACTTTGAGAAAAACATTTGAATTGGATATGGATATACCATCAGCACAACAAGAAATATTGAATCAACTAAATGTGTTATATGAGTACAAGATGCAAGCACTCTTCAACATGAAAGTAGTGCAACTACAAAGGAAACATTGGCATGAAAAAAAAATAAAGCATGAAAAGTTCAAGGAAATGGACTTGGCCCTCTTATTTGATTCAAAATTCAAGGAATTCAAGGGAAAGCTAATAACCTGGTGGCTAGGGACATACATAATTGAAAGATGTCATGATAATGGTTCAGTCCAGATCAGAACCATAGATGAGGAAGGAATTCCCTTACTAGTAAATGGATTCATGCTCAAGGTCTACAATAAACCATTGACAAGGGAAGAATTTACAACAACAGTGAAGGCAAAAAATATGGATGTGATTGATAGGAGAGATGCTCGCAATCCATCTAAATAATAAAAAAACGAAAAAGAAAAAAATGAGAGAAAAAATGAATAAAATACCTAGATGAAAACCTCATTGAGGCATCTAGGACATGTCTTTGATTGAAAACCTCCATGGAGGAGGTCTCAAATCTAAGAATAAATAAATTTTCTCGTCAAGAAAACTTCCCAGAGGCTTGATGAGGTAGGACACTGATGAAAACCAACAATGGAACCTTTGTCTTGGGAAAAAGGAAAGAAAGAAAGAAAAACAAGAAAAAATAAAAAAATGAATTGGTATAATAATATTTTTGTTTTGAAAGTATCAAAGGAATCTATCTTAGCAACCATCTTCACGGGAAGCAAGGAATTAGCAACATAAAGAACTTAGCAGAAATGCATCATCCACAAAAATTTGTAAGCATTTTACAATTTTTCTACAATTCCACTCATCATTTTTCATACCTAACACTTTCCATCCTATCATACATAAATTATCCTTGTTTCCCTTCATTAATTTACGCTTTCCATTTCCCAATTTTTCATTTTTGTCCCTATGTTCATAGAAAAATGATCTACATGATAATCTACAAAATAACATCAATTCCTACAAGATCATTCCTAATAAATGGAAGCTAGGTTTCCATTGAAAAAAATCACTATCGGCACCAACATTATCACTATCAACATCAACATCACTACTATCACCATCAGTACTACTAGCATCAGCAAAATACTAGCCTCTGGATTGCATAAAACGAATTCTATAGGATCCCATGTATCCTGTAGGAATTATTATAGTGAACCAAAAAGATACAACAAGGTATAATGATAGAAGTATTTACAAAGGATGAGTATCAAGGAAAGAAATAAACAAAAAGTCTATTTCATTTCTACAAGAAATTTTGTCCCTGTAACACAACTCCAGATACCTATCCCTGTGAAAAATCTCCAACAATTTGCATCAATTCAATATACTACAGAAAAAAAAATTCAATAGACATGCAACACTCAACGTGATCACAAAGGTAACCTAAGGTAATCACATTTATTTCCTTTCTCTTAAAATTTCATTTTGCAGCATACAAGGTTAAGTGCATGCATATTATTCATGGTCGATATATATAAAATCAATTAAGGGTGATGAGAATGAGGATGTTCTTGAATGTCACGTCAATGGGAGAGGCATGATTCATGGGTGAATGACACTAACACATCACTCAAGTGGAGAATCATCCAAACAAACTAAATATCACAGCCACACAGGTTAATGAGGACAACAACCATCATATCGACAATTGGGGATAAGATGAGAGTTAAACTCAAAATTTGGGCATAAGTGAGAGTAAGTAAATGTTAGTCATCATTTAAAATTGTTTCCAAGACACAAAGGGGTGTTCTAAGAAGCAATAAGAGTTAGTAATGCAAGCTAGCAAATCGAGATAGACAGGTAAGCACTCAGACAAAGAAAAATGTTTGCTCCAAAGAAACAGGGTTCGCTACAAGAAAGTAGCTATTGAAATCCTTCTCACCAAGAATTGTTCATCGCCTCGCATTTTCCTTAGACTATTGTTAAAAAAAAAATTATGAATTCCATTGTTTGTTGGGTCTGCAAATATTTGCATGGGTAATGGTCTGAAATCCTGTATAATTTTTTCTGCATGGTCCTATAGAGACTATTTTTACATAATTATGTAGAAACACCTTGAGAAAATACCCTCTTCCCCTTGATGTTTCTCTTGATACCTTGCTAAAATATTTTATCAATGATTGTTGTTGAAAATCCTTGGCTCTAAACCACTAAAGTTGCATGAAGAACAAAGGTTGAGCTTTTATTTCTTTTCCCTGTACACTGCCTCCTACATGAAAATATAGCCCATATTTTTCTTTGCAAAACTATTCTCCCTTGGAAATAGTCTTTGTGCATGTAACTTCTACATATTAGTGAGTAACCATTTCCAGAAACCAAGGGAGCAGGGTTCAATAAAAGGGAACCAACTGAACCATCAAGAATTTATGATAATCTAGAAATTGTGGAATTTTTTTAGAGAAGCAACTAGTTAGGATATTGTGAGAGACTAAGGGGATTTGATGATGAAATTGCTTTGGATTTTACACTTAATTTTTGTAACATCCAATAACAAGAACATGTATCAACAGTGAGAGGTCGCACGATTAGGTTCAATAAATCATTTATCAATAAGGTATCTATCCTATCAATGGGTCTTCCTTGGGATGAGGAAAGGAAAGAGGTTATCAATGCCAAAAAATCAATTTTTCACCCAACTGAAAATCCACAAGAAGATAAAAATGACATCAAGAGAGAAAGCCTCCCTCACCCTGGCGAGAAGTGGCCTATCACATAATCAAATATGGCACATGTGAGGGGAGGATGAGTGTAGTGTATGCATATCATTTCATAATTCTCCATCAACTCAGGCATTTCTCCAACCAAGAACTGGACAACAGCCTAAGTCTCCCTTGTTTTCTCCTTAAATATTTTAAGGAGATGAGCACCAAGGTAAAAAAGGGAAAACATGATTTCTTGGCCCACCATGGCCTCATCAAGTTGATGGGTATCAGATTCCCCAAGAAACCTAAAACATAGAATTCTATGGGTATATTGTGTGGACATGGACCAACAAAAATTCTTGGAGGTACAGGAATATATGAGTCAAGAAGAAAAAGAAAGGGATGATAAACCTAAGAAAATAAGTAGACTTAATCCCTCAAAGTAGCATAAAAATAAGAAGCAAAAGGTAGAAGAGGAAGACAAGGAAGTGGATGACACTTTGACAACACTAAGAACCCCCTCTGTCAACCCATTGAAAATCACAAGTGTAAAACTTGTTCATCCTAGGAGGAGAAGGTCCTATAGGATCAGAAAGAGTCAGAAGTAGGGAAGCCCAAATCTAATTACACCACTCTCCACTACAACCCAAGTTGAGGAAGAGAAGAGTCCCCTATTCCAAATGGATTGAATCCAAGGGGAAATAACCCCAAGGAGAAACAACAACCATAGAAGAGAAGCCACTACCAATTGAATGGACTTTCAAAACTAAGACACTAGTGGAAAAACTTCTTTATGTTACCCTGCTAGAATTGGAGAAATCCAAAGTTGAAGTTATAAAATGGAAGAGGATGGCATAGAGAAACAAAGGAAAGCATAAATAAGAAGCCCCTTAATAAATGGAGAAGCAATGTCAACACCTGCAAGAGAAATTTTAGATAATGACCATGCAGAAAATTGAATACAATAAAAAACTAAAGGTGGAAAACCGTAAACTAAAACAAAAATTGGATGAAGCAAGGAGAGAGTTGGTTGAGAGAAATGAGAGAATAAAGATCATGGAAGCTACAATAAATACCATATCCAAGGTGTCCCTAGAGATGTTGGAGTGAAGACAACTTGCTAGGATATATGCATTGTTCTTTAAGGAGAAATGGCACAAAAATCAAATTGCAAATATGGCCCAACTAGTGAAATACAACCTTGACACTCCCAAATATTTATTGGATGCCTATCAAGATTGTAGAATGGAATAAAAGGTAAGGATGTGTGATGTATCATACCCCGTTACAACAAACTCGCCCAATACAACTTTGATACCACATTGTAATGTACTCAACCACCTAGTTGAGTCTCGTTACCACATTGTAACATACCCATTACCATCAAACTGACAAAAATTTCCATGATACCACAATGTAGCATCCCCAGCCCCGAGATGGGAAATGACACACTAAATTATTGAATCTGATACCATAAACTTAAATAAAAATTTATCTGCATATGCACATAATTATACATACCAAAACAAATATATAGACATGCATAATAATACAAGAAAAAAACATAACATCATATACATTTATTCGCATGGTAATTAAATGAATACATAGAAGAGACTTATATTTTGTAACTAATCACCAATGGTGTGTAGAAATCAAACGTTCCTCTCAGCCATAGACTTTGCTACTCATAAACTCTCAGCCACAGGTCACCCCCGAGCTGGGGCTAAAACTCCACCAGGGGAAAGGATTCCTAAGCCAAGCTAAGGTCTGTCAACAACCAAAAATACACAGACTCAGGTGCCAACTCAGGAAGACAACCTACAGTCCCTCATTCCCCACATTTTTGTCCCACCCTAGGAAGTGTGCCCCTTCTCTACTCAACAGACTTTTGGTTTCCCCACTTTCCTTGTGGGGCTTCAACACTAGGTCGAGTAGGAAGTCTCAAAGCCCTATAGCTACAACTTGGCACCTTGGGAAATCAATTCCCGACAATTCTCTCACATGGAGAGAAATTCTTATGGGCCTAACAACCCACTTCTTCAACATCTCACGGGCCTAACAACCTGCCTCTTCAAAAACACACGAACCTGACAACCCGCCTCTTATGCTCAATTATTCAGGTTACTCCTCAAAACAACTCCAAAGTACAGGCATGGAAGGTATATGGCAGAGGGAAAATGAGAGACTGATGTTAAGAATGAATGGGAAAATACGATAATTACACTAAGTTCTCAACAATATATTTGCATGCCCTTAACTTGACACTTGTCAAGCTAGTAACTACATGAGCTCCACTTGGTGACTCATTCCTTACTCTTAGGAACTTTGAATAAAAATTGTATCCTATGAATTTTGACTATAGGAAATATTATTATAATGTTTCCTTGGCTTAGACCCCTTTCCTAGACTCTTATCCCTCTTTCCCTTTCTAGTGGAGTTCCCCCCCCCCCATCTCTTTTGTATGTTTGGTCTACAGTAGTGATGTATTTTATTAATATCATCGCACGTGATTACATTTTACAATGTTAGGCTCGCTAGCCTTTTATCATATAGGCTCACTGACCTAATCACACAGGGAATATGGCCTCAAAATGTATATACAAAGCACTCTGGCCCAAAATATCTTGGATCACCAGCCTATATGTACATTACAATTGGGGTTCAACCTAGGGGTATTACATGTGATTTCTAGTTACCCAACGTCATCCTCCCACACCCCTACAAATGGAACCCAAATCCATATGTAAGGGATGTTCAAATGATGGATTTTGCATCCTGGTTAAGACATGAAGAGATGAGGGAAACATAGCTAAAAAGGTATAGAGATGATGAATTTCAGAGTCCATTATGGATTAAAGCTGAAGCAACTAGGCCAGGAGATTTCATAGCAAGCCATAACGACCTCTCCATAGACAAATAAATAGTTCCAATATGGAAAACCAAGCAAAGAGAAGCAATGGCTCACCTAGATGATACATTGAGACTCTAGGGT
Organism: Picea engelmannii; assembly: GCA_009831015.1. NCBI lineage: Eukaryota > Viridiplantae > Streptophyta > Pinopsida > Pinales > Pinaceae > Picea > Picea engelmannii. The sequence goes on along the minus strand of ML776624.1, from coordinate 521,982 downwards.
GAGGAGGCAGTAGAAGCTTGCCACGAGAGGTGGCACTCCTTGCCTCAAAACCTACAGATTAAAGAACCTCATTCTTCTAATTCTCTACATATTACTCTCAACATAACACCTTGGTACAAAGAAGCATTAAGGAAATTCAAAACAAAGTGGATTGGACTACGAATGAACCCTACTCTCCTTCTTCCTGTAGCACCAATGGTTGACATCAACAAGGAAAGGGAAGAGGAGGAATGGGCCAATATAGTAAAGGCTAAGGGGTACAATGAGAAATAGTCCACCATCAAATATTTAGCGAGGGATATAATGCAGGAACACATTGAGCATCATGCAAGTAGAAAACAACAGGATGTTGGGCAGCAACATTATGATATGGAGCAACAACATAGCAGTGGGCAGGAAATCAGTAGACAACAATAAAAACAATGAGAACAAAAGGACAAGTTTTTTTGCACAAGAATGTGCAAGCTTTTAGTTGGGAGGTGATGATGGGCCTCAATATTTCCTATCTATAAGGCCCATCATAAGCACATTTTCACAATGATATGACTTAAAAAAAAACTTATTTGACCATGTTTAATAGTAGTCATGGGTACTTTTGTATGTTGCTTAATTGAATAGTTTTGAGGTGGAATTTAATGTGTATAGTACCTTTTTTTATCTAATTTATATGATAAATAATGTTTGTAACATCAATCAAGTAGGTCAAACCCCTTAAGGAAAGGATGATTCCAAGAATCAAGGGACCTTTTCCCCCAGCTAGCTCTAGAGCACTGTCAGTTTACTAATGATTTCTCCTTGCAAGCAGAAGTTCAAAAATCAAAGGATATTGACCAAGATATGTTGTTCCCCTGTTTCCTCCTCTATCCAAGGGAAGAGCTCGAGTTCCAAAGTGTATAAGTAGGCCTCTAGCATAGGGAGAAACACAACCAAAATTCTGAATATTGTGTTAGTTTTTGTTCAAAAATCTTTTGATGAAGACTTGGACCTCTGCTCTTGATGTACTACTGATTTTGTTGAAATAAATATGTCTTTGTTCTTATCTTATTAGAGTTTCCTCAAGGTTCCTTATGCTTCTTGGGTAGGGCCCACTCAAGAGGGATCAGTGACCCTATTGTAATTTATCTTTCTTACATGTTAGTGTGTTATCAATTAGTCTTTTATTTCTCTTGAATAATTAGATAGTCATGCATAATAATTTCTAATTTATTTTAGTCTATTGTAACTGTTCGCTTCAGCAGGCCTCCTGAGAAAGGGTTGGAAGGCTATTGGAATTCCCAAGGGTATCTTCTCAAGGCCAAAAACCTCAATTACATCTCATTATATTTTAGTCTAGTTTTGTCTATGCTTTAGAAGACTTCTACAAGATTTTTAGGACTCTTTTTGGCATCTCGTAGGAGTTCCTTGTAGGATTGTTACAATTCCTGTAGAAACTTCTTGTAGGACCGTTTTAGCTCAAGTTTCTCAATTTTCTCATTCATCTTTCCATGAAATTAATAGTAGAAAATAAGATAACATATGACTTGATATTGGCTCAAGGGTTAGGCACAATTTGGCTCATTTATTCTATGAAATAGTTCATCTTCTTTGATGCAATTTCATGTCATGCAATAGAATTAGTTTCCATGCTTTATAATCAGTTTACTTTTTTCATAGATCAGTGTGGTTTCTTCCATGCCAGTAGACTAGATCTATTTTACCGAATATATATCGGTTGTTCTTTCAAGTTGATATGCTTTTATTCATGCAAATAGCATAAAGTTTTTTCTGCAATTCAGATTCTTGCATATGTTTCATGCATTAGCCCCTTGATCAATCTCAAACCTAGATTGTTATCAATGCATTCCGCATACTTTGTACAACACCTCTTAAGTTTGTACAAACCTTGGGTTGACAAGTAAAGTAACAATCCAAGGAGGCAGTAGGATTATTTTTGTTATTCATAGGCCCACCACCTACTAGTAGAAGAGATGACATGTGGAGATGATATTTTCATACAAAAACATCCACAGCTAATCAAGTGTTGTGGGAAACACTTGTATGAAGGAGAGGGGCATGTTAAGCCCTAAATAAAGTCAAGGATATTGAATTATTATGTTTTTATTGTTATATTAGTGTTTCCCCCTCAAAGAGGATTAACATTCATTATTCTCTCTCATTCTCAAGGCATGGAGTTACTTATGTTTCTCTTTGTATTCTATTTATGTGTTTGGTACATAACGATGTCCATGTTGGAGAAAATACCTTTGATTATCTCCTTTAGTGATAACTCTGACTTGATGAAGGAAATAACTAAGGATGAAATACAGAGACCAATATGGGGTTTAGATCTAGATAAAGCTCTAGGGTCGGATAGATTCAAACTGATCCATTTCTTTAAAGAAAATTGAGATATAATAAAGTTTGATCTCAAATTAATTCTATACTATGTTTAGAAATCATGCAATATCGAGGGAAGCAAAAACTCGTCCTTCTTGGAACTCATTCCAAAAGAGGCCAATCCCTCGTCCTTTACAAGGTTATGACCTATCTCATTATGAAATGCATCATACAAAGTGCTAACCAAAATAATAAAAAACAGGTTTAAGCGACTCTTACCCAAAATCATATCACAAAACCAAGGTGGGTTCATGTAGAAGAGACCAATAGTGGATAACATCAAAATGGTTCAAGAAGAAATACACACTAGCAAAGGAAATAAGGACAAGGGTATGCTTATCAAAATATACATGGTTAATTCCTTTGATAGGGTTCACCATTATTTTCTTTTAGGCATTCTTTTCAAATTTTGTTTATGTCCTACTTGTATCCACTAGGTCTCCACAAGCATTTGCAATCCATGGATTTCCCCATTGGTGAATGAAAGATCCACTTCCTTATTCAAATGAAGTAGAGGAATACATCAAGGATACCCTTTATCCCCACTTTAGTATATTATTATGGTTGATTCATTGAGTAGGAAACTAGAATCATAAAGATTCTCCAACAACCTTCTAAGGATAAAAGTGGTAAGAGGTGTTAAAAGAATAAACTACTCATAATTCATTGGTGGCACTCTTTTAATGGGTAGAGATTAAACTATCATGGCTACAAGGTTAAAAATATTTTAGATCTATTTACTTCATTGTCATGGGGAAAGATCAACCACAACAAAATCCAAATATATGGTTGGAATGTAAGTAAAGGGATTCTACAATCTATTTCCAAAATTCTCTTTTTCCCTCATCAGGAATCTTGGACCACTTTCAAATATCTTGGGATGCATATCATTTTTTCAAATCCAACCGTTCAATCTTGGTAAAGTGTTCTAAGAAAATTCAAGGCCAAGTTCCAGCAATGGGGGGCTCAATGGTTGAATCCAACGAGAAGAGTTGTTCTCATAAAATGAGTCTTAACTTCCTTGCCTATTTTTTAATGCTCAACCTTAGTTGCATCAATACTTTTCATGTAGAAAGAGGCTCAAGAAATTAGAAAACTCTTATGGAAAGGGGGCAAGAAAAAATCCAAGAAATTGCATTTGGTGAATTTCTCAATAGTAAGGGCTCCTAAAGAGCATCTATTTATAGGCATCAAGGACCCCTCCCTAATATATATTTCCCTAGGTAGTAAGCTTCTTTAGAAGATGGTATCAGGATAGCCTACTTGGTGGAAGAAGGTTATTCACGAAATCTATTCAGGGGGGGATTGGTAGAGGTGTTTGGATAAATTACCAAACATTGGGAAAGGATCATCCATCTAGAAACTATTAAGATCTACAATCCCAATCATTTGGCCTAATTTAACTTGGGTTTCTGGAAATGGGTAAGATATTGATATATGGAAAGATAACATTATGGGTAAGAGGGCACTGGACAGTTTCCAAGAACTCTGCCCCTTAAAAGAATGGATGGACCAACAAAACAATAAAAAAATATTTTGTATCTCTTCCTCGATAAATTAATCGAGCCAATGGCTGGAGTGGAAAATTGAGTTTCCTCCACCTCATCTGCAATATCTTATTCCTCACCTCATTTTTTCCCTTGAAGGTTGTGTGCCTTGGAAAGTAATCTCTATATATAATAGAGAATGGGGATAGGATAAATACAATGCCAAGTAAGGGTATTCATATGAAATGTAGTCTCTATCACTCCCCCCAAAATCAAAAACATGGAATCAAATATGGCACTCAAATGGCCCACCCAAAGTAAATATCTCCTATTAGGATCTGGTTTACAAGAAAATATTGTTTGTAGAAAATTTGCAAAAGCATGGAATTCTTGGCACCTCTAGATGTTCCTTATGTCTCTTAGATTCAAAATCAATACATCACATCTTCTTTGAGTTTGAATTTACAAAGAGTATGGAAAGCATCTTATTTAGGCTTCAATAACATAATGAGAATACCAAATTCTTGGAAAACCATGTTCTCTTTATGGAATAAATTCTACAATGGAACCTTAAAAGACAAACTGGTCTTTAAAGAATATGGTTGTTGCTGCCAAGATAATTGTTTTGGAAAATATGGTTATCCCAAAATTGAGCTATATTTCACCAGAAATTGGATATCCCCTCTTCTATAGCAACAAAAGACAAAATCTTGTTAGAAAAATTCCTCATCTCCAAAGGAAAAGATCTTAATCTAAATCAAATATTGAGTGTAGATGGAGAAGATTAATTCAATCAATTTGACTTAACTCCTCATCTCTCAAGATTTAGTAAGCCCAAACTCATCACTAAACTAAACTGGTAGTTTCGATTGAGTAACTCCAATTTTCAAAAATGAAAATCTACTCAACATTCTAATATACTATTTTTTAATGGATCCTCAAAAGGGAATCTTGGGGTGACAAGCATAGGGGGGGTCACCATGGACCCCAGAGAAAAAACTAAAACTTCCTTTGCATGCAGACTTGATGTTTTGTCCAACAATCAAGAAATATTTGATGAGTTGTGGCAAGGATTGAAAATAGCTAAAGGTTCCTTTGCTTTATCATTGGTTTTGGTAGGAGACTTAAAGTCAATCATCAACCATAGGGTCTTCAACTCGATGTTGGTTGACAATTCCTTAGCATCCATTATTGCATGAATTAAATAAGAGGAAAGAAACTTTAGTAAAATTTATTACTATTGTGTTATATGGGAGAACAATTGTGAAGTAGATCAGTGGGAAAATGAAGCATAAACATTAAAATAGGAGGTGCTTATGGTTAATAGTAATGTTAATCAACATTTCATTCCTTAATTCAATATGGATACAATGACATGTTTCAAGCATTCAATCATTCACATGGCTCATGACATGAAGAGAGCCCTAGATTATGAGCCATGTGAATGATTGAATGATTGAAACTCTTTAGCTCTCATGCCACCTCATGACATGAAGATAAACTCTTTAGATCTCAAGCCACCTCATGTGAAAATTATCTGAGAATCAAGACTTCCTTTGGTTTCTCCTTTTCATAGTTTTAGTCCTTGAACTTTCCTTTTGGGGAGCATCCTCTACTCTGGAACAAAGGAATCATAGGATCTTCCAGGGACCTGAAAGTGGGGCACAAGGGTTGGGCATTTGGTAGAGTAGTGTTTCTAGAATTGGTAGGGGATATTGGTCTATGTGTATTCCTAATGGATCTTAAACAACTCTAGCAAATTTGTAGTGTCCTCAGTAGTCACCTTAGAAGCCATGAGGATCATATTCATTGCAACAAAGCCTCCATATTCACTGTCACTTCAAAAATTCATGAGATAGAACAACAAGTTACTTCCCAAATAACAGAAATAATGGGGTCACTAGTGGAACTAAAGCAATAATTGGTTGTTCTAGAAGTAAAGTGTAATCTTCTCAAAAACCCGACCCTCAATCTAAGAAAGGGAGATCAATATGAGGCCTTTAATCAAAGACTTTCCATTAATTCAACTTGGAGGGGAGCCAAAGGAAGATGAAACAATGCACCAGTTGGTCGAAGATATGGAAATTGTGAAGTAGGACTCCATACTCTAATCCTTCGATTACAAGTATGGAAGAAGCAGCTAGTCATGTATTTTGCTAATTATCATGTTTTTTCAGGGTGTTAGAATTTTAGAATTATATTATAGAATATATAGTGTCAAGAAACACTGGGAAGTTTATTTAAATATAAAGCCAAACTATGCTATAGGATTGTAGTAGGGACTTTTTGGTTTGTTTCGAATCTAGTTTGAAAACTTGTGAAATAGAATGGTGATGTAATCTTGTTGTAAACTTAGTTGTTGATTTTATTACTATAAATTTACCCGATTATGGTTTTAAAAAAATGATACATAATCTTTAAATGACTCATCCAACGCATATTAACTTGTCTCTTCAAAGACATCTGATAAAATTGGAATGACAATATCAATTCACTATTACTCAAGCTCAACTATTAATCAAGGGATGTCAGAATTTGAACCCTCATGTATAATAAGAAGTTGAGATAGATTTTTCAAATGACTCATTGAACAGATATTAACTTTTCTCTTTGGAGGCGTCAAATAAAATTGGAAAAATGTAGAGAATATTAGCATTAATCAAGGGACATTGCAATTTCAAACCACTTGTATAATAAAATTTTAAGATAGATTCTTTAAGCGACTAGTTGAACGCATATTAACTTCTCTCTTCAAATACATCCAATAAAGTTGAGATGATATGAAGAAGATTAGCATGACCCTTACACAAGGATGACACCCACAAATTGAGAAATGGTCCAATTTTTTCTCCATTCTTTTGGCTAGTTTCTTGGAATTAAATTATAATATTTTAATAGCAATTCATTATTACTCAAGCTCAATTATTAATCAAGGGATGTTGCAATTTGATCCCACATGTACAATAAGAAGTTGATATATATTCTTTAAATGACTCATCCAACAAATATTGAATGACATCCCATAAAATTGGAATGATACAAAGAATATTAGCATTTGTTTTGGCTAGTTGAGTGGAATTTGGTTGGAAATGGTCTAAATTTTTCTTCCGTTCTCTTGACTAGTTGAGTGGAATTGGAAATGGTCCAAATTTTTCTTCCATTCTTTTGACTAGTTGAGTGAAATTCAATTATGCATTTTTAATATCAATTGATATATTTTTTTTGAATGACTCATCCAACACATATTGATTTGTCTCTTGAAATACATCTAATAAAATTGGAATGATATAAAGAAAATTAGCATAAGATTAATATGGCCCCTACACAAGAAATGGTCCAAATATATCCATCATTTTTGTTAATTGATTGAATTAAATTATGTAATTTTAATAGCAATTCACTACTACTCAAAATTAATCAAAGTACATCGCAATTTGATCCCACATATATAATAAGAAATTGATATCAATTCACTACTAGAGAAGCTCAATTTTTAATCAAAGGACATTGCAAATTTGATCCCACATGTATAATAAGAAATTGGCTAAGGCAATTAGTATTCAAGCTCAATTATTAATCATGTATAAAAAGAAATTAGCTAAGGCAATTAGTAGTCAAGCTCAATTATTAATCAAAGGACATTGCAATTTGATCCCACACGTATAATAAGAAATTGGTTAAGGCAATTAGTGTGGAAGTAGAGCAAGAGGTATGCATAGGTTTTGGACCAAGGCAATTAGTGTGGAGGTAGAGCAAGAGGTATGCAGAGGTTTTGGACCACATGGAGGAGTGAATAGTCGGAGGGAAGCATACTTTGCAATCCACAATAAAGAAGAGGTAAAGAATTGTGAACAAATCGCAAATGCATGTGGAGCTTTGGGCGCACTAGGTATGGGATGGTGGGAAAGGAGATACACTTCGCACTCTACAGTAAGCGAAGATTAAGGTGTGTGTTGAAGGTAGATGGGCGGAGGTGGAAGCAGTGGCATGGAGGTGGAAGTAGTCTGTGGTGTGGAGGCAGCGACGCGAAGGTGGACGCAGTGTGCGGCGTGGCACAGAGGCAGGGTGTGGAGCAGCATGCAGCTCAGCTAGAGGTAGAGTGAAGAGCATTGCCAAGGTCACAAGCACAGATGTAGGGTGTGGAGCAGCATACAAAGACAAAGGCATGTGGGGCGGAGGAAGGATATCCTCGAAGAAAATTGTAAACAGGTCTACCCTCCGCATTGCAATAAAAAAGAGGTGTTACAACCAATGAGAGGCTACCACGTTGTGGGAAGAAAGAAAAAAAGAGAAACGAAAAGCAAAGAATAAACAGCCCATGGAACAAAGGAATGTTGTTATGGTTTTATAAAAATACTAGTCCAAGAGATTGGCTACATGCAAGTGATTTACAACCTCACCACAAGCTTCCGGGTCAGATGCCAATGCCCACAAACCACATTATGAGGCATCCAGTGTAAAGAAACCAGTCTACATATTTACAACTCACTTAACCCAACGATGTTGTTTTCATGTTCAACTAAGTTGCTCACTACAAAGCATTCTAGGCATCTCATCCAGTCTACATATTTACAACTCACTTAACCCAACGATGTTGTTTTCATGTTCAACTAAGTTGCTCACTACAAAGCACTCTAGGCACCTCATCCAGTCTACATATTTACAACTCACTTAACCCAACGATGTTGTTTTCATGTTCAACTAAGTTGCTCACTACAAAGCACTCTAGGCACCTCATCCAGTCTACATATTTACAACTCACTTAACCCAACGATGGTGTTTTCATGTTCAACTAAGTTTCTCACTACAAAGCACTCTAGGCACCTCATCCAGTCTACATATTTACAACTCACTTAACTCAACGATGTTGTTTTCATGTTCAACTAAGTTGCTCACTACAAAGCACTCTAGGCACCTCATCACTACAAAGTTACATCACTCTCTTCCACTATCCTATGCAACATAAGGGAAGGCCCTTCCTTTCTATACGCAATAGTCTTTTAGGATTCTCCTTCCCTTTTTAGTATAGAGAGAAAGAGTCCAATTTATTGATTGTCTGGTATACCAGGTTAAGGCTTTATTGATTGTTTCAAGTTAGTTTGCAGAAATATGTAATGGGTTAAGGCTTCATAAATTGCTCAACCTCTATGTCCATCTATAGCCTGCCTATCTATCATCCAAGATTTGCAAATTACTCATTGTAATGATCATTCTGATCATTTTCAAATTTGAATTATTGAGTAAAAAACAACTAACATAGCATGATGAGAATGAAAGAGTTAACCAATTCCTACTAGGTAGGGGAATGGAAGGAAAGACTTTCACATCCAAAATGATTGTACTTTGCTCATACTCCCAATACTATCCCAATACTATGTGAGCTAGAGTCTCACCAACCTCTTCTTGCATTTATGATTTACTCTCTAAGTTCAAGGTGATGGGTGAGTTTTAAGGCCCATAATGGAAAAGCTATGAATCCTAAGCTAAGAGTTAGTAATAGAGACTGATAAATATTGAGACAATTTGAAATCCATTTTTGGCCAAATGTAACCATCACTATGTCCAATACACCTGTATTGTTCAAATACACTTGTAACCTTCCACTTTCCCGAATCAAAACTTTTTAACTAACTTCACAAAGGTATCTACATCCAAACTTTTTAACTTTATAAACTTCTTAACCTTCCACTTTCCCAAATCAAAACTTTTTAACTTTATATCTTTCCCAAATCAAAACTTTTTAACTTTATAAACTTTACAAAGGTAACTTTTTAACTTTATAAACTTCACAAAGGTACCTACAGAATTTGAACCAATGACCAGATAAAAACTAAACACCATATGTGAAAAGTAAACCTCAGATGAATTCTCTTACATGAGAAAATCTTCAGCCATAAAGATGTGTTGAAATGTCCCACTTTCAATTATAATTTTTTCAATAGCCCTCGTTTTTGTCCATGCAAGTTTGTATCTCAGCCAGTTGTCTTTGGATTTTGACTCATAGGAGGAGAATATGTCTTGATTCTGTCTTTTGTCTTGTTTGTCTTTGGATTTTGATTCATAAGAGGAGATTCTGTCTTGATTATGTTTTTTGTCTTGAGATAAGTAAGATTATATCAATAAAGATGGACAATTAAATTATGAACAATTTGTAATCTAATGTAATAATTTTCATTTTAAAATTAATTAAATGATGGGCAATTAGATTATGAACAATTTGTATTTAAATGTAATAATTTCCATTTTAAAATGGAAATTTTAAATGAGAAAATCTTAAGCCATAAAGATGTGTGTTGAAATGTCCCACTTTCAATTATAATTTTTCCAACAGCCCTAGTTTTTGTTTTTGTGCATGCAAGTTTGTATTTGAGCCAGTTGTCTTTGGATTTTGACTTATAGGAGGAGATTCTATCTTGATTTTGTCTTTGGATTTTGACTTATAGTCTTTGGATTTTGACTTATGAGGAGACTCTATCTTGATTTTGTCTTTGGATTTTGACTTATAGTCTTTGGATTTTGACTTATGAGGAGACTCTATCTTGATTTTGTCTTTTGTCTTGTTTGTTTTTGGATTTTGACTTGTAACTTATAGGACTTATAGGAGGAGATTTTGTCTTGATTCTGTCTTTTGTCTTGAGATAAGTAACAATTTCCATTTTAAAACTGTAAAAATCAATATTAGATTATGGACAATTAGATTATGAACAATTTGTATTTAAATGTAATAATTTCCATTTTAAAATGGAAATTTTAAAACTGTAACAATTTCCATTTTAATTCCATTTTAAAACTGTAAAAATCAATTTTCATTTTAAATTTAAAACTATAACAATTTCCATTTTAAAACTGTAAAAATCAATTTTCATTTTAAAGCTGTAAAAATCTTTAAAATGAATAATTAGAATATGAACAATTTTCATTCAAATGTAAAAATTTCCCCTTTATAAATGTTAATGTTCCACTTTATGAATGTAACTTTATAAATGTTAATGTTCCACTTTATGAATGTAATGTTGGACAACTAGATTATGAACAATGTCTATTCAAATGTAATGATTTCCACTCTAAAACTACCTTAAAATCTTAAAATCAAATATAATGTTTTCCAATCTAAAACTGCCTTGAAATCTTAAAATCTCTGTCTCACCAACTTTCAAGAAAAATGAAAGGTTTTAGCTAATATACATAAATTAATGGACTTAAAATCTCTGTCTCACTAACTTTCAAGACAAATGAAAGGTTTTAACCAATATACATAAATTAATGGGCACAACTGCTGTTTAATTTTTCTTAAAATCTCTGTCTCACCAACTTTCAAGAAAAATGAAAGGTTTTAACCAATATACACAAATTAATGGGCACAATTGCTGTTTAATTTTTCTACCGGATGAAACAGACATACGGGTTAACTGCACAATTGCTGTTTAATTTTTCTACAGGATGAAACAGACATACGGGCTAACTTTTAATAGATGAATAAAATTATCAAATACTTATATACTCAGCTAAAACATGCATGCACATTGAAAATGTAAAAATGTAATATGGATGGAGTTAAGTAAATACAGGCTTGATTCTCAACATAATTTTGTTTGAACTATCTCACAAAAAGAAGTTTATATTAATTCCTGAAACAATCCACAGCTGTGAACTTTGTTTTTAGTTGCAATACAAACTCAGAAACATACCCTAAAACACAATACCCAGCTGTGAACTTTTTTTTTATTGGCATTACAAACTCATAAACATACGCTAAACCACAATCCACAGCTGTGAACTTTATTTTTATTGGCAATACAAACTCAATTAACGCTATTTATACCGTTGTCGATGATGCACCCTGGTCATCTGTCTTTAATCGGAGATTTTGACGACTTTAACTTCCGGAGGTTTAGGTTGGGACTGCTTGGGCACCGTCACAGTCAGCACTCCATTTTCCAGCCTGGCATTCATCTCTTCCACCTTGGCATTTTCCGACAGCCAAAAACACCGAAAGAATTTCCCGCGTAACCGCTCGCTGATGTGCCATTTCTCATCCTCACGTTCCACTATGTTGCGTTCTCCGCTTATCTGCAAAATTCGGTCTTCTTGCACCTCTATCTTTATCTCCCCCTTGCTCAGACCTGCCATCATGTAAAGGAGATAAACCAATGTATGGATTTACTAAGCACCAAGAAATATAAAGAGAACTTTGCCACTGCTGGTAGGACTTGGTCAATTGAATAAAAGAGAAATGGAGCACAGAGTTATTTACTCAAGCTGTATATGCACTTCCTTTCTACCAGAGTTATTTATTCAAGCTGTATATGCACTTCTTTTCTATAAACTTAAACATATAAAAAGTTTCACAGTGTGTAGATCAATGTTGCTTRATCTTTCATAAATTGAGACAATTTACTGAAAAATTAGGTTTTACACTCATCAACATTTAAATTTTTCGGAAACAATGTTGCTTAATCTTTCATAAATTGAAACACAATTTACAGAAAAATTAGGTTTTACGCTCATCAAAATTTAAATTTAAACAGCATTTCATCCCAATCACTTAGATATTTAGATATTTAAATAAATTGATGGAAAAATCGTTACAACAAACCCTAATACCTGGAAGTTCAACCATGAAAATGTGTGCTTGGGATGTCTCCTTCAAGTCAGCCAAAATGTTGGGCATAGGTACTGATGTCTGATCATCCCCCCTTCCCCTTGGGGAATTAATCGCTGCCTGAAATAGCTGATCCCTCATGTCCGAAGGCAATGTATCCAACGCATTATTATGGCTACCAAACTTTGGAATGATGCTACCAAACTTTGGAATGAGATACATGATTTGTACTGTGCAGGATACTACTACTCAAGCTCACGGTACTACGAAGCTCGGCTCACCGAAGACGAGAAGAGAATAGAATAGAGGATGAATCAGCTGAATCAGCTGAGGCTTTATTTATAATGCAGTGTTATCAGTTTAAGAAACAAGAAACTTCTGCCAAATTCCATTTCGATGCTGCCACGTGCACTGGACTGGAATTAAATTCGATTTCCATGCGTCCACATGGACTGGACTGGAATTTGGAACGTCTGTGGACGGATTCGTTTCTAACGTATACACGTACGAAGTAACTAGCATGTTCCGGCTAGGCGTTGTGTAAGAAGAAAAGAAAATTATAACCCAAAAAAAAAAAAATTGACATCAAAACATTTGATAGTAAACTGGATCTATTTCCATTGAACCTTTTGGAATTTTTATTAAGAAAAACCAACATAGCATATAGTCCTATAAACAATGTGTTTGGGTAGTAGGTTTGGGGTCATCATGGACCAAAGGGATAAACAATGTGTATGGGATGTAGGTTTGGGGTCATCATGGACCTAAGGGATAAACAATGTGTTTGGGTAGTAGGTGTGGGGTCATTATGGATCCAAGGGATATCATAAACTTGTTTAGCGTGGGGTTTTGGTAATGTAGTCAACAACTAAGTAAAAGTAAAGTATATGTGTTGTGGCAACTATTGAAAATAGCTAAAAGTACTAGTACTTGATTGTTGATTGTGGTAGAAGATTATAAAATAATAGTAAATCATATGGTTTATAGCTCAAAGCAGGTAGACCAACTCCTTAGCTTCAGTTATTGTATGGAGCAAACAAGAGACAAGCACCTTCAACAAAATCAAATACTATCACATTATGTGGGAGAATAATTGTGAAGCATATCGATGGGAAAATCATGCATCAACTCTAAAAGAGGGGGAGCTTATGGCTCACAACCCAGGTCACCACACCAAGCTTATGAACAATTATGAGAAGGGACGCAAGTCCCTCCTTCGCATGCATCAAGCCATGAATGCACATGTTTATGTGTAGGGTGTTCATTTTACTCTCATTTGCGGTGGGATAATTTTCTTGTCCCTCTTAATGCACCGAGGGAAAGCCAGGTCTCCTATTTTGAATCATCTAGTAAAAAACCATGTAGATTTATCTCAGCTAGTGTTTGGTTTTTTGTTGGCTTACTGTAAATTCTCAAAGGATCCCCCCCTTGGAGTTATACTTGTGCACAATGACATTGGTGGTCTTAGGTTGTCTTTTGTTTTAATACCAGAGCACAAGAATTCTCCTTGGATTTTCATTTTGAAAATATCTAGTCTTTTAATTCACTTATAGGGAAGTGTTCTAAGCTCTTGAAAACAAGTCATTTGGTCTCATTCAAGAAACAAGAAGTGTGACACAAGAGCTAATCTATTGGTAAAGTGGTGCATGCCAAAACAACATGAGATAAAGGTCAAAGTGGGTGCTTATGGAATTTAGAGAACTCCAATAAATTTGTATTTATGAGGAGCATTACCACTTCAACATATCTTCAATTATTACTATCACATCAAAATTCCATGAGATAGAATGTCAAGTCACTTTCCAAATAACAAAAATCATGGGGTCTCTAGTGGAACTGAAGTAGTAGCTGGTAGTTTTGGAAGCAAAATGTAATCTTTTAATAAATATGGCACTCAATTTGAGTAGGAGAGATCACTCTAAGGCCTCTAATGAAAGGCTCTCAAACAACTCTACTCAAGGGGGGGAATGGAAGATGAAATGATGCATCAACTTGATAAAAATTGAAGGTGTGAAGTAGGACCCTCATCCTCTTAGCACAAGTCTGGAAGAAGTAGTTAGTCGTTATGCCTTTTGCTCATAATTATTGTTTTCCGAGTTATGATAATTTTAGGCATATTCTACAAAATATAGAATGTTAAGAAGTACTAGGTAGTTTTGTTTAAGGATAAAGCCAAACTCTGTTTTGGGATTGCACTAGGCCTTTTTTTGGATAGTTTAGAGACTAGTTTGAAAAGTTGTAGAATAGTATTGTGATGTAACCTCATTGTAGTATCGATGGTAGTTTTTATTAATATAATTTTACCCAGTTATTGTTTAAAAAAGTGTCCAAAGTGTCTTGATTAATGTAACCTAAATAACATGTTTTTTTTTATTGCTCTACTTAAATTGTTGCAATTAGTAAAATTGTTTGGAATGGAATTTAAGACTTTTTACTTATATATAGATCTTTAACCAAAATAAATAAATTGAGATGTTTAACTAGAACTAGCAAGACTACTTGGGGAATGGGGTTACCATGTACCTCTTCTTGTTTCATGAGAGGCTTAAAACAATTGCCAATATATGCATAATTGGGATGTAAGTCACATTTTCCATATATGTGTGGAAAATGAAAATACATTTTTAGAGGATTATAAAGTTTCAAGAATTTGAGAAAAGAACTTTAGTTTGACAACATTTTTTATATTATAATAGTACAAATTTATTTTAACTTTAAATTTATTAAGTATTAATAAATATCAAAAGAAATCTAGATGCAAACCTTCTACTATCTAAAAGATCTAAGATTAAGATGAATTTATATTTTTTTTAATTTACAGTCTGAGTGGGCCTAATGGTTAAGAACATGTGTTTCCTCTTAAGAGGTTACAGGTTCAAATCCAGAGGGGGTAGGGTATGTATACCTTCGTAGACTTTACCAGTGAAATCGTTGGACGGAGGGGGGTCCCTTGTCCCACAAACAAGGGGGTCTCATACACCAATTTGGTGTGCTGGCTTGGTCGTGACCTTAAAAATAGATTATTAGTAGTAGTAGTATATGGAAAACAACACTTAAAAAAATTTAATGTTAAAGTATCAACACAATTTTCTGAAAAAACTTTCACCAAAATATTTCTTTAAAAATTTAACTTGTGATGTGCTTCTTTAAAAAAAGCATACTAGTATAATAATAATGTGATAGAAAGACAATAAAACTTGAACATTTTACAACAATATACCAATAATATATATTAGACATCAATATTTATTTATTTTTATAAGTAAGAGTTTGTATTAAATATAAGAGTCCTTCTCAAAACCAGGATCCAGAGTACATTAACAGATTTATTCGGTTGTAATTACTGAACTGCTCCGTGAGGAGAAACCAGTTCAGCCAACCGTATATAGCAAGTAGCAAAAACAAATTCTAACAGTGCTATAGAAAACTAGACTTTCAACTACCATGAGAGCCA
>ML776624.1:483305-500048 GCA_009831015.1 Picea engelmannii | reverse complement strand
GCCAAAGCCCTAAAAACTTTCCCACAAGGGCGTAGTCTCTCATGAATTGTTTTTGCTCCTCAATGCGTGGAGAACTAATCACATATTTGGGGGCTTGTGGAGCTTGTGGGATACACTTACCAGGTTTCCATGGAGCGGCCGCTATGGGTATGGAGGCTTCTTTCTCATGGTCGATTTCCATTTCACGGTTCTTGGACACGCCTTCTTCCCCTAGGGTCGCGTATATGTCTGGCGGTGGCTCAAAGGCCGACCTCTTGGTTCTTTCCGCATCTTTACCGCCGGCTGTGGCTTGTCTGTAAGAGCCGCTCGTCGGCCCTTCTCCGCTGGGTGGTGGATGCCCCGATGAGGCCATTGCTGGACCCCCGCACTGCGAAAGGTCTGCAGAACCCTAGTTCGTCACTCAAAACCTAGTCACAAGTTTTAATTTGAAGAGCAGGTCACTTTATTAGACATCAATATTTCAAACCAAATATAAAACATTAAATTATCAAATTAAAACATTACATTGCTTCACAACTAAACAAAAATAAGCAATACTCCAAATTATAAAATAAACATCAATATCTCCAAATTATAAAATAAACATCAATATCTCAAAATACACATAAAGCAAGGTACACCAAAATGTGCACAACACATCAAAGTGTATAAACTTTTCAGTATAATGTGTTCTTATCAGTATAATGTGTTCTTATTAAAATGTTGTTACAATATAAAATATGATTATGTATAATGTCAAAGTAAAGTAAAAATTAGATTATTATTATAAGAAGAGTTGAAATATGATACAAAGTGTTATATAATAATAAATAAATGAAAAAAATATTGTACACAATAACTTTTTTTTTTAAATGATAAAAATGTTAATGGTTTATAATTTCATTATACAAATTAATGAAATAACTAAAATATATAATAATCAATATTTTCATACATAAATATAATAAAGAAGAATTTTAATAAATTTAAATTCCAAAAATGTAATTAATAGTTTTTGACATATACATAATGATAAAAAGATATTTTATTTAATTTAAATCTCCACAAAATATCATATTTGTAATTTGAATTTATTTCATCGGGTTTGTTTCTTCCACTCTTAGGGACTGTGTTCATGCATTAGTTCCACTACACATTTCTATTCAACCTTTTATATTTCTTACTCTTGTTTACGTTCAACATGCAAGTATAGAAATTAATGTTAATTATAATTAAGTGGACGTTTAGAATACAATTACCCTACTCGCTAACTTTAAAAAATTATATAACATGTGTGTTCACTATTTTTCATAAAATACATATATCATCAAAACTCATTGCATACCTTCAACCATCAAATTTTGAAATGGCATAAACTTTAATTCATGCTTTTAGACATGACAAGGTTTAGATATAAAAAGTCAAATACTATAACAACCAAAATAAAATATGTAAAATAACAATATATGTAAGAAATCAAATATTATAACAATTAAAATAAGATATGTAAAATAACAATATTTATAACTTGAATTCAAATATTATAACAATCAAAATAATTGTTGTGTGGCAGCATAGTCTATGCCAGGTTGAATTAGGAATAAATGCACAGGGATGGGAAAAAGTTGCAGAGATGGATGGAAACTACAGCGGAGATGTGGCAAGCAACATGAAGCACAGGTGGTATCCATGTAGTAAATGACACATGGCCTCTAGAGTCCCATTTATTTTTTGAAAGTATATAATCTATTTTGCTATGTTGAAAAATTTTGTCTATTGTGTCTCTATATGTAGCAGGACAAAAAAAAGTTATATTCAAATTAAATAAAATACAATTTCTTGGCATTCAGCATAGTGGAAACGACATAAATATAAAAGGAGATTAAAAACAGTTTGATTTGAAATATATATAAAAAGTTACATATTCCTGGAAATGTAAATGCATTTGTCATATAGATTGGGATTGGGGCTCCCGCGGACCATAAGCATAATGGAAGATAAAAATTTATGAGGACATAAATATAAAAGGAGATAAAAAATAGTTTTATTTGAAATATATCAAAAAATAATATTGTCTGTTACATATTCCTGGAAATTTAAATGTGTTTGTCATATAGACTGGGATTGGGGCTCCCGTGGACCATAAGAGAAATATGTACAAGAAATAGGAATGTAGAAAGAAGAAGTGGGCGACGGTAGAGTGTAATACCTGAAAAGAATAAATTGAAAGGTATCAGTCTTTGGCTAGACATTTCTATTTAAAAAAGTGGAATAACTGGGTTGATAAACAAAGCAGGATGTGATCGGTATAGACTTACAGTGATGGTACATATGACCCCTTTTGCTATTTTCTTCCTGATGCCTTTTCATTGATGTCGTCGACGGATACTAGAATCGTGGCAACTGTTTGTTGCCTTTCATCGACGGCCTGTTTCAATTCTCTTTTGAGCCATTCTTCAATGTAGCTTCGCATTGGGGCGACGTTGATCTCATTCCATATTTTTAGGTTGAAAATTTCATTTTCTAATTCCCTGAAGTCGATAGAAAGATTACGCAGAGCCTGATCAATTTCCTCATTCTGTATCGAATAGTCGACTAGCCAGTTGTCGACGTCATTTGACCATATTCAAGGACTCTGTAAAACTTTTCCAAAGACAACGCCTTAAAAATATCAACCTATTTATCGAAGGCTTGATTAGTTAAGGGCAAGGAGCTGACGATTAAGTTGGGGTCTTGGAAGTCGTTGGTCCTTCCGGCTAAGTCTACTCTGGTCAACTTTGTGAATAATTTTTATTTCTTTGATATGGTTTGTTCACATGATTGGACAATGAGATGCAGGTTCTTCACTTTTTCTTTCCAGCATGCATTTAATTGACCGATCCAATTTTTGGATGGGAGATCTTGTTGTTTTCTTCTCGTTTATGTCATGTTGTTGACAATGGTTCCAAAAGGAAGGACCTTGTATAAATAGAAATGTTCTTCATCTTTTAAATCTGTCTACAAATGTTCGAGCAAATTATGTGCCCTTGTTCCAAGGGAAGTCATGGTTTGTGATGTTTCCCACGCCTCAGTAATCAATTCCATTCTTTTCTTGATATTATTCTCGACATATCCTCTACACGATGCAAAGAGGCTGGAGGATCCTTTTAACTTGGTTGCAGGGGTGGCAGGCATGGATATGGCCAAAGCATTGGCAAGCAATGGCATAGGAATCAAAGATTCTTCCAATTCCTTGACCCGACCCTTTAGTCCGGCATTCTCAACCTCAATGCCTCTAATGGAATCATCAAGATCATCTACAGTCACTATGTGAAGTTGACAGATTTGGGACGGCCGTATTTTCGCAAGGTTAACCTCTGAACGAGATTTTCCTTTCTTATTTTTTACATATTTTTTTTCAATAATTAATTTTTTGGACTGGCTATCAAAAACAACGCTCTAGAACACGAAGGATTCATCTTCGTCAAAAATTTTGGTATCAGATATGTCCATTGGATGACTATGTCGGATCATGTCTCTGGGTTGATCAAGGTGGCGGAATTCGCTATCCAGATCAGGCTCAAGTTCCATGTTCTCACTCTCAATTTCGGGTTGTTACGCCTATCCCACAATTTTTTTCTCTTCTTCTCAACTGGAAGCTTGTGAGAACTATCAATCTTAGGGTGAGGAGGATCGTTATCTCCTCCTTCGTTTGAAGAACTCTGAGTTTCTGTGTTTCTATGGTGGACTGTTGGAGCGATACTCTGGGATGTTGTACTTTTGGGAGTGTTATCCACCGATTGAACACTCTTCTCACCGGGGCCTTTTCCATGTTGCTTGTACAATTCAATGGTGCTTGTAGTGTGTCTAGTTCGTCGGCATCAGAAACAGGAGCATTGTCGTCAGTGTCTCTGTATTCGGGCAGGTGTTTTTTGAAGAAAGAAGTGTCGAAGCCAAGTGTTTGTAAATGTTGTAAAAAAAAATTATTAGGGTCGAACCCTCTTAGGATTTCAGCATATCTTAGGTTCGAGTTGCTAAAATGGGCTGCGAATTTTTCAATTTTGTTGACGTTCCTCAACACGAAGTCCCCGACTTTCCAAGGCAGAGGAATGAACTGTTTTTTTCTCTTCTCTTGGAATATATGCAACCAATAGTTGTATTTCCTTGTTACTTTTGTAACAAACATTCTGTCGATAATGTGACATGGAAGGAGAGCAGGTTTTTGCCTGGAGCCAAAAATCCTTATCACAGTGTAATTATCCATATGTTCAAGTGCCCCCTTCCTATCCAAAATCCTAGTTACATGGTCAGATATGCGGGGAGCGTCTTCTCCTAACAACAAAATTTTGAAAACATACACAAAGCCATTAAAAACCTCATTAAAACAGTGGGAGGCCTTGTGCTTCCACAAGGTCTGGTACCAAAACGTTACTAGGTCGAATTCCCAGTTGACCTTCTTGGACAAAGACAGTTTTGGAAACTGGCAGCAATGTGTTATCACAAAAGCTAAGTAGGATGACATATAAAATTTCTTCTCCTTTTTTAAGCTTGACAATTGGGAACAGATTTCATGGGAAATTAGCTTGCCCCAATCAAAAATGGTTTGTTCCTTGACTGTGAAATACAAAATATAAAGAGCCATCTGGGAAATAGTTGTTGTGGACTCCTGTCTCGTTATTCTTGTAAACAACCAAGCAATTTCCCGGAATGGATTTCTAAATGAACTAACCTGCAAGCTTGTGATATCTTCAGGAACTACCATCGGGTCTTCCAATAAATCGGGCAAGAGGTCCATCCCATTATTATTCTTTCTTAGGAACTGCTTGGAATCTTCTCCTTTGAACGTCAATGTTGGCTTTGGCAATCGTAACATCTGGCGGAAGACCTGAGGTGACAAAGAAATAGAAGAGCATTCCTGCAGTGGAATAATTCTTTAGTCTAAAATAAATTTATCGACACACCAAGAGACTAGCTCCTTGCAGTCAAAAACTTCAGGGACACAGCCTACACAATAAATCCCAGAGGTCCAAATTAATTTGTTCTGGGTGGCAGGGGATGAGTAATAAGAATATTCCCTGGACCATTGGAAGTTCTAGTCCTCGCGCCTGAAGATGTTCACTATATCTCCACAAAACCGTTGTCGAGTTGATGCCATAGGTTTATGAGAATGTTCATTTGCTCCAGACGATGGTTGAAATGAACAGTTGGAGGCGATAATATAACTCTCCACAAATTTTGCTTCAATGCTTGTGAATGGGAAAGCTCCTCAAGCCTTTCGCTCATTAATGACAATCTCTATGGGTGTTTCATGATGAGTTGTTAGCAGTAAAGATTACTTATTGCATATTTAGAAGTGTGAAGGCGGTGGGTACGATGAAGAGCAATTAAGGATTGGAGCTTTCGTGAACGTGCCAACCCGACGACGTGCAAACGAAATTTCATGATTTTGAAATCAACACTCTGAAGGGATAATATAACCCTCCACAAATCTTGGTTTAATGTATATTAATAGGAGATCTCCTCGAACCTTTCACTCATCAATGACAATCTATACGGTTCCTACACGATGAGTTGTTAGAATTAAAGGTTACTAATTGCATATTTAGAAACAAGATATATATATATATATATATAAACATTTTTTATTATAGACAAGTGTGAAGGTCACGGAGATGGGGAAGAGCAAGGAAGGAATGGCAAGGTCTGAAAAGAGGTCGAACGGGATTCAAAATAGGTTCATGGGGGATACTCAGGAGAGGTGAGTGTTTGATGGTCAAATTTTATGTATCGGAATTTTTTACTGCAAAACATGTAAAACAGAAGAGAGCATGATGGGGCAGTTCAGCGGTTGGTTTGTATATTTGCGGAATTCTGGGAAAGTGGCTAAGTATGGAATAGGGAAATGGTTGGTCGGACTCATTTTTGGAATTAAGGATTGAAGATTTGGTGAACAGAACAACCCGACGATGCACAAATGACATTCCATGATGTTTGAAATCAACACTCGAAAGGGATAGTATAACCATCTGGAAATTTTGGTTTTATGCGTATCAATGGGAGATCTCCTGAAATCTTGGTTTAGCATTAACGCTTGCTAATTGAATACTTAGAAATAAGATCGTATATATACTTGCTAATTGCTAATTGCAAAGGGCATGGGCACAGGAAACAGTGATTAGGAATTGGATATTTCTTGAACCTGCCAACCCGACGATCCATGAAAGAAATTTGAAGTATGGAAAACGGGCGGATGGGCTTCAAAATGGGGTGACAATAGTTCCACAGGAGACTTGAGGACCCGACGGTCAAATTGTATGTCTCGGAAGTTTTCAGTGCAAAATGTGTAACACAGAAGAGGGCATGATAGCTAGACTATAATACGGAAGATGGTATGATGTGAGTCTGGTTGTAAATTTGTATATTGTGGAAGTCGGGGTATTGTTTGCAGGTCACAAAACAATAGAAGTGCAATCTAGAGCCCGCCTACCCGGGAATCCACGGTTGTAGAAGTGGTTGGGTATGAAATGGGGATGTGGTCAGTCAGAGTCATGATATAAAATCACGAGTGCAAATGTGAACCCACAAGTCCACCAACTCGCGCAGCTAGACATTTTTAGAAAAACGACTAAGTGACGAGAAAGATAAAGTACGGGGAAAAGAGAAACGGGAATTTGGTTAATTATAGAAGACGGAAAAGAAGGGCTAATATATTCACATCTATAATAGATATTCCATTTCCTAGAAAGATCTTTTATGCATGTCAAATTGCAGGTCTCGAAACTTTCGTGTGCAAACTGTGTATCACGGAAGAGGGTATGATGTGGGAGTGCAGCAGTAAATTTGCATATCGCGGAGGTCTAGGTGTTGTTTGCAGGCCACGGAACAATGGAAGTGCAATATAAAGCCCACCTGCCTGGGAATCTGCGATCTGAAAAGTACCTAGGCATCGAATGGCTAGTGGTTGGTCGGAGTCGCGATATAAAATCATGAGCGCAAATGTGAACCCGCGAATCGGCCAATGCACGCATTGAGACATTTTCGGAAAAACGACTAAGTAACAAGAAAGAGAGAGGAGAGAGGAAAAAGAAAGGGCAATTTGGTCAAGTATAGAAGAGAGAAAAGAAGGTCCAATATATTCAAATATGCAATAGATATTTCATATCCTGGCAAGATCTTTTTTGTATGTTGCTGGAGAAGTTGTATACATATTGCATATACTTGGAAAGAAATCTGAAGGTAGCGGGCACAGGAAACAACAACTACAAATTTGAAATTTCTTGAATCCGCGAACTCGATGATCCGCGAAAGAGATGTCAAGAAATGGAAGTGTGGAAAGCAATCGGATGGACTTCAAAATAGGGTGACAGGCTCCCGAGGAGACGTAAGGCCCCGACTATCAAATTGTATATATTGGAGCATTTCAGTGCAAAATGTGTAACATGAAAGAGGGGATGATGTGGGAGTCCAGAAGTAAATATGCATATCACATAAGCCGGAGTGTTTTTTGCAGGTCACGGAACAATGGAAAGTGAAATTTAGACAAAGGGAAAGCGCTCGGTCGAAACACGTGAATCTACCAACCCATGCAGCAAGACATTTTCGGAAAAAACGACTAAGTAACTAGAAAGAGAAACTACAAGGGATAAAAGAGTGGGAAAATAGAAAGGCGGAGGGAAATTTTCATAAGCGGGAATTGGTTTCAAACAAGCCCCATTGTTGCAAAGCCATCATTTTCTAGTAATTGTCAGCAAATGCTTTGTTGAAGATTAGATTTTATTGCAACTTGTGGGAGTAAGTGTGTTCTTGATACATTCTTCCATGACTATAATATATTAACTTAAGTATTAAACTTCTTGCATTATGGGTTGTTAGTATTAAAGATTAATAATTGCATGTCTAGAAACAATAATGACGATCTTGTCGCAACATTGTGATTTGGTATTGCTATGTTCTATCTACATTGTGAATAGAATTGAACGTTGGTTTGAAACTATCTGAAATTAATTTTTTGTTTCCATAAAATCCTAATGGATCGACACAGTGCATTGTCATATAATTGTTAGATGCTCCATTTTAGAACAAATTACCTAAGAAAATACAATATCGAAGAACTACGAGATTATCGAACCATGTCAATGAGAAGAGGTGTTAAATCCATAAAAGAAGCAGCAACGAAGACTCCAAGGCAAATTTTTTAATAGTAAATCCATTAAAAAAAAAGAACATTGAGCACTGTATATCTATCCTTAGAAATTGGACCGAGTTCTTTGGGCCAAAACATTGAACATATTTTCCATAAACACAGACACGGGATCTACAACATGCAGGAGCCGTCGAGATGCTCTTCAACATGCATACAAAACTGATTATCGTGCCTTTTTTTTAGGAAATCATTGCAGTCTTCTCCTTGGTGGATCAATGTTCAGTGCCCCAATCTCAATATTTTGCGGAAGACCTAAGTCGACAAAGAAACAGGAGAGCGGGTCCGCAGTGGAATAAATACTTGGCTTGAAGCAAATGAACAACAATCCTGTGGTAAAATTGATAGTTCTCACAAGCTTCCTGTGAGGAAGAAAGTGAAAAACATTGAAGGGAAAATGGAATAGCCCATAACTGAAAGTTAGGACACACCAAGAAACCTCCTCCTCACAGTCGAAAACTTCGGGGACAAAGGTTGCACGTGCAATTCCAGAGCCCCAAATTAGTCCATGCTAGGCAGAAGGAGATGACTAGTACTAATATGCCTTGCACCAATGGGAGTTCTGGTCCTCATTCCCTAAGATGTTAATTGTATATCCAAATAACAGGACAGTGGTCCCGCAATTGAATAGTTTTTTGGCTTGAAATATATCTCTGGGTGCATCAACAGATCATTTTCTTACAGTGAAAGACTTCTGCCCAGAATGGACTAATTTGGACCTCTGGAATTCCTACTTTTGAGTTGCAAAGCATCTATTGCATTCAACGTCGGTTTCTTTTCTGAAACTCCTTCTTTTTTTGTTGTCAGGACCTCCATCGTTGAGCCGGGAAGTGTTGCCCATTATGGTTGATTTCAATTTGGGTGCAGGAGTGGGAACAGTCTCTGCATTTCCATCATCCATTGTTGTATCATCGTCCATCAGATCATATTCTTCCGGATTGAAATCCATCGCATCAACCTCTGTGCCAGCCATCAATTCAAGTGGGCAGGTTGTCTGAGCAGGCAGGGTTGCCTTGGAATTCTTTGGCTTGAAATATATCTCTCGGTGCACCAAGGGACCATCTCCTTTTTTGCTCCTGGACGGAGGGAGATGAGTAGTAAGAATATGCCCTGGAATACTGGAACCTCTGGCCATCATGGCCGAAGGTGTTTACTGTATCTGGACATAACTGTTGTGGAACTGCTGCCATAAGTTAACGAGAATTTATGTTTGCTCTAGACGATGTTTGAAATGAAAATTGGGGAGGGATAATATAACCCTCTGCAAATCTTGGTTTAATGTGTATCAATGGAAGATCTCCTCGAGCCTTTCACTGATCAATGACAATCTCCAGGTTTCATGCGTAATGAGTTGTTACCATTAAAGCTTACTAATGGCATATTTAGAAATAAGTGCGAAGGTGGTGGTGACGACGAACAACGATTAAGAATTAGATATTTCGTAAAGGCACCAATCAGTCGATGCATGAAAGATATTGCATCATGTTTGAAATGAATACTTGGAAAGGATAACACTCTTCTCCGCAAATCTTGGTTTCATTTGTATTAATGACAAATCTTCTCCGGCCTCCCGGAGATTAATGACAATCTTAACAGTTCCTGCACGATGAACTACTAGCATTAAAGCTTAATAATTGCATATCTAGAAAGAAGTGTGAAGGTAGTGGGGATGGTGAAGAGCGACTAAGAATTGTACATTTCATCCACTCGTGAACCCGCGAAACAGATTCCAAGAAATGCCCAAGTATGGAAAGCGGTCGGGCGGGTTTCAAAAATAGGGTCACAAGATATACCCGGGAGACGTGAGGGGTCGATGGTCAAATTGTATGTACAGATTTCGGCCATCAATTTGTATATCGGGAAATTTCGGGTGATGTTTGTACGTAGGGGGACAGTGGAAGCACAATGTTGAGAAAGCAATTTGTATATTGCGGACTTCGGGTGTTGTATATAAAAGCAAGAGACATTCAGAAAAAAGGACCAAGTAAACAGAAAGTGAAAACAAACGAGATAAAGGGGAATTTGTTTGCTAATTTGTAGATCGAGGAAGTCTGGGTGTTGTTTGCAAGCGACAGAACAATGGAAACGCAATGTTGAACCCACCTATTTGGGACCCCGAGATTCAAAAAGTTTGTTCAATATGAAACGGGGAAGCGGTCGATCAGGCTGGTGATATAAAAGTAACAATGGAAATCTGAAGATGTGAATCCACCAACTCCCGTTGGGTGCTGTATATAAAAGCAAGAGACATTCGGAAAAAGGACCAAGTAAACATAAAGCGAAAGCAAACGAGATAAAGGGAAATTTTTTTGCTAATTTTTAGATCGCGGAAGTCCGAGTGTTGTTTGCAGGCGGCGGAACAATGGAAACGCAATGTTGAACCCGCCTATCCGAGAACCCGCGATTCAAAAAAATTGTTCAATATGAAACAGGGAAGCAGTCGGTTGAGTTGGTGATATAAAAGTAACAATGAAATATGAAGACGTGAATCCGCTAACTCCCGCACCTATACATTTTCCGAAAAACGAGTAAGTAACGATAAAGGGAAAGAAGAGGGCAAAAAGAAAGGGGACAAAAATTTTTGGTAGCAGGAATTGGTGTAAGAAATCCCCATTGATGGTCTTAACAGTAACTATGAAGTGCATTAAAAATGTGAATAATTTCTTCAATCAAGGAATAGATACAACGATCCATGCTTATAGTTTCCATGATCTGTTTGTATAAGAGAAGCGTCAAAAAGCTACAAGAAAATCAATCTTGGGATGTTTAAGTAAATCTATTGTAATGTTAGCTTCACCGCAAGTATAACAACGATGAATTTGAATTTTAATGTCCTTTGGTTGATATGATAGTTCCATTGGACTTCGCATAGTATATATTCTTTTATTTCAAATTATTCCAGGAGATTAATTTTGCTAAGTTCATCGATGAAGGAAAAGTGCTAAAAACGAGACAAAGGGGAATTTGTTTGCTAATTTGTAGATCGTGGAAGTTCGAGTGTTGTTTGTAGGCGGAAGAACAATGGAAACGCAATATTGAACCCACCTATCCGGGAACCTGCGATTCAAAAAATTTGTTCAATATGAAACGAGGAAGCGATCGGTCGGGCTGGTGATATAAAAGTAAGTGGAAATATGAAGATGTGAATCCGCCAACTCCCGCACCTAGACATTTTCCGAAAAACGAGTAAGTAACTAGAAATGGAAAGCAGAGGGAATAAAGAAAGGGGATAGCAATTTTTGGAAGTGGGAATTGGTGTAAGAAAGCCCCATTGATGGTCTTAATAGTAACCATGAAGTGCATTAAACATGTGAACAAGTTCTTCAATTAAGGAATAGATACATCGAGCCATACTTATAGTTTTGAGGATTTGTTTGTATAAGAGAAGCGTCGAAAAGCTACAAGAAAATCAATTTTAGGATGTGTAAGTAAAGGTATTGTACTGTCAGCTTCACCGCAAGTATAACAACGATGAATTTGAATTTTAATGTCCTCTCGTTGATATGATAATTCCATTGGACTTCACATAGTATATATTCTTTTATTTCAAATTATTCCAGGAGATCAATTTTGCTAGGTTCATTGATCAAGGAAAAGTGCCAAAAACGAGATAAAGGGGAATTTGTTTGCTAATTTGTAGATCGCGGAAGTCCGAGTGTTGTTTGCAAGCGGAGGAACAATGGAAACGCAATATTGAACCCGCATATCTAGGAAACCGCGATCCAAAAAGTTTGTTCAATATGAAACTAGGAAGCGGTCGGTCGGGCTGGTGATATAAAAGTAAGTGTAAATCTGAAGACGTGAATCCGCCAACTTCCGCACCTAGACATTTTCCGAAAAATGAGTAAGTAACCAGAACGGGAAAGCACGGGGCAAAAAAGAAAGGGAATGACAATTTTCGGAAGCGGGAATTGGTGTAAGAAAGCCCCATTGATGGTTTTAATTGTAACTATGAAGTGCATTAAACATGTGAATAGGTTCTTCAATCAAGGAATAGATACAACGATCCATGCTTATAGTTTCCAGGTTATGCTTGTATAAGAGAAGCATCGAAAAGCTACAAGAAAATCAATTTTGGGATGTCTAAGTAAAGTTATTATACTGTCAACGACGAATTTGAATTTCAGTGTCCTCTCGTTGATATGATAGTTCCATTGGACTTCACACAGTATATATTCTTTTATTTCAAATTATTCCAGGAGATTAATTTTGCTAAGTTCATCGATGAAGGAAAAGTGCTCAAACGAGCCACATACTACATTTGCGTCACAGAGCTTATATTAAAGGGAAAAACATGTCCTCTATCGTCTTTAAGATCATAGAAAACTGAGAATATTTTGAATGTATTATTAATTTTCCTGAACGAAGCATACAACCAAGAACCAAGTAAACACAAAATGTATTGAAAGTTGAGGCATAAGGCAACGCATGAACACATAAGGCCTCAAGCAAGATCCCACAAGGTTCCATAGAGCAGTACACATCGACCTTTGCATTAAACAATTTGATATATAAAAAAAACACATCATGGCATTGGTTTTCTCTTACATCTGGCATATGTTCCCACGAGAAAATAACCAAGGCCATGGGATATGAACAAAAGTATGCCAAACACAAGACAACACAAAACCAACGGAGCTTTGCCACTGTACGCTAGTTATAACCAGACCTCAAAATGGGGAACAAGAAAGTTTATGATTACTATTTTACCATTAAGAAATATCACTATGGACATTTTCTTCTGATAGTGCCATGGTCTATCACTACCAGTTTTAACAATGCCAAATTTCCAATATTATTGGAAATTCCTGATGATTCTGCCATGATTAGCAAGTTATTTCTACGGTTCAAAGGATGGGCCCGAGTTATTTACAGTTGGATACTTTTTATGGGGTTTGCTCTCATGCTTCCCATTTCTGGACTGAACAATCTTATGCGCCTACAATATCTATAGCAAGATCTTAAAATCTCAAGCTCATGTTTCAATCCATGCCGAGTCCTTTTTTTTTCAATTAGGGCATTGAGAAAATGCAGATACCATACCATAAATGTATAGTTGGAGACCAATTTTTATTTTATTCGGGCACCCAAAAAAAATGCAGAAATCCTGCCATGGATATATAGTTGTAAAACAATTGTCCAACCTGGGCACTCAAAAAAATGTGCAGACTCCTCCATCAAAGCCACAGCCAGCCACCATTTTTTTTTATTTGCACATCGAAACAAATATGCAAAATTCTTACTAGGAGATGCAAAAAAAAATCAAAATAACAACATCGATTGCATTTGTAATTAGATTCTCCTTGTTGTTTAAAGTGCACAAGAAGAGACAAAATCTTTGGAAAGAGAATTTTACAGCTATAGATGTAAACTCCGAAGAACTCGCGTCCGACGAACATTCATCTAGGTGTTGAAGAAAAATTACAGACACACATGATATATTTTCATTTCCTACCAAATTTTGATATGATTTTTTATTTTTTTTTCAGCCGATATGCAATATTGCATTATCCTCATTTAAGGTAAATTTGCTATGTATCCGAAAGTCGCGCAGCATGTAGACATTGTTTGCCTTTTTCTGTAGATATGCTTCATATAACAATTTTGCTAACCCAGGAAGCACATCTTGTAATAGAGGTTGTCTAATTGTACAATGCATCGTTGTGTTGCCCACGGTTTGGATGGAAGCATTGAGACAATGTCTATATATGTATGGAAATTTTTTACTGCATCGCAGACAATCAATCGTGTCATCACTTATCAAAGCAGAAGCAGAAGCATGAGAGTTGCATTTTGCACATACAGGCTCAAAGGGGGTGGAGTACGCATTCGTTGCAACCAAAACACCTTCAACCTGGAAACGTGAGCATAGAAGTTAATATATTGAACAATATAATATACAACTGCTCCCCCCCCCAAAAAAAAAAGAAAAAGGGCAAATATTTGGTGAAGGCTATTTGTATGAGCAAAGCGAGGATGAATCTGTAGATGTATATGCACAACAGTTGTAGAGCTAGTTAGTTTCTTGAGATACTGTACTATGTCTGCTCGCAATTCTGTTACAAATGTTGCTTGGGTTGTGTGAAAGATCATTTCTTTAACATTTCTTTTATTTGTTATATTTTTGAAGAGCATAAGTGGAAATTGCCCTTTATGCAATTGTTGTTCCATTGACGAAAACAAATTTGAATAGGTATCGAACAATTGCAGCTGCAACATGGAACAACGCAATATTTGTGTAACTTAACCGAGATACATGGGCATGTGAAAGTAAAGAACAAAAATGGATATGGAGAACGGTACCATTGCCTTGTTGTTGTCTGACTCTCCATCTTTTATATGGAGAATGTGTTGCGAGCCAAGTTTTCTCACGAGTGTGACAGCTGCGCCAATGGTTCTGATTGGGTAAATTTCATTTCTCTGTGCAAGTTGGTTGATAGTTGCGTACGGGACGAAACGATATTCTGAAAAAACTGCGGGAATTTTTTCCATAATACTTGTTTCATTGAGCGATATAATTCGATCACAATCACCATGGTCATATACTGTTTTGGGCAATATATTAAAATTTGTAATGGATATTCCATTACCTAGCAATATTTTTTCTGCATGTTTCTGGACAAGTTGTGTAGGAATAGTCAGTGTGACTATCATCGGGGCCTCCTTGTCTGTCATGTCAACACACATAATGGATCTAGTTTTGTTTTCCTTGTCCAAGTAGGTGCTATATACGACCATTAATTCCCCGATGAACACTTGTCCAGTTCGACGGTTGTTCAATCCCTCTATTGATAGTATTTTGGGTGTTACAAGTTTAGACCTGGTGACAATTTTCAAACAGGAAAAGTAATGTGAATGGTAGTGTGCATTATTTTTTGTTTAATTTTTTTCCTGGCATAAATATACAAGTAGACACATAGCTTGGATGAACTATGGAGCCAGAGTTTTCCAACCAGACCTCTTAGTCTACGGAACCTGCGCTATGTTTGGTGTCTCGCTTGCACTTGTTGATATTATTGATATTATGGTAGCTGCGGGAGGTATTTACCTCCACGCGTAAACCAGACGAGAATAGAATACTCCGGAAAGAAAGAAGAAACCCTAATGAGTTGGCTAATAACCCTAGAAGACATGTCGGCTCAAGAGGATAATTTATATTAGGTTATTAGCCTCCAAGAGAAGAAGTCGGCCAGAAGAATTAATATATACTGAATAGACAGATACCCAGAATGAGAAGTCAGCCCAGGCAGTTAGCCAGAATTAGTATAAATATAGGAGGCCAGTTCTCATTCTAGCAGGCAGTCTCATAATTGCAGAGCAGCAACTTGTGCGCACTGTAGTTCCCTGTCTTGTGCGCAGGTTTGAGGAGAGCTTCCATTGCAGTTGTTGCAGCTAGCAGATCATGTTTGGCTTGGACTATCTCTTGGTTAGGTTTTGGACTATTTGATCAGCTCTTGTTGATGTGTTATCCTTGGGGAAAGGTGCGCTACCCTTTGTTTGGCTATCTAGCCTAGGGTTTTCTTCCAGAATGATTCTTTGTCAAGGTTAAGGTGCTCGGAGGGTGGCTTCATCCTATGGTTGGGTGACAATAGTACTGTCAATGGTAAAATGAGCACATCCATTATATTCTAACAGGTTATGGGCCCACACCTCCTTCATTCAGTCTAACCGCTAGAAGGAAACATAGTTGTAAGGATATTAAGCTTGTTGAAGAACTGTCACTAGGGTTTCTAGAAGGAGCAGTCACCATAGCATTGTCGCTAGGGTTACTAGCAGGTGCAGTTGCAGAAACCCTAATCCTCTTGTTGAGGCACCTTAAATGAAGGGATTGACCTAATCTTCGGATAGATCAGTGTGCCCTAGCCTAGTGCATCTCCTGGTACTCTCAGAAAACCAAGATGTGAAGTTTGAGCTTTTGGTCAAATCTAGGGTTGACCAAGTCAAAGAAGCCATGACTTCCTCTATGAAGTCAAAAAACAAGTTAGATGGAGCTTCTAACTTCAGAGTGTGGAAGACAAGGATTGATCCCATCCTTGCCAAGAATAAAGTGTTGGATATCGTGAAAGGAAAGATCGTGAAACCAGAGTTTGAAGAAGGGAAAGAGAAGGAACCACAAAACACTGCAGCTATGGAGAAGTTCAA
This sequence comes from Picea engelmannii, assembly GCA_009831015.1. Taxonomy (NCBI): domain Eukaryota; kingdom Viridiplantae; phylum Streptophyta; class Pinopsida; order Pinales; family Pinaceae; genus Picea; species Picea engelmannii. The sequence goes on along the minus strand of ML776624.1, from coordinate 483,748 downwards.
AGACGGTGACATCAATGCCATGATTATCATAGTGGATTCTATAAAAGACCACTTGATACCCTACATCTCCCATCTTGACTCATTGAAGAAAATGTACGATGCCCTAACAAACCTCTTCTCAGTCAAAAACATTGGACAAGTAATGAGTCTGAAGAATGAGCTCTGTGACATGAAGATGAATGATGATGACAACATAACATCATACTTTGTGTGAATCTCTCAGATAAGATATCAACTACAAGTTATTGAAGAGATCATTTCAGAGAAGGAATTGGTAAACATAGTACACAATGGTCTTCCCAAGACATGGGATGCATTTGCCGCAAGCATGAACATAAGGGAGGAGTATCCTACATTTTAAGAACTTTGGACTTATTGTGCTCAAGAAGAATCCAGGATCAGTGCAAAAAAAAAGAAACCCTAAAAGAAGTATGATGATCAAG
>ML776624.1:455759-483255 GCA_009831015.1 Picea engelmannii | reverse complement strand
AAAGGAAGTTTGGTTCAAGGAGGAAGCCAAATAAAGAGAAAGACATTTCAGAAGTACAATGCTTCAACTGTCGAAAGTATGGTCACTACAAGAATCATTGTCCCGAGCTAAAGAAAAGGAAGGAGAAACACAAAGCATCAGTTACTGAAGAAAAGGAACCCACAAAGAAGACTAAACAGGATGAAAGAGACTTCTTCTTCTGAAGGTAACAATACTCTTCTTAGTTCTTGTACAAATCTTGTTTGTATAAGTCTTTATACATATCTTGTATATATATCTCTTAAAAATATGTTCCAAGAAGAACTATATCTATGGAAGAACAACAAGATAAGGATTGCTATCACTATACAAGAAGGGATGAAATATATCAAACAAATCTTGTGGAATTTATTACAAGATAAGATGAAATCATAATCAATCTTGAAGAAACCTAGAAGAAAGAATTCAGCAATCAAGAGAAAATTGGAGAAAGACTTATGACGCTTTGCAGAAAACAATAAGGATGTAGATGGAAACGTGGACTCTCCTAGATGGAGGGAGCCGATTATATATCACCATAAATAAGAGCATGTATTCATACATGAAGCAAGGATTAGGAGGGAGCTAATCCTACGATCCATTGAAGATGATGAAGTATATATCCATGGTAGAAAACATGAAAAGTAGTATGTGTTCAGTTCGACCTTAGAAGAAGTCTTCTTTGAAGAAAATCCTTAAAGTATCCCTGGTTGTCCATTCACATATGTGATCCTATGATGAAATGAAAAATTGGAATCTTTAGGGCATGGAATCTATAAGAAACTCCATGGACCCAAGAGCTAAAGAAAAACATAAAGAAGAACATGAATATTCCAAGAAAGAAAGAGAAGCCAGAACAACCAGTCATTGTATCGAGAATCACAAGATTACCAGCCTGATATGAACTCACTAAAAGCAATCAAGCAGAGGAACTAAAAGTCGTGATGAAGAACAGTGTATGGAAGACTTATGAATGAAATCATTGCAAGATCTAGAACAAGAGGTTCTCCCATATGGAGGGAGAAGACTATGATGATTACTTGTTCCAGTAAACCAAACACATCTCTACATGAGTCATTTTATCATCTGCAACATCCATGAGTTGGAATTCTACATCAGATAAATGAAAAGACTATTCTCCAGAAAAATTGAACAAAGAGCGTATGAAGAACAACCTCAAAACTTTGAGGCATACCAGAAAGAGACCCCTGTATGCAAATGGAAAAGGATAACTTGGTGGAGAACCTCCAGTGCACAGCAGAAGCGTGGTGAAGATTTTCTATAACAGAGATATTGTATCAAGATGATTACTCAGTAGATCAGATCTCATGATGACAGAAGAAGTTCCACATGGATATGTTTCAGTGTTCCAAACAATGATATACTTTATTGATCAGAGCTACATGGAGCCTTCAGAGAAAAACAAGTGTTCCAGACCGAAGTACATTTAAAATCAAGCATCACATTATCTATGATGAAGTCCATAAAGGAGAAAGTGATTCTCCAATACATATCTCCACAGATGAGCAGATAAGCAGACATTTTGGTAAAGCTTCTATCCAAGATGAAAGAGTTTGCGTACTCAAGATGGAGCTCGTGGAGACGACTTCCTTATTGAAAAAGGAAGAGATGAATCCCAGGTTGGGAGGGAACACTGATATGTATTGATTTATGGACAATCATTTTTCAGTTCAAAAAATGGTCCAGGATGAGCAGTTTCCTTTCCAGTTCGAAAAGTGGATTGAGATTTCTGACGGACAAACATTTTCCAGTTCGGAAAATGGTCCAGATTGCTGATGTACCATAGACAGTGAATTCCCATTGTGGTTAACATGGGGAGTGGTCTAAGGAATTCTCTCTTCTTGAGGGTTAGTCAAGAATACTGGCCCGCCTCACCGGACAACGATTTCTCATTGTGGTTAACATGAGGAATGGTCTGTTTTGGAGGTTGGTACAAGACAATCTTTTCCTCTTGTGGTTAACAAGGGAAATGGTTCGAGCATTCATTCCTTAGGGTGTATTCATTCTCTCCAGGTTTCACTTTGTTTAGTGCCAGAGGAATGGTCCGGGATCAAAAATCAGGGACATGCATTCCTTAGGGCGGATTCATTCTCTCTAGGTTACACTTTGTTTAGTGTCGGAGGAATGGTCCAGGGTGGGGAATGGTCCAGGCTCAGAAATGAGGACAATTATTCTTCCTTGCTTGAGAATAATAGTCTAGATAGCTCATCATTGATGTCTTACCTTTTGAGGGTAGATTCTCTTCCGATATCTCACAGATGTGAGTGGAAGAATGACCCATATGATTTAGTTTATATCATAACATTTTTTCTATGCAGGTTGATATCAGATGATTGTTATGAAGATTGTATGACAATAGATATATACTATTGTGGTGGATGCACTCCACTATTTGATCAAGTACTTGTGTGTTACTTAGTGTGGTAGTGTACCATTGGATTGTAGTTATGGATAGACACAGTTGTGTTCTATTTTATTTCGATTGCCTTGAATACTATCAGCAGTATTGGAAATGATTATCAGCTAGATGGATGATCAAAGAACATAGATTTTCCAGATGGAAAATGGTTCAGAAAATTTACTCTTCTAGGACATATGTCCAGATTAGAAGAATGGCTCTTGTATCACTCTGTGGTGTGAGTGACTTATCCATCATCATGTCTAATTACTCAGATGGAGTATGGTTTCGAGAGATGATACGGTTAATGATATTGACGGTGATGATGGTGCTCATGATCTAGTCATGAGATAGTCTATGTTGATGTTATCGGGTGAATGGTATGTTCGTTCTCAAGACCATTACCTGTAATACCTCCCTAGCTAGGAGGGAGTGTTGATATTATGGTAGCTGCGGGAGGTATTTACCTCCACATGTAAACCTGACGAGAATAGAATACTCTGGAAAGCAAGAAGAAACCCTAATGAGTTGGCTAATAAACCTAGAAGACATGTAAGCTCAAGAGGATAATTTATATTAGGTTTTTAGCCTCCAAGAGAAGAAGTCGGCCAGAAGAAATAATATATACCGAACAGACAGATACCCAAAATGAGAAGTCTCCCCAGGCAGTTAGCCAGAATTAGTATAAATACAGGAGGCCAGTTCTCATTCTGGCAGGCAGTCTCAGAATTGCAGAGCAACAACTTGTGTGCACTGCAGTGCCCAGTCTTGTGCGCAGGTTTGAGGAGAGTTTCCATTGTAGTTTTTGCAGATAGCAGATCACATTTGTCTTGGACTATCTCTTGGTTAGGGTTTGGACTACCTTATCAACTCTTATTGATGTGTTATCCTTGGGGAAAGGTGTGCTACCCTTTGTTTGTCGATCTAGCCTAGGGTTTGCTTCTGGAATGATTCTTTGTCAAGGTTAAGGTGCTTAGAGGGTGTCTTCAGCCTATGGTTGGGTGAAAATAGTATTGTCAATGGTAAAACGAGAACATCCATTATATTCTAACAGATACTTCTTGTGAACTGCAAATTATGTGTTGCAGATGACATCAGGATATTCACCATGCTATAGATGAATAAATAGCTGAGGATATTTGTTTGGTAAACATACGAGGAACATAATGTATTCATATTTACCTTTGGCCTTGTCGGTCCGCTGATGTCTGGGATGATTGACTGCTCATGGCCATGTCACTAGTCCAAATTTTTCTAATGCAAGCATGTGTAGATGAACATCAAAAGGACTAAACAAGCATATGCATTGTATATCGTCCATAATTATTCTTAATGTCACATGTAGGGTCGAAGGAGATCGAATACGAAATAGGGTGTCAAGGGATACTCGGGAAACATGAGGACCCGAGGGTAAAATTGTATGCCTCTGATTTTTTGACTGGAAAAATGTGTAACACTAAATAGGGCGTGATGGCAGGGCACGATGACGAATCTGTATATCGCAGAACCTCTGAAGCCAAAGGCACAATCTTGAACCCACCATCCTGGCACCTGAAATCGACAAAGTGGGTAAGTATGGAATAAGGTAGAAGCATGACCATAAATGTGAACCCGTGAATCTGCCAACCCGCGCACCAAGGAATTTTCGGAAAGACGACTAAGTAGAGCAATTAGAAAGAAAAAGGGATAACAGAAAATGGAAAAATTAGAAATGGGGAGGGCACAAAGGCCCATTGTTTCCAAATCATCGTTTTCTAGTCCAATATTGTATTCCCCCACGTGTTTTGTATGTTTAATTTACTATCACAATTGGTATACCTTTTCGAATATTGTACCAAAGAACGCTCTGTTGTTGCATATAAGAATTCATCTTCATGTCCAACCAATTTGTTTCTTTCAAGGTAGCAACACCGAATATACAGTGGACATGAAGGCAAGTTAGTATGAAGAAAGACAAGTAAAAGAAAGAAATATAGTTCTATTTATTTCAATGTAGCAGCAAAGAGAATACGATTCACATGAGAATAAGTAGAAATATACGTAGTATATATATACAATACAAAAGGTGCAAAGCAGTAGAACAAGTAGAACAAATACATAGACAATAAATGAAATACTAAACACTGGAATATGAAATAAGAGTACAGGTATGCACCTCTGTAACTCCTCGTCTACATTTGCGCCAAAGAGTCCATCATCCTCTCCAGCCACTATGTTTGTTTAAATGTAGCAATGCAGGAAAAAATACAATGGACAGGAAGGAAGTTAGTATGCAGGAAGACATGTAATGAAGATAAGTTATTATGTAGGAAGGTATGCAATATCTACATACAATAAACTAGGTGAACACATATACAAACAATAAATGAAATACAAAACAACGGAATATGAAATAACAATACAAGCATGTACCTTTGTATCTTCTCTTCCACCGATGCAGTTAAGACTTCATCGTTTTCTCCAGCTATTCTGTTTGTTTGAATGTGGGAACGAACAAAATACAATGAACATGAATGGAAGTTGGTATGCAGTGAAGAACAAGTAATATGTACATACAGTACATGAGAATCAACGAATAGAATAAAAGATAGTTAGAAACATAAACCTTTTCTCTTCTCCATCCATGGTTGTAAATATATAAAGTTTTTCCCTGCCCAAAATATATTACAAGCCACAAAATATTAAGAAATTGCATGGCCATAGCCAACTGATTTTGGTTTTCTGTGGCAAAGTGTCTAGATATGCTTCTAGACATGGAAATATAATTTTGCAGTATCTTTGGTGTACATATCATATCTCAAGTACAAGACAAATTGTATCGTGGTCACACCAGTCTGTGTAGAGGATAAAGAACCTGTATTGTGATATGGGCACATTCCACCATATATGGTTAATAAGTGTGTTTTGCACATGTTTTATTTTAACAAAAAAACAACGGATATTGCAATTGCACATGTAGTTGTTTAATTATTTCTTATGCCACTATTTTCTAGCATGTCAACACTGAAGTATCAACAAAATTTTACAGCAGAATAGGCGCACATGGAACAAGTGTCATATCTTGACTCTTCCAGACACGGAAAACAACACAACCATAGGTCCACTCGCGGGTGCAGGATCTGAACATCGCAAAGCGCCCCCCCCAAAAAAAAGCTCCAATTGTCGGCGTAGGACCCCAACCCTACAAAGCCCAAGTAAACAAAAGAAAACAGCAAGCACCAAACCAACGAGAAAGCACAAACAGGCCCAACTGCAACCCCAGGGCCCCAAACTCGTAAACTTGAGCCAAACAACAACAACCACCAATTAACGAACTAGCGAACAAGCAATAACCATCGAACCAGTAAACAACATATGTATCTCCAACGATTACCAAACTGCAGCTGAAGCACAGAAGGAACCGGAAACATATGACGAGCATGTCAGTAGAAATAAGCAAACATTCTTACTTGCAAACTGTGAACATTGAACAACAAAGAAGGAATAGAAAATGAAACTATGGCATGGAAACTTACTTTGAAACGATGAATGACATAAGCGCATGTCGAATTGTGGGTGCAGCACCTGGACCCCGCAAAGTAAAAAAAAAAAAAACAAATCCAACTGCAAATACAGGACACAACCTTGCAAAGTTGAACCAAACAAAAACAAGCAGCAACCAACGAACCAGCGAAGAAGAAGCACCCACCGAACCAGTAAACAATGTATGTAGCTTCAACAATGACAAAATTGCATTCCAAGCCTAGAAGAAGTATGAAACATACAATGCCTATTCAACTGGCGGTGCACAACAATATTGTCCAAATTCACTGCAACATTGTATGGAAAATTTTGAGGAAAAATGTACTCTGAGAAGCCTATTTAGGTATACATTTAAGGTTTTCATGTTGTCTAAGGGCCTCGTGGTATGCAAACATTTAAGTTGTCATGCATGTTTCAGGACCTCACGCCATGTAAACATTTAAGTTGTCAGGCTTATTCAAGCACCTCAAAAAAAGTGTCAATGATCTAAACCTTTGGTATGCAAACATTTCAATACAAATACAAAGGACTAATAATAGTAGGACAAATACATTAATAAAAAACAGTGGCCATGCTCAAAAATTTCAATTTGTAAACATTTTAGTAAAAATGTAATAAAAATTAAAAAGGAGCGTCTAAGCTCAAAACTTTGGATATCAACACATTGAAAACATTGGGAACAACGAAGCTGGAAATAAGACCTTGAATATATTCTCCAATGAGACGATGACATATAAGTTTTTTTTTAATATAAAAAATAATGTTTTTACTTCTATAGTATGAACAATACAGATAATGCGAAAATTTATAGTCAAAGGACAGATTAATATGAATTCAAGGAATTATCGATCGTTATAGTCCCTGTGTGCCTTCAACAGGGACTAATAAGATATATAAAATAACAATATATACTTACAAATTCCTCCATAAACAATTGACTTTGTAACATATAGTCATAACCACTATTGTCAAAACATATAGTCTTTCAATTTTTTCCTTCCCAATACATGTTAATCACTTCACCTCATTTAATTAAATCTGCATTAATTTTCAACTACATTACTTATATGTTAAATTTCTATTGACATTCATTTTTCTCTTTTTTTAAATGTATGTGAGGCTCCATACACAAAAAAAAATGGTTCTTTGTGGCTAAGCATTTTCCTTTTTTTTTTGTTTCATCTTATAACAATCTAAGCATTGCAAATGATCATATTATTAAACATATCAATATTGAAGTACTATTAAAATATGTATAACAACATTGCAAATGGTCATATTATTAAACATATCAATATTGAAGTACTATTAAAATGTGTATAACAATAGTTTCCCATCTCTCTCTCTCTCTCTCTCTCTCTCTCTCTCTCTCTCTCTCTCTCTCTCTCACACACACACACACACACACACACACACACACACACTCTTTAACATCATGATGCACCTTCTTTTATTGATGCTATGCTCTGCTTGTTTGGAAAGGCTACATCACATAAGAGGTGAACTTTTTCCAAAAAGGAAAATTGAATAAATTGAACATTTTCTTGAAAATAGGAATTGCAACATCACATACCATCCCAATACATTGGTGCGCAAAACCTGTGTAAAGTACATCATTAAATGAAAAATCATTTTTTTAAATGGCATTCATAGTACTAGATAAGCATAAATTATAAAATATGTGCAAATATTTTGAGGACCTTGTTACCCCCTCACATCTAGGCTCTAGGGGTAAACATAAATTATAAAATATGTGCAAATATTTTGAGGACCTTGTTACCCCCTCACATCTAGGCTCTAGGGGTAACTTGAGGATATTTTTTCTCCATGATCCACATTTATAGACAACAATTCCAATGATGAAATTATGGATTCTCCACAAATAGTTTCCCATAAATTCCTTCCATTTTATGCTCAACTCACTCACATTAGAAGATGTGGTGCATGACACACATGAGGTACCATGTTCTAATACTTCATATCAATTGATAATGTTCAATGTTTTTGACATGAAAATAATGATCATGGATTGAATTGGATTATGGATCATGATGCTTTGAATTTATGCATTTCGCCTTGTTTCACCTTGGTAGTCATCATCATCTCCTAGTCAAGTGTTGTCACTCTTAGGAAAATTTGTACTATTGGGGGGCCTTGATAGGGGTAACATATCCATATCGCAATCCATATGTAGCACACTCCATCTCTCTCGTCTCCATTATAATTTATTTTTGGTTGGTTGTCATATGTCACCCATAAATTTTCATGCCTCATAATCCCATGAGAAGAAAAAGCTAGAATGTTCGAGGTTGATGTAGCTTGATAAAATATATAGAAACATAAAATGATATAATTCAAATGCAAAGAAAATCAAAGAAGAAATAAAAGCAAAGTCAAGAACCAAGAAAGAATGAGAAGCATGAGCTCTTCCCCCTCGCTAAGAGGCCATCACCCCAAGTCCTATGCAATGACTGCATACCTAACGAAAATGAACTTAGCAAATGAAAACCAAAAGCCAAAAAAAGTTGAATGAATAAAAAAAGGCAAATAGGTGCTAGGAAAGACATGGTATCGAGGAAAGGGAAACTCATTGTCTAAGCGCTCCCTCATATAAAGGTACTCATATGGATGATCATCTTACATAACCTTTCATGACTATGTCGCCACCCATGAAGTAAACCCCAAACCATACCATATACCATTACACATACTCCTTGATGGGTTTCTTGGGAAATACTCCTTTTCCTAGGTACTAGCACACCTAATAGGGGTTAATAATGATCCTCCTACACCTAAACTTGGAAAATTGTATAAATTTATGAGTAGGCTATGAAGTTTGAAGATGATATTTAATTTGATGTATCAATTATATTTTACATTGAAATGACTCACGTTATATGTTGTATTTGACTTGTGTACATGCCTTCGAGTTTCATGGATACATTGGACTACATGAGCCCCTCCTTGGATGATGGATTTCACATGGTTGACCACTTGATTGATACCTTGATCCTTTATAGGACGTTGATGGGCTACCTATTTGATGGAGGTTGTCCCACTGCTTGAGAGAGGCCACTCCACATATTTTAGAGGACATTGAGCCTTATGATGACATGGCTCACTTTTTGAGACATACTAGCACCCATGAGGCATGATTTGACACCCTGATGATGGGATATTTCAACTCTTCACAATTATTTGGAACCTTTTGAGGGGGCATTTCACCTTCACATGATGATATGGCACCTTTTGATGAGACATAACACATTTTGGGGCATGATTGGACACCTAGTGATGAAATGTTGCAACCTTTAGAGGCAAAATTTCACTTTTAGAGCCCTTATACTTCACTTTTGAGTGAGCCATCCACTTTATGAGGCCAGACGTGCCACATGTGTGAGGTTGAGCACACTTTTATGATGGATGTCTTGTATTATGATCATTTTTACTTCATCTTGGAGGCATTGTTGGGAGTCTTAGTGACCTATCCACTCTTGTATCATGGAGATTTTATGTCTTGTTGCCTTATCTCTAGGTTTTGTAGGAGATAAAGGAATTATTTTATGTTCTTAGGGATTTTAATGGATGAGAAGGGTGATTGATCTCTCATATAAATAAGAGAAGAACTTCTCACTTGTAAATAATTACTACTTGTCTAATATTTCTTCCTCTCTTATGTAAATCGCTATGGGTTGCTAGTTAGAGCAAGTTTTTGGAGATGATGTCTTGTGGATGCCTTTGCTTCTTCATGGATGTTCATTACTAGAGTTTTGATGGAATAAATATTTCTTGAGTAAGTGGTCTCACTTTATCTTGTGGTTTTGTTTATGAATGAATGTAAGTGTAATGATGCTTCTCTAGTAATGGTTTTACATTATCTTAGTTTGTTTTTGAACAAACCCTTCTTTTCAAAACTTTTGGAAGGTTACTAGTGGAGTAACTTCCCTTGAATTATCATTGAAGACTTAGTAATATACTAGAAGGATCTTCTGGGGTTAGTAGTGGAAATCCCTATATATCACCCTAGATCCACTTGCATCTCTTCAAAGGAGTCCTTAATTGACCCCATGTGTCCAAAACAATATATAGTAGGCACTAGTATTCTCTCAATAGTCAATCACAAAACTCAAATTTCAATCTTTAATTATAGTTTTAGGGTTAATTTAGGGTTTGATAATAGCAATATATTCACTTTAAACCATAAAAAAAAAGCTAGATGTTTTGGTACTTGTGCATGCACTTCACTTGAAAATCATATTTAAACCCTAAAATTGTTTTGTTGATTTTTATTTCAGCCTAATTAGGGCTCAAGGTTTAGGGTTTTCTGGCTGTTGTATTCATCTATATTTTCATATTTGCTATTATCTAAAACCCTAGTTTAATCTGTCATTTTTCATTGGTTTACTACTTGTTCAAGGGATATAAGTATTGTTGTTGTTATAACTTGTCTTGTCACTGTAATTTATTATCTTTTGTATAAGTTTTACAACAACCCTTAGTATTTTCTTGATTTCTAGTGTTTTGGGATCACCTCGCATCAAATATTGACTTGATAAGCCTTGTAAAGTTTCCCTATATTACCTCAAACCTAATCTAGAATTGACTTGTATTAGCCTCCTAAACCCTAATATGATTAACATATCCTATTGGTGGTATTTGGGTAGATTCTTAGGAGGCCTTAGACTTGATTGTGTATTTCCTTAAGAGTCTTAAACCCTTCCAGGGAAGCCTCCCTTGTTTTGGATTTAATCCTTCCCTAAAAAGATGGAATTTGTTGCCTAAGTGAATTTATCCTTAGGTAAATCATGAGGATAACCTTGAATCACAGTCATATCTAAAGGTTTAAAAATATCGGAGACCCATGGTTGAAGGGTCATTTGGGATACAAGAAGGTTAGTAGGGTACCTTATCCTACAAGTTTGCATAGGTTTAGGGTTTGGTGGAGTCATCATATGATCTTGTTAGATAAGGCTCATCAAAATATGCATAAGGAAGAGGGTTCTCCCTTATTGGAATCATTGGGTAAGCTATCTAAAGAAGGATTTGAAGTAAACTCACGAAAGGTTTTTGAAGTGTAGACTTCGAATTTGGAGAAGAATGATTGAATTCTCCTCGACAACTATGCCAAAATGTTATCAACCAAACTAGCACTTGTGCAAAGCCTTCACAAGGTGCTTGTAAATTGTAACATATGGAAGTAATTACTACTACCACCTAAGAAATTACTTCCCTTGTTTTAGTGAAGGATAAATATCCAACACAAAGGAGGCTTCCCTAACAACCTCAAGGGATCCTATAGCAAGCTAAAGGCAAGTCCACGCCCCCCTATTTTGTCTACTTGATTAGCTAGGTCAAGGTTAAGGGCAAGGTTAATATGGATAAGCCCAAGGAAAGTTGATTGTGTGTGTGTGTGAGGGGTGATTTTAGGACAATCAATGATGTTTACTAAGCTATAAAAGTAAATTAAATGCCCCAAAACACTAGCTATCAACAGAAAAATGAAAGTTGTAAATAAACTTGAATGATAGATAAGATACTTGAGCATGTAATAAGTTTATAACAGCAGCAATGAATCAGCTCTAAAATCAGAAAGAAAGCTATGCAAGATACATCAAATACCAAGAAATATACTTCTAAACCATCAACCAATGATTGCTTAAAAGAAAGATCTTTAAACTATGTTAATTAGATGCATCATGACAAGCCCTAGTGGATGAAAATGCAATTGTTGTAGCAATGACTATGTTAGAGATGATTCTAAATAATAAATGCAAGTTGTTAGACTAAGAATGATAGTAAATGAAGATGCAAATGCAAAGATCCTAAACTAACACAAAGCATTGAGAGAGAAGGAAAGTTGAACTAGGGTTTATTATCACTTGCAATGGAAAAATGACTAGTGTCGTCTTCAATCTTTGGGCATATGGAGTCAATGCAAAAAATTCAATGAAGGCTAAAGGAAAGAGAATATTTGAAGGTCAAAACTATAGGAGTATACCATCATAATCCTAGTCTTAACCTTCTAGGAAAACAAACCCTAAATTTTATACAATCATAAACACTAGGTGTTGTCCTTTTTCTTCTAGAGCATCTAGCAAGAAATCAAGTGGAACTAGGTCAAACCCTAGAATTTATACAATCATAAACCCTAGATTCTAACCAATAAAGACAAGGTCAGGGGGATGCACAATCACAATCCCTAACTTGACCTTAAATGCTTCAACAAAATTAAGATGGATAAAACAAGGGAAGGGGATGAACAATTACAATCCTTCCTTAGGGTTTCTAACAAAATTATTCAAGGAAACAAGATATCATGCAATTTATCAACGATTTTATAGAGCATCCACCTAAAATGCCATGAAAAAACAGAAATACTTAGAAAGAACACTTAATATACCAAGTCACTATGCATGAGGAAACACTAGTTTCATGAAACCTCCACTAAAACAAGACAAAGCATCCACAAGATTATTCCTCCAAAAGCATGCATAAGTACTCCATGATGAAAAATAAGATAAGAAGACAAGTAGTAATGGTTATCCACAAGTGTGAGTTATGATTTTGGAAATGAAAAGCGCTAACCTTCGTATATGAGGCAACCCTAGCGTTTAAACCCTCAAAAGCCCCTAAAAACATAAAATATCCATGATAAAATGTGGATAGGTCAAGATCAACCCCCAAAATAGAATTCAACATAAAGATAACATTAAAATACATCAAAATGTCCCCTCAAAAGGTGACATGTGTGGAGTGAGAGACTCCAAAGGCCATGACGTCATTCTCTAAAGGTGCAAAGATGCCTCCAAAGGCCATGTCACTCCATGAAAAGGTGCAAGAATCATCAAAGGTCATGTCTCTCACCTCAAGGGTCATGTCCCATCACCATCAAGTGACAACTCATCATCAATAGGGCTACTCCCATGCTAAGTCGGATCAACAAGCAATGGAGCATAATATCATCATAAAAAATGCAATGTCCAAGGGAAAAGGTGTGGCATCATAGGTGAAGAGGGATCCATAATCTTTCCAAAGAGGTGTGACATCATCCAATAAAACCCTAATATGCTCAAGGATGATTTGTCCATAATGTCGGGCTTTCTTCCCTCTCAATGGTACATCATGTTTCATTTGCAATGTCCAAGCTCATATGTCCAATGTCTGAGGTCTAGGAGGTGTGGGAGGTGCACCAGGCTATGTCCAATCATCAAAATGTGCAACTCTTGGCATCAAGTGTGAAAATCTCTCTTTATAATGCATAATGCCCTGGGTGTCATCATGAAAACATCACCCAAAGGACCATGTCAAGGTTCATCATGATCAAGTAAAGCCCACATAATCAAGTAAGAACAACAACTAAAAGATACAAGATTCATTAGAATCATACAAAGTAAGTTACCACTTAATACAAAATCCACGTAAGCAATTTACATTAGGTATCTTCTTCAAACCTCACATTATCTCAAGACTTTGTGCAATTTTCCAAGTTTAGGTATAGGAGGACCATCAGAATACCCTATTAGGTGTGTCAGTACCCAGGTAGAGAGATAGTTTCCAGAAATCCCATCAAAGTGTAAGTATAGTGAATGAAGTGGCATGGGGTTTACTTCATGGTGATGGAGGCATTGCATGCAAGGTATTGTGCTCCATCCATCTCCATGGGAACCTTTGTAGAGGGATCATTTGTTGCTTGAGATACCCTTTCCTTAGTAGTGTGTGTATTCCAAACCCCTTTCTTGCCTTTTGATATCTTTTATTGTTTTTGCAAGTCTCCTTTTCAGGTGTCAAGCATTCATTATTTATCTTGCAAGGATTAAGTCCTTTTAATTGATATGCATTCAATGCATTAGGACTAGGGGTGATCACCTCATAGTGAGAGGGTAGAGCTCAAGCCGACCTTTGGCTTTTAACTTGGTCATTTATCATCCCATTATTTCTTCTTTCTTTTGTATCATGCTTTCTTTTTTATTCATTTTTTCTAGTAGCTACATTAACCTCATTATTATATCCCCTCTTCTCATAAGAGAATGAACCAAATGCATTTTGGGTGTACATGTAACAACCATTACCAAAATATAGTACATTGTGGAAGGTCCCAAGATGAAAATTGTTAAGTGTGCAAGGGAGCAATATGCTACCTCTATCAAAGTCTCCCAATAGTACCCTTTTTCCCCAAGAGTGACAACATTGGACTAGGACACAAATGATCCATTACCTAAATTCAACCCATGATCCTCACCTAAATGCTTAATGCATTAAATGTGACACTTTATATGAAACAATCACTAGTGTACCTCTTGTGTGTTGGACCACCATCATTGAATGAACCATGCCGATCAAGTGCAATGAGTTGAGATGGATGAGGGGGGAGGCATCTGAGGGGTTGTTGTCTATGGACAATAGTGATCACAATCATCATCGGGATCATTGTCTTCATTACAGGCCATGAGACATGATCTCCTATAGTTACCCCTAGGTGAGGGGTAACAAGGCACAGGGAGAGATTATGCCTTCTCACATCAAGCTTCACTTATCTACCTCGAATGGCATCTTTCCCATATGACAATCATTTCTCATTGCTATAAAAATATCTTAAGGTTGTGATAGCAATGTAGTTTTTTATCGAACATGTGAAATTTATGATATTAAGGATATTTTTATTGGAGTGAGGAAGAATCTAGACAAAGATTTAACAAATGATTTTTGTTATAAGATGGGATTTGTGTTAAAGCTTCCTAAAATTAATTTGTTGGATGTAAATATTTTTTATGCTTCTAGATGAATGGAGAACCGAGTTGAACTTTTAAAATTTATCTCTCCAAGCATCATATTTTAATTATAATAGTGTTCACTTGGTTCCCTCAATGGACCTTTAAAAGGCTTGACTAGTATTCCACAACTTATACATTTTCACCACATCTAAGTATAAATATTTCTTAGGCATATGGATTTGAAGTGTCTATAGATTTATTGTCATGTTTACCATGCCTATGCGAAATTAATTATGTGGCTTCTCTTCCATATTTAGTGACTTGTGGCTTGATTCTCTGGGAACTTTTCAAAGAAAATCCATTTGCATCAAACCTGGTTTTCTTACCTAATCCTTTCTTTACCCATATTTCATCCACATAATCCTTCCCTTCACTTTCAATAGCCTTTTTTACAAAAGTTTGCCCATATTGTAAAGTATCGACTGTTGGCTTCCTAGTTTTTTTTATGTTCTATCATTGTTTTTATGTTCTCTAAAATGTATAAAATTGTGTCCTACAGTTCCCTATTGAAACTTCTTTGGCCCTGCTTGCTAAAACAAAATGATATTCTAGATGTGATTATTTACTTACTTTTTGAATTTATTTTGGCAGTGTTTCCTAGAGTATTTAAATCTAGTTCCTTTGGGTTTCTATAATGATGTGCTTCTACTAACACCGTATTGAAATTTGAAGGATAATATTCCTCTCCTTTGATAGCATTTGCGTTTCTTCCCATTGTTCTAGTATTTGAGGGATAGTCTCCCTCCTATTATTCTAAAAATTCCTCAAAACTTTTTTGTTCTATCATACAAGACTACCTTGCCATTGCTTGAATCTCTCAAATCTTCTTGTTTAATTTGGTCTCATCGAATCGAGGCTTCCTATTAGAGGAAGATTTCATAACCAATTTGTACTCCTACCTTCGACTTCTTTGCTAACAACTCTTTTGTTTTGTGAATTCAAAGTAGAAATACCACCAACATTATGCATGGCCTTTGTTGTGGAGTTTGCCATCTTTTGTTTTTCTTTGTCGTTTTCTTTATCTCCAACTCAGCCATTGAAAAATATATATTGGTTATATGAATGCCCATATTGTAAAGTATCAAGCATTGGCTTCTTGGTTTTTTTTAATGCTTTATCATTATTTTGATCTTCTCTAAAATAAATAAAATCATATCCTACAATTCCCTATTGAAACTTCTTCGTCCTTACTTGCTAAAACAAAATGGTATTCTAGATGTGATTATTTACTTACTTTTTTGTATTTATTTTGACAATGTTTCCCAGAGTATTTAAATTTAGTTCGTTTGGGTTTTTATAGTCATGCGCTTCTCTTAACCTCATATTGAAATTTGAAGGATAATCTTGCTCTCCTTTGATAGCAATCATATAACCAATCTATACAACAAACAATCTCATAACCAATCTCCGCAACAAATCCAATAATAAAAGTTTCATAACCAATCTTTGCAACAAATCCAATAATAGAAGTTATGAACATAGCTAGAGGATCAATCACAAAATTACCAACACCTCCCACTTTTCCAAATATTTCTTATATTTTTTTACAAACTAAAATAAAGTTCTATCTACCGGTAGCTTGAATACCTAGACCTCTATATCCTAAACCAATTGTTTGGACAATGTTATTTTTGCAAAAGGTCAAGATCCTCGCTTCAATTGGATAGTTTGCAATGAAACGTTGGTCCACATGTCAATTGTGAATCTCATATTCATTAATCAACACTTTCACCTCTCCATTACCACTTTCAAAAACCGGAAAAATAAGAGTCCACTGCAAGCCTATATATCCTTCGCGTATTATGCATGCCAATTCTTCCATGAATCCCTCGTTTTTCCTTCTTGATATATGAATCTTGAATTAAGCATATCCATGCCCATTTTTTGGCTTTCTCTGGCACCATAATGGCTGATATCATTCCTTGTTATTTTGGATATGGACTAGTGATCATTTTAGATTTATTCATGTTGTATTATGAACTTGTAATGTGTATCTTTGCATTTTTCCAATAGGTGAGAACTCAACCAGATTCCCATAATCATTCAGTTCTAAGCTCATTATTTCTACCTTTGTATTACCAAACCTAAAGTACAACAGTAGTAACGTAACTATAACAACAACAAGAAATATGCCTGAGAAATGGAACAATTAATAATAGGAATTTAGCATAAACTAAATAGAACATTATCCAATTTTTGGATGCAAATTATGGCAAGTTAAACCACCTTTTACTCAATGTATGCAACAAATAAAATTCTATTAAGATGGTTGTAGCAAACTTTTGTAACAAGTTTACAAGTGAATTAGCTTTAGTCAGTGTTAATTAAGTTAGTAGATAGCTCGAGATATTGAGAAAAAAGAGTCTTTTTATCACTTTCACCACGAGAGAGCTTTAATGATTAGTGCCCTAGAGTTATGGAGTCTTGATAACAACATTGCAATATTTTGGAGATGAAGCTAGCAAAGGCTAAGAGGTAGGGTTTGAACTCTAAGGTGCTATCACATTAGGGCCTTAGGATTCAAACCTTGAGAAGAATGGTTTTGCTAGAGTCTAACCACTTTTGGGCTCTAGCAACCTTTCTCTCTTCTTAGGTACTTCAACTAGGTCACAATTAAGAGTCTAAAATCAAAAACCTTTCTCTCTTCTTAGGTACTTCAACTAGGTCACAATTAAGAGTCTAAAATCAAACTCCTCAAGTGCTAAGGAGTCTAACCCTAGGTAGGATTTCCTTCACAAATTTATGGATGAAATTAACCTTGTGAGAGGAGGAAGCACGTATGCTCCTCTCTTAGAGTTTTATCAAGAGAGATCTTCAATATGAACAAGTAAAATTGATCCAGGGGATCAAATTTTGCTCAAAATTCAAAGTGCTCAGAACCACTTCAAAATGAATAGGGACGTAGGCCTTGTCGTCACAAACCCAATGCACTTCGAACGGGTTCAAACAGACATTGTATGAGTGAGATATCGCGTTCTGTTCGATTTGCCAAACAGGCAAACATTTGTTGATTGTACAGTCTGTACAGTTGCTTACGTGGCAGGTGCTGACGTGGCAGTGTTGACGTGGAAGAGGCTGACATGGAAGATGCTGACTGGACAGTCAAATGGTGAATCTATTGGTGACACGTGGCATGGTTTATTGGAAAATTATGAGGTGCCATGTGGCCCATACATGGGCTGCCACGTGGCACCCTGTTGTTTAACAAAATGGTTTTGGGAGTCCGCGGGGTTCGAACCCAGGACCTCCCCCTTGGAGCACAGTTTCGCACCTTGGCAAAGTGTGAGCTATCGCTAGCCCACACGTTGTTACTTAACTATACAATGCACAAACATTTATTTAAGTTTAATGTTGTTGTAATTCGGGCGTGGGTTCGGGCTGGGGCTTATCCCCAACGCTCGGTTTTGTATACACTCCACATGTGACCACCATTAAAAAACGACGCGCGGGTTTTGGTATACAAACATTCATCGTGTTGTCAGTCTAACATTTGGCGCGTCTTAATCCTTGCATGCAACGACCCCTACTTAAGCGTTAGGACGTGGCCATATGGCCCCCCTGCGCCCAACACCTCCGTCTTTGGGGGCCCAAAATCCACTAACGGTGCGACACTTTGGCACCAATCACGAGAATACGCGTGGGTGTTGGGTTTAGTCACAAGAAACGCCCAGAAGCTAGGTTAGAGACACAGAGGTGTGATTTGGCAAACCAGAGACAACAAGCTTGAAGGGGAAACTTCCAGGAAGCATATCTTCTTCATTTTTTGGCCAAACCAGGTGCCGAAAAATCCCAGCTAGAGGTTTTTGGACGTTCTGGAGCCATTGGAGCCATATATTTGGAATTTTGAGCACTGTAAAGCACTGATTTTAGCACTTTGAGAAAATAATATAAAAGATCCATTGGAACCTGGACCAGAAGATGTAGCCCAAGAGAGGGGTGAACTCCTTTATCATTTGTTGTGTTATGTGTTTACTGTTCACTATTATGTGTTGGTTATTATCGGCATCTTGAATGTGAAAGTTTATCTAAATTACGTGTTTGCAAATTGATCCTTTTGCCTAAGCACACTTAATTAAAAACTTGTAAATATTTCAAAGATACAAGCCTTTTCATTTTCAGATCAAGTTGGTATCAGAGCATAGGTTTTTGAAGGCTTGATTATTTGCAAGTGTTTGTTTTCTGATGCTCACAAGATTGAAGCTCACAAGAGGATAAGGTCAACTTGTAGAGCCAATTTCTCAACTTTCAAGAAGAAGGACTATACAATCACCTCAAGCTTCAAGGAGGCAGTCACCAAGTATGGCTTATGGAGAGAGTCATGAAAATCTTCCTTCTGAAGATGAAGATCTCAGAAAGGCTTTCATGGATATGAGAGAAATGATGAAAGTCTTGTTGGAAGAAAGGAATGCAAGGTTGCAAGGTGAAATCTCCAACCCTTCAAAGGACAAGGGAGACAATGGTGATAAAACTCCAAAAGGAAATGGAGGGAAGGGTGATACTCCACCTCCATCTTCCACTGCTTCTACCATTTCACAACCACCTCCAAACTCTCCAAAGGGACATAGTAAAATTCCTCCACAACTTCCTTTGTTAAATCTTGATATTAAATTTGAATTGCCAATGTACAATGGAGAGGTAAATGATGAGAAATTAGATAATTGGATTCGTCATATTGAAGTGTATTGTAGGATACAAAGGATTCAAGATGATGAAACTAAAACTTAGCTTGCTTCTTTAAGATTGGATAGTGCAGCACTCATTTGGTAGGAATCCAAAACTCAAGAGGACATGAAGAAACACGGTAAAGTTTTATCCTCTTGGAATGATTTCATTGTTGCAATTAAAAAACAATTTTATCCATTAGCATACATGCAGAAAGCTATTATGGATTGGCAAAATTTTAGACAAGCTAAAGGGAAAAATGTGCAAAGATTTCCTCAAGAATTTAGGAGAAGAGCTTTGGTTTTGGGAGTAGATTTGTCTTCTCAAGAAACTTTACTCAAATACGTTGGAGATTTGCATAGTTACTTGAGACATACAATACTCATGTTTAACCCTTCAAATCTAGATGAAGTTTGTGTTCAGGCAACTCATTTGGAAGCAAGAGGGAGGAATGAAACTCATGAGGGCAACAAGAATCCTTTTAGTCATGGAGACAAGGGAAAGAGGAAGTTCAAGGGAAATGGAAAAAAGATTGCTTCTGTTAAGAAAGAGGGAGAAAAATTTACATGCAAACATTGTTCAAAGGATGGTCATGATGAAGACCATTGTTGGAAACTTCATCCTGAAAAAAGACCCAAAAAGTTCAGCAACAAAGGGAAGCCAAAGACTCCTGCAACCATACAACAAGATTTAAGTTCTGATTCGGGTGATGAAACAAAAATTACAGCCATGGGTTATCAAGGTAAGGGTTCTTTTGCAAGTATTAGTTCTTCAAGTAGTAGTAGCCTCAATGAAACTCAACAAGAAAAAGAAAGAATAGAGTTTTTTCTCATAAGGGTTGTTTCAAAGCATACCAAGATAGATATTCCTTTTGATACTGGATCTCAAGCAAACCTCATATCTGAAGACACTATCAAGAAATTAAATTTGGAAACTATTCCACATCCTAAACCATACCCTCTAGGTTGGATATGTGAAAATGCTAAATTGCATGTGACAAGAAGGTGTAAACTTAGATTTGCCATCACTGCAAATTTTATAGATGAGGTAGAGCTTGATGTTATTCCTTTGGATATCTGTGGTATTGTGTTAGGAAGCCCATACTTATATGATAGGAGAGATATCTTTCATCGTCATGAGAACAAGTATCATTTGTTTAAAAATGGAGTTGAGTACATTGTTAGAGCACATACAAAGAAGATGAATTTGTCACTTGTAAATGCGGGATAAATGAAGAGATTAGTCAATGCTAGTAAGAATTTTGTCCTCTTGATGATTAAACCCAAAGACAATGTTGAAAAAGAAGTTTTCCAAGGTTGTGATGCAAAGTTGAAATCTGATTTATATGATGTTGTTAACCAATATGATGAGATGTTTCAAGAACCAAAGAGATTGCCTCCAAGAAGGGGTATCCAACATGAAATACAATTGCAGCAAGATTTCCCTCTTCCAAACATTGGTATGTACAGGATGTCAGTCATGGAGAATGCTGAAATTAAAAAACAAATCCAAGAGTTGCTTGACAAAGGGGTCATCATGCCAAGCACATCGCCATGTGGATCTCCAATTGTTTTAGTGCCAAAGAAATATGGTACATGGCACATGTGTGTAGATTTCAGGGCCTTGAACAAGATTACGGTAAAGAATTGTTATCCTCTTCCTAGAATTGATTATTTTCTTGATCAATTGAAAGATGCTAAGTATTTTACTAAGTTGAATTTGAGAAGTGGATATCATCAGATTAGGATTGCCGAAGGAGACACATGGAAGACAACTTTCAAAACAAAGCAAGGTTTGTTTGAGTGGATGGTAATACCATTTGGACTTTGCAATGCTCCTGCTACTTTCATGAGAGTTATGAATGATGTCTTAAGGCCTTTTCTTGATGATTGTGTTATTGTCTACTTGGATGACATTTTGATTTTTAGCAAATCTCGTGAAGAGCATGTTATGCATGTAAACCAAGTTTTAGATGTCTTGAGAAAAGAAAAGTTGTTTTTAAAGATGTCTAAATGTGAGTTTGGAAAGACCTCACTTGTTTACTTGGGGCATATTGTTGGTGGAGGAGAACTGAAAATTGATCCCTCCAAGGTCAAATTCATATTGGAGTGGTCCAAGCCCAACAATGTGACAGAGGTAAGAAGTTTTTTGGGAGCAACCCATTATTGGAGGAAGTTTATTGCTAACTTTTCTTCAATTGTAGCTCCATTACATGCAGTGACAAGCATCAAACAAGTTTTCCAATGGGGAGGAAAGAAACAAAAGGCTTTTGATACTTTGAAGGAGAAAATCAGTTCAGCCCCAGTTCTTGCACTTCCAAATTTGAGACAACCTTTTGAAATCCAAACTGATGCAAGCAATTATGCAATGGGAGCAGTCTTGTTGCAACATGGTAAGCCCATTTGTTTTCATTCTGAAACTTTTAATGGTGTTATGATTAACTATCCTGCTTATGATAAGGAGTTGTATGCATTGGTGCAAAGTGTGAAAAAATGGAAACATTATTTGTTGGGAAAATAAACTATCATTCACACAGATCATCAACCATTGCAATACTTACAATCACAAACAAGGCACTTCAGATGGATGGGTTTTCTACAACAATTCCACTTGGTCATAAGGTATAAGAAGGGAATTTATAACAAAGTTGTTGATATGCTTTCTAGGGCTATTATTAGTGCTTCAATTATTCTTAAGCATAATCCTATCATGCATGAGAGCTATGTTGAACAATATGCTTTGGATGTTGATTTTAAAGAAGTATATGCAACTTTGTGTCATTCTAACCATGTTGGGGAATTGGATTACCATGTGCATGATAATCTTTTGTATCATCTTGGCAAGCTTTGTATTCCACGGGGTGAAAGAATCAACATTATAAGAGAAGCTCATTCTTCTTTTATTGTTGGTCACTTTGGTGTAGGCAAGACGGTGGCTAATTTGCAATGGTATTGTTATTGGCCTAAAATGAATGAAAGTGTTTCAAGATATGTAAGAGGATGTTCGTTATATGCTACAAGCAAGCCTAGCAATAGAAAGTTGGGTTTGTATACTCCACTTCTGGTTCCTTCTCGTCCATGGGAAAGTATTTCCATGGATTTTGTAGGAGGTTTACCTATGTCTAAAAAAATCATGATTATCTTTATGTTGTGGTTGACCATTTCAACAAAATGTGTATTTTGATGCCTTGTAAGAAGCAGGTTACAGCTGAGCAAACAACACAAATGTTCTTTCATCATGTTTGGGTACATTTTGGGTTGCCTAAATCCATTATTTCTGATCGAGATTCTCGATTTATTAGGAACTTTTGGTCAAGTTTATGGGCACTAATGGACACCAAACTGAAAAAGAGCACAACTTTTCATCCGCAAACCGATGGTCAAACATAAGTGGTTAATAGAACAGTGGTGCATCTTCTTCGTGGTTATTGCAGCAAACATCCTAAACTTTGGGATGAACATTTACACTACATTCAACATGCTTACAACCGGGCTAAGCACTCTTCAACTCAAACATCGCCATTTGAAGCATGTTTTGGCTATTTGCCCAAATCTCTTTTAGATTTTATCTTTGGGAATGATATTGCTATTGATGGTCAATATGACATTGATAGGGCAGAAAAGTTCATTGAACAAATACAGTTGATACATCAAATAGTACAAGAACAGCTGGAAAAGTGCCAAGCCAAGTACAAAACAAGACATGACAAGCATCGTGTTGATCACAGTTTCCAAGTTGGAGATGAATTTTGGCTTTACATCAACAAAGAGAGGCTTAAAGGAGAAGGTAAAAAACTGAAACCAATTAGATATGGACCTTTCAAGGTTCTTGAAAAGATTGGTAACAATGCCTTCCGTTTGGATTTGTCTCCTTATATGAAAATGTATGCAGTTGTCAATGTTGAGAATTTGAAGTTCTATGAGTCTCCTTTGATTGATGATCAAGGAGAGCATGTTTAGATTCCTTCTATAGATGATTTCTCGCCAGAATATCTTACAGAACTGCATGAAGACACAATCCTCGACAGGAGGATGAGAACTTCAAAACGGGAAATGTGGAATACCTTCGAGTTGGTCTTAAAGAAACAAATCTAAGAAAGGCCAAGTGGATTAAGGTTGGAAAGGTGAGGGAACTATACCCTCATCTTCAGATAGACTGAAAGTAGTATTTTGGAGGTCCAAAAGCTTCCCAATGGGGAGGAGTGATCCAGGGGATCAAATTTTGCTCAAAATTCAAAGTGCTCAGAATAGCTTCAAAACGAACCAAGACGTAGGCCTCGTTGTCACGAACCCAATGCACTTCGAACGAGTTCAAACAGACACTGTATCACATTCTGTTCGATTTGCCAAACAAGCAAAAATTTGTTGATTGTACAGTTCATACAGTTGTTGACGTGGCAGTTTCTTACGTGGAAGGTGTTGACATGGAAGATGTTGACTGGACAATAGAATGGCGAATTTGTTGGTGACACGTGGCATGGTTTATTGGCAAATTATGAGGTGCCATGTGGCCCAAACATGGGCTGCCATGTGGCACCCTTCTGTTTAACAAAATGGTTTTTGGAGTTTGCGGGGTTCGAACCCGGGACCTCCCCCACGGAGTGCAGCGCCTTGGCAGAGTGTGGGCTACCGCTATCCCACATGTTGTTACTTAACTATACAATGCACAAACATTTATTTAAGTTTAATCTTGTTGTAATAAAGGCGTGGGTCTGGGCTGGGGCTTAGCCCCAACCCTTGGTTTTGTATACGCTCCACATGTGACCACCATTACAAAATGATGCGCGGGTTTTGGTATGCAAATGGTCACCGTGTTGTCAGCCTGACACTTGACACACCCTAAGCCTTGCATGCAACGACCCCTACTTAAACATTGGGACGTGGCCATATGGCCCCCCATGCGCCCAACACCTCCGTCTTTGGGGGGCCAAAATCTGCTAACGGTGAGACACTTTGACACCAATCACGGGAATGTGCATGGGTGCTGGGTTTAGGCACGGGAAACACCCAGAAGCCAGGTTAGAGACACAGAGGTGCGATTTGGCGAACCAGAGACAACAAGCGTGAAGGGGAAACTTCTAGGAAGCATATCTTCTTCATTTTTTGACCAAACCAGGTGTCGAAAAATCCCAGCCAGGGGTTTTTGGACATTCTGGAGCCATCTATTTGGCATTTTGAGCATTGTAAAGCACTGATTTTAGCACTTTGAGCAAATAATATAAAATATCCATTGGAAGCTGGACCAGGAGATGTAGCCCAAGAGAGGGGTGAACTCCTTTATCATTTGTTGTGTTATGTGTTTACTGTTCACTGTTATTTACTGGTTATTATCTGCATCTTGAATGTGAAAGTTTCTCTAAATTATGTGTTTTCAAATTGATCCTTTTGCCTAAGCACACTTAATTAAAAACTTGCAAATATTTCAAAGATACAAGCCTTTTCATTTTCAGATCAAAAATTTACCATAAACATTCAATAGCATGAAATGAAATTGCAGAAATTTACATACTTTACCGAGATATGACAAGAATAAACCCTAATTGCAACAACATCATCCAAAAATCAGAAAAAAAGCATCCAAACTTTACCTCAAGAGATAGCACATGAGTAAAAAGAGCTAGTAACCCTTAAATATAAAAAAAATCAGAGATAATCTCTCACATGTGTGAGAAGAATGTGATGATAAAATGAACCTTGGCTAGCTATATTTATATGGAAACCCTAGCCATCCAAAAGACTCCAATGAAAAGTCATGTCTCTACATAAGAGGGTCGACCCCTTAAATTTTCCCTTGCAATATACAATTTTTTTTTTTTACATGAAATAAAATCCTAGAAGGGTGATGTCATGCCCTAAGAAGGTGATGTAAGCTCTCCAAGTGCAACGTCAAGCATGGTGAGGGAGACGTTGGGCCTCCAAAGGCCATGTGTCATGCTCAAAGTAACCTGCTATGGTCTCCTCCTGTCAAGCCACCTCTGGAACCATCCTATCCATCAAACCCTAGCCCTCCAAGGTGACGTCAAGGGCCAGGAGGTGACGTCTTAGGCCTCCAAAGGCCAACTTCCAAGTGGAGAAGGGTGCAACCTTATCCTCTGGTGATGTCAAGGTGCCTACAAAGGCAACATCTTGTGTCCTCTAGGTGTAATGTCCATCATCCATGGTCTTCTTCATGTGGGGTCCAAGGTCCATCATGTGGGAAAGGTCCTACAAAGACAATCAAGTACGCCCTCCAAGGGTCCACAAGTCATAAGTATCATACCAACTAAGCCATATTTAATACAAGAACCACCCAAACATGTGCATCAAACCCCCCTCTTCAAACTAAACAAATGCTCAAAGACCTTGTCAGTTTTGACTAATTTAGGTATGGGAGGGGTGTCATGGTTCTCTATTGGGTAGGCCAATCCCCAAGTTAATGAATGTTTCCCAAGAATACCCCATTTAAGTCATGTAATGAATATGAGATGGATTGGAGCAAGAATTCTAGTCATGGGGTCTTGACATACAAGGGTTCGTATTGTCTAATTTATGGGTGCCTTTGTAGAGGGTGTGTTGCCCTTCGTCCGCGATGCAACATTTTTCCAAGCCCTTTTATTGCCATTAATTTATTATGGCCTGAAACATTGTGTACTATATGAAATGGAAAGTGAGTACCACAATGCCACTTGGAGTTAGGAACACATAGAGTGCCATATGCAATGGAAAGTAAAGGACACTGCAAAATGCATTCCCCCAACAAGTGGAACACTTATTAGTTATATGTTAGAAGGTCCTTGATTTTTATGGAGTAGCACTTCATTTCTCTCAAGACCTTAGCGCGGTCATCTAGAAGAATAATGATTGGATTTTAACCTTTTCTAGCTACAACACCGCTGGGCCTTTAGCCCCTTCTTCCCATGAAATGAGGTACAAGCCCTTCTTGGGGTCAATGAGCCCAAAATCCCAAAAGACGAGGAAACGAAAGGGGAAGAAGTGTGGAAAGTGGTAAGTATGAGCGGGAATGGTACGATGAACCTTCAAGGAACCACCCAGTAGCAACCCTTTTCCCAAGGGTGACCTACTTACTAGGGAACCATGTCACTCACCAAGGTGAAACTAGACAAAAGGTATAATTTCCAAGCAGATATTCCATAATCAAGAAAGGATTCCATGCAACATGTTCAAATGATTCAAACATTAAAATGACACTTACAACGATATTGGGCTTATTACCTCATGAAGCAAGACTTGTTGTCTTCTTGGAGCCAAGATGGTGTAGTGGATGTCGCTCTATGGTAAAGTAGAGGGGCTCTACGGATTATGTTAGGCATCAGACTCTCGACATTCCATGTCTACTACTTGTGGGCCTCGAGACATGATCTCCTTAGTTACCCCTGTTAGAATATAGAATATGGTGTGCTCGTTTTACCATTGATGATACCTTCGTCACCCAACCATAGGCCGAAGCCTCCCTTCGAGCACCTTAACCTTGACTGAGAATTACTCTGGAAGCAAACCCTAGGCTAGATAGCCAAACAAAGAGTAGTGCATCAATCCTCAAGGATAGCGCATCACAAAAAGTTGATCAAATGTTCCAAACCCTAGCCAAGAGATATTCAAGCCAATACTGAGAACTAGTTGTTGTTGCAGCTGCACCTGCAACCCTCCTCCAAACCTGTGCACCAGACTGCAACTGCAGTGCGCACCAACTGGGAAACTGTAATTCTGAGATGCTGCAAATGAGAACTAGCGCCCTGTATTTATAATGGTTCTGCCAATTTTGCTGGGGCCGACTTCTCCTTCTGGACAGGTGTCTGTTCAGTATATTATTATAATTTATGGCCGACTTCTTCTCTTGGAGGCTAATAGCCTAATATAAATTGTCTTCTTGAGCCGACAAGGCTTCTAGGGTTATTAGCCAATTCATTAGGGTTTCTCTTGCTTCCCGGAGTCTTCTATTCTCATCAGGTTCACACGTGGAGTTAAATACCTCCTGCAACTACCATAATATTAACACTCCCTCCTAGCTAGAGAGGTATTTACAGGTAATGGACTTGAGCACAAAATATACCATTTACCCGGTAGCATCAATATAGTCATCTAGACTATTTCATGACTAGATCATG
>ML776624.1:440559-451297 GCA_009831015.1 Picea engelmannii | reverse complement strand
ATAAATTATCTTCTTGAGCCGACAAGGCTTCTAGGGTTATTAGCCAATTCATTAGGGTTTCTCTTGCTTCCCGGAGTCTTCTATTCTCGTCAGGTTCACACGTGGGGGTAAATACCTCCCGCAGCTACCATAATATTAACAACCCCTACCTTGGGGGGATAACACAACTTAATTATATCATTGATTTTTCCATTTTCTATTTGTAATGTTTGAATTTTAGCAAGCTTCCTAAAGTTTTGTATTACATTGTTGGAATTGCCCTTTACTAACAATTAAGAGCTAATGAAACAAGTTGGTGTTAGTGTGGTTTGTCAATGAACATAGTTAATTGATTTTCCTAAAAATAAAAATCTATGAAATAATCTTATCTACTACTATTGTTCACGCTTGTGATACTTTCACAACATTGCATACTTGTCTAGAGGAGCATTCTCTCATAACAAGTGGTTGCCTAAACCTTACCTCAATGCATTGTGTTTGTTCAATTGAAGCACTCATAGAACAAAGAAGTAGAGTTGCAACGTATCCAACGAGAGTTCTAAATGCAAGAACAATTCAACGAGGTTGGCCAGCATGCCCAGATTATATGTAGCTTTCTGGATCCAAATAGTTTATTCTTATACTAAACCTAGTCTAGATTTTATAAGTTGAAAATAAAGTTACATTTCCTTCATGGTTTTAGTTTGTAGGTATGTTGTGGTGTTCTAGTCTAGCTCCCTAGAGATGGGATATGCTCTTAATGACTGGTGTGGATTTTAGTCTTTCAAGTTCCACTATGCCCAAATTTGAAACTAAAAACAACTCAAAAAACTTGTGACACTATGAAATGGGCTCTATATTTACTATAATGAAGTGCTAATAAGTTATGTTGCTTATGTGCTTATTATGCCATCTATCTCTATTAAAATGAGCATCTTCCTCTCTATCATCGAAAAAAATAAATGGTTGTTGCTTTTGCTCGCCGAACCAAAGTTTAATTATATCATTTGTTCTTCCATCTGCTATTTGTTATGTTTAGGTTTTAGCAAGATTCTTAAAAATCTATATTACATTGTCAAAATTGTCGTTACTAACAATTCAAAGCTAATGAAACGAGTTGGTATTGTTGTATTTGGTTCATTAACAGAGATAAATGATTTTTTGAAGCAATAAATACTATGCCATAATCTTATATCCTAGATATGGTCTTGTGATCATTGTGCACACAAGATGTTTGTTACTATAGACACATTATATGCAACTTTGGGAGTTTGTTTGGCATTTGCACCTACCCATGCCTTTGTTTGTTGTTATGTGATAATTTGTTTCCTTGTATTTTAAGGAAGATATGCCTTAGCAACATGGATTTTGGTTTTCCCAGCACTACCATACTCAATTTGGGCTAAAAACAATTCAAAACCTGTCACACCATAAAATAGGCTTTATCTTCATTCTGATGAAGTACAAATAGGTTATGATGCTTGTGTGTTTTTATGCCACCTAATTCTATTTAATTGAGCATTACCCTTTTTACTTGTCAAACTTTTTGCATTATAATGCATCACAAATGTTTCTGTGACATGCATCAAGTTTACAACATAGTGAAGGGGGGAGAAACAAAGGAGCACAGAAAAAATAACACAAAGAAATAACAGAGAAACAAAGCTTATTGCTTGATTCAAAATGTTTACATCTGCCTCTATTTATAGAGGTCTTGGAAGACTCTTGAGTGTCCAAAGGGTTCTCGGAGAGTCGGTGAGCATGTCGATGGATTGTCGATGGAGGAAATCTCTCGAAGATGGTGGAGGTTTCCATTGGTAGGTGGAGTAGAAATTAATGTTTCCAACACTCCCCCCCTAATTTCTACTACTAATTACATCAATATTTACAATGCCCAATGCTTCTCTCAAATACTCAAATTGGTCTTGTGCTAAAGCCTTTGTAAGTATGTCTGCAAATTGCTACTTTGATCTGCAATGTATCCTCCTTAACGAATACATGTCTCGGTTAGGTATTTATCTGAGTCATGTCATAATCTTCAGTTTCTATCTTCATATGGTTGGGCTTCCTTCAATGTGCTACCATTACAATGCTCAGGAACCATCACATCAAGTGGTTTCTTACTGGTGGTTTTTGCTAACCACAAACCTTGCATGATGGGGAAATTGATTTACACCACACTTACTCACTTGAGATTTCTTCACTATGAGTTTCATCCTCAAACATATTTTTCTTCTTCTTTTGTACCCGCATAACATTGATTAATGCTTGAACTTATGCATCTTCCTTTTGCACCTGCAAACAACTAATCATTGATATCCATATAAAAATAAATCCATCTACCGAGATACATGGGTACCATCCGTTGTACTCGCCAGTTCTCTAGGTATCCTTTTCACGCACATGGTTCATCAATACATTAGACTCCTTTAGTCATAACTTGGTCCCAACCAACTCACACTCTGAGATTACTTAATCTCACATTCCTCCCCTTAATCGAAGATCTAACTTCTCCGATCACAATCAAACTTAGATACGAGTACACATGCCACCCTCGTACCTACCTAGAGGTTAATTCCACAGCTTGACGCCACATCCACTCTATGCATAAGAGGGATACACGCTACATGATCACACTATCCATGTAGACCTGACTTAACAGGGCTTACTAAACACCTGGGGAATATAACTTGCCTATGCCTATGGCTAAGCTTTACAACTTTGGACCAAAAACCTCTAGGGTGTGGAGTACTACCGATCATGCACCCCCTACAACATATATGCATCATTTCATCTCAGGTACAAAAAAATCCACATTCTTTACTAAATGTCCAACAAATTACAAGCCCATTACATATGCCCATTTACATCTCATCATTAAGCATTACATAACTTCATTTGGAGTCTTCTTTGTCCTTTACCTCTTCCAACGAGAGTCTTTATTCCTTGTCTTTCACCATCCATTTTTTTGTTTTCTATCACCCTTTGTCTTCTGCATCATGAGTTTGTCTTTTATTGTTTTACATTGCTTCTTGCATCTTGTTTTTCCTTTCAATATACTTTACGGATATGTTTCTTGTTGGAGTTGATCAAGATCCAAGAAGACAACCTATGACAATGGATTGACAAACTTAATTGACGCACCACTTGTCATGATTTTACATCAGTTAACATTTGATTTGGACTCAACTTTTGACTAGCTTAACAAATAGACTTTCACTTTAACTTTAACTAGCACTCATTTTGACACTTCTTGAGATGAATGACTTTACATTTCAAGACTCATTTTCACACATTTACATTTCAAGACTCATTTTCACAAAGTTTTTAGACTCAATCACTTGACCTTGACCTTCTCTCACTTAACTTGACTCGGACCTCTTACAACTTGACTCAAGTTCCTCTTTCCTCTTGACAAGAGGAGACCCTACATGAGCATTCCAAATAACTTCTCTATATACTCAATGACCCTTTTACCAATGGAAAGAGGACTTTTTACATACAGAAATGCTTGACTTAACTCTCACTTGCACTTTAACTCACACATATACTTTAAGTCATACATGGACTTTTATGACTCTCTCACCACTTATAATCACTTACAAATTGGCCTTTTGTTTTTCACAAACACGACTGTCTCACGGGTGGCTCCACGCAACGGGTGCTTCCACGCAACAGATGAATCCTTCACAGAATCCTCTATGGAAGAATTCGTTCTTGATGTCTTCAACAAAGCCAGTCATGGCCTCATGGCCATTTCCCCATCACAAAATAAATCTTCTTCCTCCAGCTCCAAATCTCTTGCTGCTCTATTCTAGTCTGCCAAGAGACCCTCAGCATTCTTGACAGCCTTGGGCTATGCCTACTTAAGTTGAAGATGTTCGTTCCGGTGCGCAGGCTGTCGACGGCTCCTTGAGCGAACCAACGCTACCTTCCATGCTTTGCAAACGCCACATACTGGGAATCCTTACACAACAAATGACATTGCATTTTAAGCCAGTCAATGCAATCCTTCTTTGATTCAGAGGATGAACAAACACTTGGACTCCAAAGATTCATCATAACCTTCCAAAGCTCTTCAGCTTCACACATTCGTGGACGCGCAACTCCTCCATGCTGGAAACAACTCCAATACGGAACAGAGGTTCCTTTTGAAACTAAATGGTGGCTCTTCCAGAAACTAACGGAGCTATTACAACAA
Organism: Picea engelmannii; assembly: GCA_009831015.1. Taxonomy (NCBI): domain Eukaryota; kingdom Viridiplantae; phylum Streptophyta; class Pinopsida; order Pinales; family Pinaceae; genus Picea; species Picea engelmannii. Next base: position 447,117 of record ML776624.1, on the reverse strand, counting down.
TACCTGGGCGATCTCTCTCACCAGAAGCTGGAACGGGAGCTTCCTTATCAACAGCTCGGTGCTCTTCTGGTATTTTCGGATCTCATGGAGGGCAACGGTTCCGGGCCTGAACCTGAGGTTTCTTCACTCCTCCCGTGGCAGGGGCAGACTTCCGAGCAGCCTTCGTTGCTAGCTGCTTCCGCGGGGGCTTCCCGCCAGTCGACTTCCGGGCTGTCTGCTTCGTGCGGGTCATCTCTATAATCGTTCTGCTTCGAATTGCTCTTCATCTCTTTTCTGCGCTTTGCTGCTTCAAGAGTTTTGGCGCCCACTGTGGTACGAACCTCTCTTTAAGAAGACCGAGAAGATCATGGCCGACAACTGCATCGCATGGAGTCCTTCAAGTCTAGAGATCTGCACGGGTCTGAAAAAACTCCATCCCCCTCTCCCGATAGTGGCTGCTTCCAAAACCCGGGAAAGTAAATCTGCGGTAGTAACAGATCTCATCAATTTCACAATGTTGAGTCGGCTACAGCAATGTCAACTTTATTTCAGGCAGCGGCTCTTCTCTCAGGATCCTGGGCCCTCCCGTGAGGGAGTTAGCCCAGTCCTGTGCTCTGATACCAAATGAAAAGGGCAGAAACAAAGGAGCACAGAAAAAATAACACAGAAATAACAGAGAAACAGAGCTTATTGCTTGATAGAGGTTCTCGAGCGTTGAAATGGTTGAGGTTGCTTGAAATGTTTACATTTGATAGAGGTCTTGGAAAGTTCTCGAGCGTCCAGAGGGTTCTCGGAGAGTCGGTGAGTACATCGGTTGATTGTCCGTGGAGGAACTCTCTCGAAGATAGTAGAAATTAATGTTTCCAACACATAGACTTTTTTGTTGCACTATAAATGTTTATATGCTAGGCATCAAGTCTACAAGAAGCTCATCAAAGCATGAGAATTTGGTGAATATTGATTTTTTTGCTAGTTGCAAATTTTCTTTTCCTTTAATCTCCAGAGCCCTTTTCCTTTGGTAGCAAGCAAGAACTCTGTTCAATTAAATAAAGATAGATTAGCAAAAGTTCATTTCTTGGATTTTATTTCACATTTCAATAATAGAACATAATTTGCATTTGGTTTTTGTCTTGTGTCTTATAAAACGCTTTTCAGCTAATATGTGGATTTGTATTTATATCATAAACTTGAAATTGCAATGATTATTAGTTTGGGTTGTAGAAGAACATGTATGTGTTCCTTTTTGCAAGCATTTAAAATCTGGATCTCCTCCATTAAAAGTTTTTGAGCACTAAATTATCAACATAATTGTTTGGAGATCACATTATATTGGTTTGTAGAAAGAATATATAGTTGCTCCTCTCTAACAGCATTTAAGATCTCAATTTCAATGTAATGTAGTTTAACAGTGGTTTGGAGAGAGCACATTATACAGCAGTGTGGTTTGAAGAAAGAACACTGTAGTAGAATATAGAAGGACATATAATTGGAGAATAAAAGTTCCAGAAAAAAGTTTCTATTATAATAGTCATAGAATATTCTTAACCGGAATTAAATAGCTTGGCTCATTGCATAGTTCATTTCTAATCTTTCATATATGTATTGCTTTGCCAAAACTTTGTCTTCCTTCATTCTCATTTCAAATTAATTCACATGCGTTTGAGAGCAAATACATTCGCTGTTCAGTGTTGATTGGAAATAGATAGTTGGCTCTTTCAGAAAGTTTAAGCATGGATGCCCCATTTGTTGATTCCAAGATCAGAGATATTTTTTAAACTGTCTTTATCTTTTCTTTTGCACACCAACTTTTTGGGAAAAGGCTCGAACTATCGCTGCTATTTCAATTTTGAATTTTCCCTTGCAGAAGTTTTTCGCTTTTTCAAATTAAAGTAATTCAGTGTTACAAAGATAATAATTGTCGATTTTGACAGGATTCATGAAATTTTGCAGTGAATGAATTACATTCGCCTGCTGTCAAGTGAAATAAACAGATCAGAGCATTTCTGCTAGCTTAGACATACACCATAAAATAACTACTCATTTAAATACAACATACGAGGCAGGGACTTTGCCGCCTGTGGCTCTTGTTGATAATGCAATCACTATGACGCAAGTGAAGAGAAAAGAAAATAGTAAACACCTTGGAGTCAAGTACATCAATAACGAGTTAAGTACATCGATAAACCAACATAAATAAAGGGGAATAGAAATGACTTATCATAACATATTCTGTGCACAACATGAAATCATTTAACTTCATGGTCATCTTGTAACAAGTATCTCCTTGTTACACGTTGAATTAAATAGAAACAGAAATAGCTTATTCTAAATTACATCAAGCACACTAGTATGAGTCTTTTGACTCAACCATCTTCTAACCAGCATCTCTTTGTTAATCTTTTTGGATTTTTGATTAGCCAAAATTTGTCAACACTTTCCCAGATATATGTTCGCCATATACTACAGGCTGGAAGAGTGATGTGCCTCCAGTTACCTCCTTGCAAAATTCCAATGGCTCCACAATTGCATTGAAGTTTGGCTAGGAGAAAAGAAGATACAAGAACCTGAAATTAATTTAAGCAAAGGACCAAGAAACACAGTTTCTTTTTACAAATGTAAAACTAAATTACTAGAAAAACAACTATAGCCCATACCTCATAAAAAAATGGTACAGAGACACGATATTTAGGGCTTCTATTCATCACCCGGTGCAAAGTAGGCTGATACAAACCATTAGTCCAAACCTGCAATAAAAAGTATCATTTATGCATGTACACTAAGATTTTTTATTGAATCAACTCCTACTAGAATAGACCATCAGACAACATTTATCAATTTTGACCATGGATGTCTTTGAAAGAAGTTAACACACCATTGAAGATAGATTACTACAGACTTGTGAAAGAAGATATTGGTCACCCTTTCCTTCCATCTAGAATGACAATTATAAAAGATTTGACTCTAATATTTGACAATTATAAAAGATATTGGTTACCATGAATATACAATCTTAGCCCTAACTTCAAGTGAAATCATTCAAAGATTGTACGTTTCTTTAATATGCTCACTCATAAGAAAATAATTGTGATTTTACCGGAACTCTTCCAAGTTTGACTCTACTCTTTGAGGAACAAAGTCAGCTCTTGGCCCCGAGTCACAATCACAATTTTGACTTGCCAATATGATTCTTTCTTATAAGTCAACTGGCAAACAAATGTCAAATTGAGTCCACTAATCTCACTCATGAGTCACGCGAGTCAAGTTTAAGTCATTTGTCTATCAGTGTAGATCCATCTTAACTCCAGATCTATCATGCACCGAGAGGGATCAAATCCCCGGAGGTTGCAAACTTTTTTTCAAGTTTTTCTTAATCTTAAAAAGTTTTCACCTTGAGGGACTTCATCCCTCCCGAAGCATGATAGATCTGGAGTTAAGATGGAACTACACTGGTTTTTAATATATGTGTGTATGTGTGTGTGCACTCCATGTGTCCACTCCATATTAAGAATGGAAGGAATTACATATCTCTCTCATGTTGAGTGTCATGTTGAGTGACGTAACATTGAAATATTTTAACCATAAGAAATCTCTCTCTCTCTCTCTCTCTCTATATATATATATATAATAAAGTTGACATTGAAATACTTTATTTATGGCCCACATTGAAATGTGTTTTTGTTATTAATATTTTTTTAGATGCCATGTGTTAACTCCATATTAAGCATTGAAGGAATTACACATCTCCCTCATACTCGAAAGTAGAAAGCACCTATCTGTGGAATAATAATTTTTTTACTTTCAATTACTTTATCTCTCTATATTTGAAGTCAATATAAATTATTTTATTTAAGGTGAACATTGAAATATTTTATTTATGGCCAATGTTATCGCACAATTTGTACTTTGATCCAAAGGAAAGGTTAATGGAAGGAAAATTGGCGTAACGGGAGATTATCCTATCACTGTCACCTCAATAGGATGCCTCTTTCTATTTAGGGTTGATGGCCTAGGGGAGACATCCCCGGTGACCTGGGGGTTTGAGTAGGCAAAGGTAAAATGTCTATGAAAATGTCCCCTCTCACAAGTCACACTAATCATAAAGTCCCGGGGTTTTAACCAAATGAAGTAATAAAGAATTAAGATGTACCTGCCCAGAACAAAGCAACAAGAAAATATATCTTTCGCAAGTACAACTTGTTGTTAGTACTCCATAAAACCATGGACTTTATCAATAAAAGCAATAGCTGATATATGGTGAAGCAAACATAAATTTGTAGCAGCAAATGTTTATAAGACAATAGCTTCACAATAAGTGACTTAAACTGGCTTCAAAATGACCAAGAATAACTACTAATCAATACCAAAATACTAGCATTTGTCAGAAGCTCATTAGGTAGTGTATTAATCAACTTTCTCTATTGCTTTTAGGTGCTTTTAGTGCTGCAATAGATGGTTGTAGCTTACTTTTGTAACAACAGAAAATAGGTTAGTAGATTAACCTATTCTAAGGTTAGAAGTAGTTAGTAGATAGCTCAAGGTAAAGGTTTTGATGGTGGTTTTTGTCAATCACTCAATAGCAAGGCTTAGATTAGTGCTTTTATGGAAAATGGAGTCTTTTAGGCAGCAACAAATCTTGAAGGAACAAATGATAATAAGAGAACTAAAGACAAGAGGGGTCAATAATTGAAGTGTTGGTAACCCTAGGCTTCAATTACCAAACCCTAGGGGAAAATGGCTACTAGGAAGTAGGTAACCCTAGGCCCTAGTAGTTTTCCTCCTTCTTTAGCTCAAAGATGAAGTAGATGACGACTTAGATGAAGCAAAATGTGCTAGGGTGTTGCAATGGCAAGGTCCTTAGCAAAAGCTTCAAGAAAATTGGCTTTCTAGCAAAATCTAGTAGGTGAAAGCTATTAAGGCAAGGACAATAACATGTGCTTAGCCTCCTAGGTTTTTAAGCTAGCAATTTCATAATCTTAGTATAAATGCAAGATAAATGTAACTATAACCATTCAATGAAGAAGAATTGCAGAAAATTTACTTACATCCACCAAGAATCATCTAGCAAATACTCTAGTTGAACACTTCCACCAAGAAAATTGCCAAAATAGTCCAAAACAAGCCTTCTTCAAGAAGTGCGCACTAAATTTCAGTCATGTAACCCCAATTAGGGCGCAAATTTCAGACCGCACACTTGTGTGAGTGAAAGATGATAAAAAACTACAAGGGAAAATACTTTATTTATACAGTTACAATGACCAGAATTAGGTCAAAAAGGTCGACAAATTAAAACCCTAAATCAAACAGAAAAGGTGATGTCATGCCCTTTTAGGGTGACGTTAGGCCTTTTTAATGCAACGTTGGCCTCCAAGAGCAAAACGTTAGGCCTCCCAAGGCCTCTGGATCAAACCACACGTGCCACTTGGCACACAACTGCGTCCAAAGTGTCCAAAACACTGGGTGACGTCAAGGGTCACAGAGGTGACGTCATGGGCCTTCCAAGGCCTACATCATAGTGGGAAGGGCAAGACCCCCCTGGGTCCAAGCCTGTCAGACTGTCTCTAGTGGAACGTCCTCCTCTCTCTCTAGTGCAAACCTTCGATCTGTCTTTGCCCCTGGCTGGGGTCTCAGCATCCATCTGGTGGGATTTTAGCCCTATGGAGGTCCGAACTAATCATCTACCCATGTGTACCTGTCCGTAGGGTGTGGCCCTGCAACAACAACAAGTACACTCTCCATGGGCTCATAAGTCACAGGGATTATAGCAATGTCAATCACATCTAACAATCAAGTTATTTAAACATGTGCATAAAACCCCCTTTCCCAGACAAGTGCTCAAAGACGTTATGCTATTCTACAAGCCAAGTTTGGAGGGGACGTCAGGAGGTCCTATTGGGCTAATTCTCATTGGAAGTGAGATGTTTCCAGATGAAGACAAATCCAGGCCATGTAATTGGATGAGGTGGTAAGGGATGTTTGAGCAATGGGTGCAGTGATGACAGGGGAATGTATGGCTTACCTATGGGTGCCTCTAAAGAGGGTGAGTTGCACCTTGTCATGGATGCAAATGTTTCCAAGCCCATTCAATGCCTTTTATCTTTTATCTTATTTATTTTTCTTTCAAGAGACTAGTTAGGGGACACTGCCCTAGTGTGGTGACCAATGGTGACAATGTTACCCACAAGCATTTCACGAAGATGAGAAGGTTGGCTCGTGATGAGACCCCCTTCTCTTGGCTATGCCACAAAGAGCCACTACCCTGGCATGGTGACCAGTTGAATGGTAGTGTCATACCGCTACATGCCCATGGACCTAATAGGCTGGCTCGTGATGAGACCCCCTATCCTCCAACTAAGTCTTGATTTTATTATTTTATGGGTCCCTCTGTTTCTTGCTGAGAAGCCTTTTATTGCTTTCTCGGGGATCCCTGGGCGAAGCGTTTGAAGGTTTTGTTCTTTTGGCTTTTATCTTTTTCCAGCTACTTTTACCCCTCGGGCCTTTAGCCCCTTCTTCCCACAAGGTAAGGTACAACCCTTTACTAGCTTGGCAAACCCAATGCCCGAACCAATGTATGGGATGGAT
>ML776624.1:411420-433424 GCA_009831015.1 Picea engelmannii | reverse complement strand
CCATTTTACCTCTAAAAAGTGATTTATCCATCCTGATGGCTTCTCCGGCCACTGAAAGTCACTTCTCATCATCTTATCCTGTAATGCTCTTCCTCCCGATTCCGATGAGCTATTACACTAAGAGGTTTCTCCAAGTAATATGCTCATTATGACCTTATTAGTGAATTTAATTAAGATATGACCCATAATAACTCAAAATTACACCTTATTAGTGAATTTAATTAAGATATGACCCATAATAACTCAAAATTACGGAAATCGTCGGAATGCAACGGAACCAAAGCCCAGCTGTGCGGAATGGATCTTAATGATGAACGATGCAAGTTGGGCCCAAATAAACCTCTCAATATCTCCCGAACTCTCTGTCACCCCTATCTGGCTACTCGGGTAGGCATAACACTCTGAAATGTTGTAATGTTAAAATGTCCCAAAATGGGGACATTACAGAAATGGGCCCGAGACATCTTTGCGAGCAACTATAGCAGATGATTCCACCCATGGCTGAGGCACAACAAGAGGATGGAAAGAGCCCCCATGTCGATGAGCAATCCAGGTCACGACCTCCATCAGATATGCATTCTGAGCTTCCAGAGTTTCCATTCTGCGTTTGAGCTGGCGGAAGTCCTCATCCTTGGGCAACATACCTAGGGCTACCATAGTTTTGGTATGCCAATACAATTCCAGAGTTCGAAAGAACTTTGAATTTCTAGTTTTGGTGCAACCAAGATCTGGAATCAGGCCTCCCACCTGATACTCCACCTCCCCGTCGTCTTTGAACTCCCTTACTAGTCTAACCTCGGCCTCCAGTGTCGACATTGTGGCCTTATCTTCCTCAGGCACAAATTCCTCATAAAATTCTGCCACGGCAATCACTGCCTTGGAAACCCGAGACGACCCCATAGAAGAGGAGCGAGGTTTGCATCCTCGTGGAGCCATAACAATGTAAACCAAAGAAAGTAAAGAGTTGAGCAAAGTTCTTGAGAAATCAGAGCACATCCAAACATACCAGAGCAGAACAACAACCCTATCACTTCCTCGACCATTTATCTTCCAAGGGACATGAATGTCTCACTCCAACAGTCGTACCAAGCATTCATGGTTCAGTCTGGGCATGAATATCTGCATGATGCGAGGTCATGAGCTCATCATCCGACACCCTCATCTGACCACCTAACCTTACCATATTCAACATTGATACTACTTCGCTACGAGGGTACAAAGTTCAAACCTTGCATCAACTGTGTCGTGAGGGTCGTCCTGGCCTTCATGACCATCTTCTCCCCGATCGCCTTCATCAATGTGTCTAACCCCTCGAGCAGCTAGGAGTACAGCCGCATGATAAACCATTGTGTTCCAACTAACCGTTGAAGGGACAGTGGTCTCAATGATCGGGGCAGGTGAAGCCACCTATTATTGTCTTGGACTGGGTGTCGGCTCCTCCGCGCTAGCCACGTTGGCTAGTGAACGAGAAGACACCCCATCCAAGGGGCAATGTATGGACATTGTTAACTTTCATATTAATTAAAAAATGTTTTCCTAAAAATTAATGTATTTTTTGTTTTTTTGTTTTTATTAAGTTCCCAAGTGAAGTCTCAAGTTTTTTCCAAATTCTAGTCAACTTTTACTCTTCGTCCTCGCCAAGTTATCTCCAAGTGGAGTCTAGTAACTTTGGTTAATTCTTTGATCAAACATTTCTTGCACAGAACAGGCAATATAACTGTTAATAAAGACATAAACATACCTTCAACATATCACCAATGTTGCAAACAAATGTCCCACTAATAGGGGCAGCCCATATCCATTCACCAGCAAGGTTTCTGACCTATAAAAACATTGCTTTTCCAGTTAAATTTTCTCAATTTTTTCTCAATACCATGTCGACACTTTACTTCAAAAAAGATCTATAATGAAAAAGAAAATACATATTACTAAGGAAAACCAATGCTTTACTTTGACATTGCACTTCTTCTGGTCCACAGATAAGCTAAGAGATTTGTTTGTGACATACTTTTTTCAAATCTTGAAAGAAAAGATGTACAGCAAATTATCTGAGATCAACCATAATAATAATGGCACCTGTAGTGCTGATATGTCGTCATCTTGGTTCACCAAAGTAAGCAGGCCTGTTGGAAGTTGGCAAGACTTAGTGACACTAATAATCTATGAAAACCACTACACTAAGTTAATTTGTTTGCATAAAAATGCTATGCATGTATACACATTAAAGCTATCTTGATTTATGATATAAAATCAAAATGGTACAAACAATTGTATCATGGATAAAATTTACCATAATCTGTATGTGCTCCACTGTAATCCAGATTCCAAACAAATCATGATCAAATCATCCATCAGAATATTTACATAGAAGTTTAAAATCATACGAAATATACAAAGGGTGAAGGAAAATTTGGTTTAAAAGATATACCATCCGATGCCTTGATCTGGGATGTCTAAAACTTGAGTGTCACTTTCAGCAGCTGGATAACCAATTATCCTCAAGACCCAAAATGGGTCACCCGCTCTTTTACCTTCAAAAGTATCAGGTGGACCACCCAATCCTAAAGCTATTCCTCGCAAAATTTTTCTAGCCAAATCTAGTTTTTTTGCGGTAGTGAGGGAACCAAGTCAAGCAAAAAATGAACACAAGTAGGTCAGAAGCATGCTACATCGCTTACCTCAAAATTCATAGTGCAATCTGTAACTGGGATATAAGTATACGGAGAAGGGCTGCTATGTAAGTGGCCATAGCAAGCCAAAGTGAGGAGGCATCTTAAGGATGCATTTATAAGCAATAAATTTATAGTTCAACATGAACACGTTCAACCTTACCTTTCATGATTCTAACATAATCTTCCATAATTGGCCCAAATCTCTTTGGATAGTCTGGCCTGAAAAAATAAAACAGGAGTATTATCTACATAACCAAAACTGTTCTAAAGCTTACAGAAAAAGCTTCTTTTATTTCAATATGTTACTATCAAACTATGATGACAAAAAAGGCGTTATTTATGTAGCAACTTTATTTCTTCTCTATTTTCTTGCAAGAAAAGGTCGATAATTTATTTGATACAAATATGTAACTTTTGATAGATTATAGAATGAGAAAAAAAAGATAAACGTTGTATTGGCTTCTTCAATGCAGCCCTTTTAGTTTCAACACATTTTATGTTTTCCTTTCACCCTTTTACGTAACCTTATTTCTTTTCCAACAAGGATAAGAGTCTATAGTTTTTGGCATATCTCTACCGACTTTTGACCCTGGATCTAGGTTGTGCAACAACACTCACTATTGTCCCATAGAACTTCAATTCTAGGACTATGGTCCAAAATTTAATTTTCTACCCATTAAAGATCTCAAAATCCATGATAAGTATTATACCTTTTTATGATAGAGTTTATTTTATTCTTGAGTCAACATGTATGTTCTGCTTGCATTAGTTGTTCTAGGATAATTACTTTTGGTTTCTTTTTTAATTGCTTTTATACAATTTGTCATCTCTCCATATTGCATTTTTGTTGGAGAAACTTTTGGGCCAAATACAATTAGTATAATAACAGGGTTCAACGAAAGCAATATAGAGGATAATTGAGAGAGACACATAATTCCAACCTGACAAAGACAAATTGTGTTGAGAAAATTTCTGGATAAGCACTGTGTACCTGGTTTTGAAACGTCCAACGTTTCGAGTGGACACTCCACCCATCCTCAGGGACAACGAAAAGCTCAAATGTATTTAAAACAAATTGAACCAAAATAATGTTTATACAAAGAGATTGTGTATTTAAAACATATAATACATAAGTCAGATAGCACACAGCTTTGATGGAATTTATAATAAAATGAAAGTGAAATTATATTAATGTCCATAAGTGATCAAATAGATCAATGAGACTAGAAGAACAACATTTGACAACAACAATAGGGAGTGCCTAGAGCATATCTAGAGCAATACAACACCCAGGTTAAAAAAAGAAACAAAGAGAATGGGATGAACCCAAAAGGGCAAACCCTAGATAGTAAAATAGATAGTACATTAGAAGAGAGAAAGCACCTGAACAACAATGATGTGCGATGAGTACTCCAAAAAAAACAAAGTCTATGGATGTTAAGGAAGCACAACACCTTTCTCAGCATCAAAATCAAAGGAAGATACATTATTGTCTATGACCACAGATGTGTGGAAGTTTCTCGAAATTCAAAATTCAATGCAAAACAGAAATTTCACCTTCAACCTAGAAGGTTTCACAGATCTTAGCCTTGTGAATTTTTAGCCTTAGGAATGTTGTAAAACAAGGTACAAAACTGCAGCTGAAAGAATATAATGTTTCACATACACCATCCAGGGGCTGAACATACACCATGTACCCCAAATCTCATGAAGCACCCAAGCATGGTGTAAACACCAATGTCACAAGGTTCGTCAATCTTTCGAACTTCAACCTTGAGGTTCGAAATTTGGCAAACCTAAAAAAAAAAACTGAGGTTAGTTGAACCTCATGGTTGTTCGCTGAGTCCACAGCTCCAGCTCGTAACCTCGTGTCAGAGCTCAAGCTTGTAATCTATCCTTGCAACTTCCATGTCCATCATAACATTTTTTATGTTTATTGATGTTGATTTCTTATTATTTTATGTTATATTTCATTTTAAAGTTTATGCATGTGTGTGTGTGTGTCTAGAGAGAGAGAGCCTGCAGCTCAAGCTCGTAACCTCGTGTCAGAGCTCAAGCTCGTAATCTATCCTTGCAGTGTCCATGTCCATCATAACATTTTTTTATGTTTATTAATGTTGATTTCTTACTATTTTATGTTATATTTCATTTTAAAGTTAATATACAGCTTGAGTGAGCCTAATGGTTAAGAACATGTGTTTCCTCCTTGGAGGTCATAGGTTCAAATCTAGAGGAGGGTAGGGTATGTATAGCTCCATAGACTTTAGTAGTCAATCGTTGCGCAAAGGGGATCCCTTGTACCACAAACAAGGGGGTCTCATACACCAGTTTGGTATCTGGCTTGGCCGTGACCTTAAAAATAGATTATTATTATTGTTGTTGTACAAAATTCATATAGGTAAACCTAATGGAAAACCTCATCAAAAAATTTGAATTCAAACCAAACCTAATTGTTGTTGAACCCAAATCATGTGACTTAGATAAACACTTATAGAGTATTACCCTAAAGTTAACAAAATGTGCCAATGTTGAACCTAATAACATGCATTAGAGTCGCTGCAAAGGAGAGCCCTCCCCTCCCAATGCTTCGCTCTCGAAGCACGCTCCTAGAGGGAGCATTCGAGAGCACACTTCCTGAATGCTCCCTGTTATCCCCATTTCCTAGGGATAACTAAGGAGATGATGTCTCGAGGCCTTGAGTTGCAGACATAGAGTACTGAGAGACAAATGGCTGACAGCGTCCACTTGCACAGACAAAGGCCCACTTCACTACCATGCATCTCAAACTCATCACAATGGTATCTACCACATCAGCGTGCTTCCAGAAGACATTGGGTCTTACTCCATGAGGTACAAGCCAGGTATTATGGTGAGTGTCATTTCAATATTTGAGGCATTTTGAGTATGTTGCATTTTGAACTACTTTTGATTATGTAACAACTGCTTGGAAATTATGTTCTTTTCCCTATTTCACCTTGGTGGTTGACATTGCGCCCTAGTACGTGGTCACCCTTAGGGATAGGTTTGCTATTGGGAGGTCCCCTTGACGAGTCATCGTGCCATTATCGTTCATACTTGCCACTTTCCACACTTTGTCCCCTCATCTCCTTATCTTTTGGGATTTTCAAGTGTATTGACTCAAGAAGGGATTGTCCCTCATTTCATGGGAAGAAGGGGATGAAGGCCTAGAGGGGATGTAGCTAGAAAAAGATAAAATCCAAATCATAACCTTCCAGATGCTTGCCCAAAGAGGTCTTGAGAACAATGAAATGTTTCTCCTAAAAATTCAAAGACCTGCAAAAACAAACACATATATATATAAATGTCCCACTTGTTGAGGGATCTACACAAGTGCGTTACAAGCTAGACTTTACCCCCATGGCACTTTGTGTACCTCTCCCTTCAAGTGACACTGTGGTACTGCCTCCCAAGCTATATGTTACCCCAAAGGGAGTACCTAGTTGTTTTGGACCTTAATTAATTAATGGCATTAAATGGGCTTGGAAAAAGGATGCATCGAAAACGAAGGTGTAGCACACCCTCTATAAAGGCACTCATAAATGAGACACTACGAACCCTTGTATGTCGTGAACCCCATGCCCAAAAGTCTTGACCCATCCACTTCATCTTCTCCACATGGATTAGAGGGGGGTCCACCTGGGAAACACTCCTTGACTTAGGGAATGATTCACCTAATAGGTCACTTTGTCAACCCTCCCATACCTAAACTTGGCAAGTTGCATAGGGTCTTTGAGCACTTGTTTAATGTGATGAGGTAGTTATTGATGCACATGCTTAGGTGACTCTTTTATTGACTTGATTTACTTATCATGATGTGTTTGACTTGAGAAACACCTTAGAGGACCTATCCTAGCCCTTCATCACCTCAACGACTTGCCTTTGGAGGCTAGAGCGCTACATCTTGGGGCTTGACATTTTGTTTGGGCTAGGGTTTTGGCGGTGGTGGTGTTGACTTGACACTCGACACTTTTTTGATGGAGAGAGCCCTAGCTTGATGGAGAAGACCCTAGTGCACAAGGAGGAGGCCTTTGGAGGCCCAACGTTTCATCTCCAAGCTCAACAACTTGATCCAAGTGCCAAAACGTTGCCCTAGAGGGGTGACGTCATGTCTTTTAGTGTTTCTTATGTGCATTTTTAAAGTCAAATTTAATATTATGTTGTAAAGGGGAAAAACAAAGGGAAACGTCTCCCTTATTTCGTGGTTTACCCTAAGTTAAGTGGACAAACACTTTTTAGGAGTTTTGTATAAATAAGAATCATTTCATTTCATTTTGAGACATAACTCTCCCATCTTGGAGAGGATTCTTGGCTGAAATTTGCACCCCTCTTGGGAAAATTCATTCTCTCTCTCTCTCTCTCTCTCTCTCTCTCTCTCTCTCTCTTGTGCTATAGTTGATCTCTTGTCTTGTGGATTAAAGTGGTGCACTAGCTCTTGGAGGCTCTTTCTCTTGCTTTGGTAATGAAAAATACTTGGAAGTTGGTAACTAGGGTTTGTCTTGGCATGCGTTTTGGAATTGGTAAGGAAAATCTGCATATTGTTAGTTTTCTTTCTTGTTCCATGGTTGTTATTGGCTAGATCCTTGGAGGAGTATAAGGGCATACACCCTCCACCAAGTTTTTGTTAGAAAAATAGGTGTGCTCATTTCACCGTAGACAATATAGCAATATTGTCACCCAACCATAGGCACAAAGCCACCCCCAAGCACTGTAACCTTGACAGACAGAATAATTATGGAAGCAATCCAGTAGCCAACCAAGCTAGTGCACCTTTCTCCAAGGCTAGCGCACCAAGCAAGAATAACCAAAGGCCAAGCAGAAAGTCCAAACCATAACCAAGAGAAAGTACAAGCCAAAACCAAAATGCTAGTTGCAATAGCTGCAACTGCAACTGCAGTTCCTCTCCAAACTTGCGCACCACTAGTCTTATGCAGTTGTGAGAATGTGAATGACAAATGAACTCTACTGCCCTCTATTTATACTGCTCTATCTCACTTGATTGGGCCGACTTCTCTGTTTGGAGGATAATAACTCAATATTAAAAATTCTCTTGAGCTGTCTTGTCTCCTAGGGTTATTATCCAACGTTTTTAGGGTTTCTCTTGCTTCCCAGAATATTCTATTCTTGTCAAAGGTTACACGTGGAGGTTAATACCTCTCGCAGCTACCATAATATCAACACTCCCTCCTAGCTAGGGAGGTATTAAAGGTGTTGGTCTTGAGCACAAGCAGACCATTCAAACAGTAGCATCATCATAGCCACACAGACTATCTCATGATCAAATCATGAGTACCATCATCACTTATCGAACTAGATAGTCTCCATGGAAATCAGAACAATGCCATCCAATAGAACACAACTGTGTCTATACATAGTAGTATACAACTATTATCCGGTGGTACACAACCACTCCTAGTAGCACACGGCTACTAACCAATGACACATAGTCATTGTTATCGCACAGTTTGTACTTGGAAAGATAAAGGAAAGGTAATGAAGACAAACTGACGCAACGTGAGACTATCCTATCACTGTCACCTTAATAGGATGTCCCTTTCTATCTAGGGTGGTAGGCCCAGGGGAGACGTCCCCAGTGACCTGGGGTTTTGAGAAGGCAAAGGTTTAACGCTAAGTAAAAGTTTCCCTCTCACAAGTCACCACCGATCAGAAAGTCCAACTAAACATCCAATAAAGATAATAATAACCAGAAATGTACCTGCTCGGAACAAAGCAACAAGAAACTATATATTTGCAATATCACTTGTTGGTTAGTACTTCATATAATTCGATACTTTCTGAAATAAAGCAATTGACTGATAATATTGATGAAACAAATCAATGATATATAGTAGCAATGATCACAATATGTTACTTCACAATAAATGCTTTTAAGAAGCTTCAAAATGAAAAAGAACGATTTATCATCGATGTTACAATACCAACATTCATTAGAAGCAAAGACTACTATGCATTAGCCAATCTTTCAATTGCTTAAAGAAGATAAAATGTTGGAAAATATAACTATAACTCAAATGGATAGCAGCATCAATCATGTTAGTAGGTTATGCTAGAGATGTTGAGGTTCTCATGCGCTCTACCGTGAGCACATGTCCCCGAGTTAGAGCCAGATGTTATCCCCCACTTTTAGGGATAACTAGGAGATCATGTCTCGAGGCCCACAAGTCCTAGACATGGAGTATCGAGAGCCAGATCGACTTGAACATGGCCCTGGAGGGCCCATCTTTTCTCCCTTTCAACACCTCCACTTTGTCAGCAGCAGCAACATCCATCACCTCCAGCTTGGTCTTGTATCAGAGATGGTTCTTGCTCCATCAGGTAATGAGTCCGCGTATCATGGTATGTGTCACTCTGATCCTCAAAACCGTTGAATATGTGCATTTAATTCCTTTTGTTTCTATCAAATGCTTGGATCTTATACTTGTCCATTTGACCATGTCTGGGGGGAATGATAGGATGCCCTAGTAAGCCTATGCCCATAGGTTTTGGGTTGCCATTGGGGGGATTTATGAAAAGTCATCGTCCGCTCCCATCATATTACCACTTTTTCATCTTGCTTCCCGCTCATCCATCCCATTACATTTGTCCGGGCATTGGGTTGGCCAATCATTTAAGGGTTGCACCTTGCCTTGTGGGAAGAAGAGGCTAAAGGCCCAGAAGGTAAAAGCAAGCTGGCAAAAGATAAAAACCTAAAAATAAAACCTCGAGATGCTTCGCCCGGGGATCCCCGAGAAAGCAGTAAAAAGCTTCTCAGCAAGAAACAAGAGGGACCCATAAAAATAATAAAACAAGACCTAGTCAGAGGATATGGGGTTTCATCACGAGCCAACCTATTAGGTCCATGGGCACCTAGCGGTATGACACTACTAGCAGCTGGTTACCACGCCAAGGAAGTGACTCTTGGTTGCATGGCCAAGAGAAAGGGGGTCTCATCACGAGCCAACGTTCTCATTTCCATGAAAGTGCTTGTGGGTAACATTGCCACCACTGGTCATCACGCCATGGCAGTGTCCCTTGATTAGCTTCTTGAAGAAAAAGCAATAAAGAATAAAGAATAAAAAGAATGAATGGACTTGGAAACATTTGCATCCAGGACAGGTGCAACTCGCCTTCTACAAAGGCACCCATGGGTAAGTCCTGCATTTCCCTGCTTTCACTGCACCCCTTGTCAGGACATCCCTTATCCACCTCACCCATTTACATGACTTGGATTTAATCTCTTCCAGAAACATCCCTTTTCCAGTGGACACTAGCCCAATAGGATGCCCTGTCACCTCCTCCAAACTTGTATTGCAGATTTGTATAATTTCTTTGAGCACTTGACTGGGGTAAAAGGGGTTTTATGCACATGTTTAATAATATTGATGATGAGATGTGATTGACATTACTATGATCCCTGTGACTTATGAGCCCATGGAGGGCGTAGTTGTTGATGTGTAGGATCATGCCCGACGGACAGGTACCACGTTGGACAGGTACACATGGGGAAGTGATTAGTTCGTACCTCCATGGGGCTGAAGAGCCCACCAGATGGATGTTGAGACCCCAGTAGGGGATAGAGATAGGATAGAGGGGTTTGCACCGGAGAAGAGGAGGACGTTCCACAGAGGCACCCTGACAGAGCCTTACCTAGGGGAGTTGTGCCCTCTTCATTGGAACGTTGGCCTTGGAAGGCCCAACATGTCACCCAGGAGTCTCATGACGCCATCCAGCTTCATGGACGTTTTGGGAGACAGTTATGGTAGTTTGGCACGTGTGGCAGGTTGGAAAAGCCCAAGGAGGGCTAACGTTTTGCTCCAGGAGGTTGCATTTTCCCTAGAAAGGGCTAACGTTACCCTAGAAGGGGCATGACGTCCTGCTTTTGCTTGATTAGGGTTTAATTTATGACATTTTAATGTAAAACAATATTATTTGGTATTTTGGCCTTGTCGGCCTTTTGGTGACCTAATTTTTAATTAAGGTCATTTCTACTGTATAAATTGAGAGCTAAAACTCTCATTTTGGATCATCTTTCACTCACACATTAGTGAGGTCTGAAATTTGCGCCCTCTTCTAGGGTTTTGGCTGAAATTTTGAGCCGCACTTGTTGAAGGAGACTATTTTTGGACTATTTTGGCATTTCTTCTTGGTGGAAGGTTTACAACTAGGGTTTGGCTACTTGAATGAATGGTTTATGTAAGTGAATTTCTGCAACACTTCTTGATTGAATGGTTATAGTATTATTTACTTGCATTTGTTATTATAATTTGTTGCATTAAAACCCTAGGTGACAAGCACATGCTAATGTCCTTGTCTCATGTCCCTACCAAGTTGAGAGCTATTTTGATTTGCTGAAGTAAGATAGAGCCTTGCCATAGCAACACTCTATCCATACTCTTCTAGCTAGCCGTTTTTTCCTTGTTATTGAGCTAAGAAGGAGGAAAACGCATCAAGGCCTAGGGTTTCTACACCTTGATGAGTCGTTTTCCGCTAGGGTTTGCTTGATGAAGCCTTGCCATAGCAACACTTCACCTTTGAACTCTCTTGTCTTTAGCCCTTTATACTCTTATTCAAGCTAGCCAATTTCATCTTGCCAATAAGCTAAAGAAGGAGGAGAAAGCACTAAGGCCTAGGGTTTCTACACCTTAGTGAGCCTTTCTCCCCTAGGGTTTCATTGTTGAGGCCTTGCCTTAGCAACACCTCAACATTTAACCCTCTTGTCTTTGGTCTTTTCATTATATTTTAGTCCTTCAACCTTTGCAACCTCTTTTGAGTCCATATGCCCTAGCAGTGCACTGATCTAAGACCTTTTGTATTGAGTACCTTGATCACAAACAACCAAACACTTTGAACAACTACCTAACCTTCTAACCCTAGCGTAGACTAACATTACTAACCCTACTATTGCCATTGTTTATTTATGCTATACTTATACCATTGCAGCATTATATCTTTACAAGCAATTGAATGATTGGCTAAGGCATTGTTTCTTAATGTTGATATTGCTACATTGATCGCCATTAGCATTTATTATGAAGTGATACATTGTAATCATTGCCATTGTACAACTTTGATTTGCTTCATCAATAATATTGTTTATCAATTGCTTTACATCATAAGTCATTTATCATATGAAGTACTAACCAACAAGTGAGCTTGCATATACATAGTTTCTTTGTTGCTTTGTCTCAGGCAGGTACACTTCTTGGTTACTACTTCCGGCAATCTTTTATCTTTATTGGCTATTAAGCCGGACTTTCTGATTGGTGGTGACTTGTGAGGGGGGGGATATTTTACTTGGCCTTTCAAAACCTTTGCCTTCTCAAAACCCCAGGTCACCAGGGACGTCTCCCCTGGGCCTTACCAACCTAAACAGAAAGAGCCATCCCATTGAGGTGACAGTGGTGGGATTGGTTCAGTTACGCCAGTTTGACCTCCTTTCATCCGTCTTTTACCTTAGCTACAAACTGTGCGATAACATTTTGGCGCCCCTGCCGGGGAACACTGAGTCAATTCTACTCAAGACGACACTTTTCGGTAAGCCTTGCCTTTAGAATCTCTATCTTACAAACTTACTTGGCGACTCCACTTAGGGTGTTTTCCCTTATCTTTTGATAGTTTCAAGAAAATTATCTGTCGACTCCACTGATGACGAAGCCAACTATGACTTCACAATGGGATCCGGGAAACTACAAGCCTTTGGACATGAGTAAAATCCCGGGATACCCTCGACAAATGCCCCCGAGGTACGAAAGGTGGCTCCCTAGATTCACTGGTAGTGATGGGGAAAGAGCTGACTATCATATGAATGATTTTTATTCTTATTTTGGACTCCATCCTATCAGTGATGATGCCAAAGATGTAGTGATGAAACTTTTCTCCATCACTCTTCACGAGAATGCTAGAAAATGGTATGACAATCTCCTCGATGCTAGCATCACATCTATGGACCAGCTAGAAAAAATCTTTCTCAAAAAATGGGGTATGAAATTGGAAGATATCCAAACATTGCTAAAAAGACTCCAGTATACAAAACAAACAGAAAATGAGACTGTCTGGGACTTCCGGTATAGATTTGAGGGATTACTGTATCAGATTCCTAGAGACCATTATCTTGAGGACAAATGCCTCATGTATCTCTTTACCAATGCACTCTTGGTGCATTTAGGGTTTCTCCTGAGTAAAAAGAGGCCAAAAACACTCCACGAAGCTAGTAACATGGCCATACAAATCGAGACAAATATCTTTTTGTCCAAAGAAAAACACATCTTCTCCCTAGGAAACAAAATCAATGGTCATGAAGATACCCCAGACACTCTTAGTTTGGAGAAACTAGTTTCCCTTGAAATTTTCACTGATGATTACCAAGAAGAGGGGGAACAAGTTATTGACCAGCGACGTACTAAGGGGGAAGCTCTAGATGAGGTTTTCCAAGAGCAAGGGATCGTTGAAAACGCAGTTGAGGAGCTAGAACCCAAACAAGATAATGAAGTGTCAACGTGCCCTCCTCCTGATGGAGCAATCGACGAACCTTTTCCCCCTACACAAGAAGAAGAGAATGAGGTTAGTCACTTCCCTTTTCAGGATCTTGACAATGCCTTATTTTATGATTCAGAGAAGGAAGAAGAAACAGAGTTCTCGAACAAAGTAGATCTTCCTTGTCGTACAGTCAAAGATGAAGGGGCAACTCATGAGGATAAGACAATAATGCATGTTGAAGATACCCAAGTCCTCGAAGCCCCTGCACAAGAAGAAACAAGCATTGTAAGTCACCCTCCTATCCATAATTTTGATGATTCTCTATTTTATCACTTGGGAAAAGAGGAGGAGATGGGTGAGCCTTTGAATGTTTTGAATCCTCCATGTTATGATACTGATATTGACATAGTTGATATTGATGAGTTCATACATGTTGGAAGACGTAAATGGGATATAGTTGGTTTTGATATGGACCCCATTTACGACATTGAGAATCATTCCCAACTGTTGCCTTCACAGTTATCACAACAGATTACTTTTGATTTTTGGCAACAAGGGGATGATATATTTACCGATGCTCCCCAAACACCCAAGGTTGACCTAGTACCATGTTTTCCTGACGATTTTCGGTCTTACATTGAGGTTTTGATGAGTACTCCTCCAAGCACTTGGATTTATTCTATGAAGATGATTATCAACCACCGTTGTGCTCAGGTTTTGATAGGAGTAAGAACAATGTTTGCCCAAAGAAGGATTCTCATGACATCTTTCTCCAGCCACCTCTTATTACTTTACCTTGATGTATCATTAAAGGTGTAGTTGGGAATTATATCTTTTGTATTGAGTTTCCTCTGAGGAAAACCCTAGAGTCCGAGGGTTGGTTGAGTACTTCAAGAGTAAGTCTCTCATCTCAGTTTCTCAACTTTCCCTTAAGAGTTTGCCAGTCATCTGCTAGATCCTTGTCAATCTCTTCCTTGACTTCAGAATGTGAGGACGTTCTAGGTATCCAATTTACAAATCTTTTGAGTCAATGTTCTGAACCTTGGACTTTTCATGACCCCTTCCTGAAGTGGATTGAGTACTTTCCTCAAAGATTGACTTGGCATGATTTTATCCCTCCCACCCGCATCCATGAGTTAGACTTTCTGATTTCCGATGATACAATATATGTTCTAACCCATGTCATTTTTGTGCTTGACTTATCATTGTTTTGGTCTATGATGAAGCACAAAGGCAGGTATTGTGGGATATTGTTGGATTGGTTTCACTGGTCGTTTGACTACAACTAACATCCAGCCAACAGGTAAGCATAGGTAAGTAGGTAGGCATTTGGCATTTATTGTATATACCATTGCATTGCATGCTAGAGTAGTTTGCTTTCACACTTGTACATATGATTGCTTTCGTTTCAGTCTTATATATATATGAACTGGGGTGATATCACCACCCCAAATGATTACTAATAGTTGCTATTGAGATCAAGCAGGTTACAGGTTATGCCAGAGATGTTGAGGTTCTCATGCGCTCTACGGTAAGCACATGTCCCCGAGTTGGAGCTAGATGTTATTCCCCACTTTTAGGGATAATTAGGAGATCATGTCTCGAGGCCCACAAGTCCTAGACATGGAGTACCGAGAGCCAGATCGACTTGAGCATGGCCCTGGAGGGCCCATCTTTTCTCCCTTTCAGCGCCTCCACTTTGTCAGCAGCAACAACATCCATCACCTTCGGCTTGGTCCTGTATCAGAGATGGTTCTTGCTCCATGAGGTAATGAGTCCGAATATCATGGTATGTGTCACTCTGATCCTCAAAACCGTTGAATATGTGCATTTAATTCCTTTTGTTTCTAACAAATGCTTGGATCTTATACTTGTCCACTTGACCATGTCTGGGGGCAATGACAGGATGCCCTAGTAAGCATGTGCCCATAGGTTTTGGGTTGCCACTGGGTGGATTTCTAAAAGTCATCGTCCGCTCCCGTCATATTACCACTTTTTCATCTTGCTTCTTGCTCATCCATCAAATTACATTTGTCTAGGCATTGGGTTGGCCAATCATTTAAGGGTTGCACCTTGCCTTGTGGGAAGAAGGGGCTAAAGGCCCAGAAGGTAAAAGCAAGCTGGCAAAAGATAAAAGCCTAAAAATAAAATCTCGAGATGCTTCACCCAGGGATCCCCGAGAAAGCAGTAAAAAGCTTCTCAGCAAGAAACAAAAGGGACTCATAAAAATAATAAAACAAGACCTAGTCAGAGGATAGGGGGTCTCATCACGAGCTAGCCTATTAGGTCCATGGGCACCTAGCGGTATGACACTACTAGCAGCTGGTTACCATGCCAGGGTAGTGGCTCTTGGTTGCATGGCCAAGAGAAAGGGGGTCTCATCACGAGCCAACCTTCTCATTTTCGTGAAAGCGCTTATGGGTAACATTGCCACCACTGGTCACCACGCTAGGGCAGTGTCCTCTGATTAGCTTCTTGAAGAAAAAGCAATAAAGAATAAAGAATAAAAGGCATGAATAGGCTTGGAAACATTTGCATCCAGGACAGGTGCAGCTCGCCTTCTACAAAGGCACCCACGGGTAAGCCTTGCATTTCCCTGTTTTCACTGCACCCCTTGTCAGGACATCCCTTATCCACCTCACCCATTTACATGACTTGGATTTAATCTCTTCCGGAAACATCCATTTTCCAGTGGACACTAGCCCAATAGGACACCCTGTCACCTCCTCCAAACGTGTATTGCAGATTTGTATAATGTCTTTGAGCACTTGACTGGGGTAAAAGAGGTTTTATGCACATGTTTAATAATATTGATGATGGGATGTGATTGACATTGTTATGATCCCTGTGACTTATGAGACCATGGAGGGCGTAATTGTTGATGTGCAGGATCATGCCGACGGACAGGTACCATGTTGGACAGGTACACATGGGGAGATGATTAGTTCGGATCTCCATGGGGCTGAAGAGCCCACCAGATGGATGTTGAGACCCCAACAGGGGGCAGAGATAGGACAAAGGGGTTTGCACCGGAGAAGAGGAGGACGTTCCACAGAGGCACCCTGGCAGAGCCTTACCTAGGGAGGTTGTGCCCTCTTCATTGGAACGTTTGCCTTGGAAGGCCCAGGTGTCACCCACGAGTCTCATGACGTCATCCAACTTCATGGACGTTTTGGGAGACAATCATGGCAGTTTGGCACGTGTGGCAGGTTGGAGAAGCCCAAGGAGGGCTAACGTTTTGCTCCAGGAGGCTGCATTTGCCCTAGAAAGGGCTAACGTCACCCTAGAAGGGGCATGACATCTTGCTTTTGCTTGATTAGGGTTTAATTTATGACATTTTAATGTAAAACAATATTATTTGGTATTTTGGCCTTGTTGGCCTTTTGGTGACCTAATTTTTAATTAAGGTCATTGCTACTGTATAAATTGAGAGCTAAAACTCTCATTTTGGATCATCTGTCACTCACACATTAGTGAGGTCTGAAATTTGCGCCCTCTTTTAGGGTTTTGGCTATAATTTTGAGGCGCACTTGTTGAAGGAGACTATTTTTGGACTATTTTGGCATTTCTTCTTGGCGGAAGGTTTACAACTAGGGTTTGGCTACTGAATGAATGGTTTATGTAAGTGAATTTCTGCAACACTTCTTGATTGAATGGTTATAGTATTATTTACTTGCATTAAAACCCTAGGTGACAAGCACATGCTAAGGTCCTTTTCTCATGTCCCTACCAAGTTGAGAGCTATTTTGATTTGTTGAAGTAAGATAGATCCTTTCCATAGCAACACTCTATCCATACTCTTCTAGCTACCCATTTTTTCCTTGTTATTGAGCTAAGAAGGAGGAAAATGCATCAAGGCCTAGGGTCTCTACACCTTGATGAGTCGTTTTCCCCTAGGGTTTGCTTGATGAAGCCTTGCCATAGCAACATTTCACCTTTGAACTCTCTTGTCTTTAGCTCTTTATACTCTTACTCAAGCTAGCTGATTTCATCTTGCCAATCAGCTAAAGGAGGAGGAGAAAGCACTAAGGCCTAGGGTTTCTACACCTTAGTGAGCCTTTCTCCCTTAAGGTTTCATTGTTGAGGCCTTGCCTTAGCAACACCTCAACATTTAACCCTCTTGTCTTTGGTCTTTTCATTATCTTTTAGTCCTTCAACCTTTGCAGCCTCTTTTGACTCCATATGCCCTAGCAACGCACTGATCTAAGACCTTTTGTATTGAGTACCTTGATCACAAACAACCAAACACTTTGAACAACTACCTAACCTTCTAACCCTAGCGTAGACTAACATCTACTAACCCTACTGCTGCCATTGTTTATTTATGCTATACTTATACCATTGTAGCATTTATATCTTTACAAGCAATTGAATGATTGGCTAAGACGTTGTTTCTTAATGTTGATATTGCTACATTGATCGCCATTAGCATTCATTATGAAGTGATACATTGTAATCATTCCATTGTACAACTTTGATTTGCTTCATCAATAATATTGTTTATCAATTGCTTTACATCACAAGTCATTTATCATATGAAGTACTAACCAGCAAGTGAGCATGCATATGCATAGTTTCTTTGTTGCTTTGTCTTGGGCAGGTACACTTCTTGGTTACTACTTCCGGCTATCTTTTATCTTTATTGGCTATTAAGTCAGACTTTCTTTCTGATCGGTGGTGACTTGTGAGGGGGGGGATATTTTACTTATCCTTTTAAAACCTTTGCCTTCTCAAAACCCCGGGTCACCGGGGACGTCTCCCCTGGGCCTTACCTCCCTAAACAGAAAGAGCCATCCCATTGAGGTGACAGTGGTGGGATTGGTTCAATTACGCCAGTTTGACCTCCTTTCATTCGTCTTTTACCTTAGCTACAAACTGTGCGATAACAATCACAACCAGTGGAACACATCCACCACAATAGCATACAACTATTATCTAGAGACATACAGTCTCTACAATAATCATATCATCTAATATCAACTTGCATAACGATATCATGATACAAACTGAGTCATCTGGGCCATTCTTCCACTCACATTTGTGAGATCTGGAAGAGCATCTGCCCTCAAAGTTAAACATCAGCCATGGGCTATCTAGATTGTTCTTCCCAAGCATAGAAAAATAATTGTCCCTGATTTCTAAGCCTGGACCATTCACCTAACTGGGCCATTCCTCCGACAGTAATCATAGTGCAACCTGGAGAGAATAAGTTTTCCCTAGGGAATGCATGTCCCTGATTGTTGAACCTGGACCATTCCTCCAACACTGATCACAGTGCAACCTAGAGAGAATGAGTCTGCCCTAGGGAATGTCTGTCCAGACCATTTCCTACGGAAATGACTGTCCTGCACCAACCTCCAAAACGGAGCATTCTTCGAAACTGCTCACAACTGTGAACTTCGAAAGAATGATTGCCCTACGAGGCAGACCATTCTACTTGACCACTAATCTGAGTGACTTCCAAGAAGAATGATTGTCCTAGACCATTCCCCCACACTGGCCACAAGGGGAATCGTTGTCTATGGTACATCAACAATCTATCGAACCATTTTCATTACGAAAATGACTGTCCGATATGGACCATTTTCCTAACTGGAAAATGCCTGTCCGTCAGAAATCTCGAACCACTTTCCGAACTGGAAAGGAACTTCCCATCCTGGACCATTTTCCGAACTGGAAAATGATTGTCCATAAATCAATAACATATTAGTGCTCCCTCCCAACCTGGGAGTAATCACTTCCTTTTCCAATAAGGAAGTCGTCTCCATGAGCCCCAACTTGTCTCTTAAGTACGCAAACTTTTTATCTTGGATAGAGGCTTTACCAAAATATCTTCTATCTGCTCATCTGTGGAGATATACTGGAGAACCATTTCTCTCTTCTGGACTTTATC
Source organism: Picea engelmannii (assembly GCA_009831015.1). Lineage (NCBI taxonomy): Eukaryota > Viridiplantae > Streptophyta > Pinopsida > Pinales > Pinaceae > Picea > Picea engelmannii. Next base: position 414,365 of record ML776624.1, on the reverse strand, counting down.
ACGGAGAATATAATGCTTGATCTCAATGTACTTCAGCCTTGTTGCCATCTTTATACACACTTGCAAACGTGGACTAAGTCCAATCCACTTAGTGTGTCCTTGGAGGCATAATGCCTAAGTTCAAGCCCCTGTCACCTTGACTTGAACTTCTTTCGTCTAGGCTTACTCCTAGGGAAGCCAAGGGGGGTAGACCCTAGTTACTATGTGAGTTAAAAGATTAATTCTAGGAGTTGATTTTAATTAGTTAAAGGTTTGGGGGAATCTAGCCTATATGAGAGGCAAACAATGCAAATGCAAATCTCAATGAAATGCAACCCTTTCTCTAAGACAACTAAGACTAGTGCCTAAGGTTGGGCAAAGGGGTCAACTAAGTTCACAAAAGGTTAGAAAGGAAGACCTTACAAAGTTTACAACTAGATACAAATGAATTACTTTACAAAACTTCTACAATTGAATTAGATGCAAACAATTATCAACAAAATAAGAATGAAAAGAATAGCTAAAAGGTACAACAATATACAACTATGAACAAAGAAAGGAAACAAGCAAGCACTTACTAAAGCTAACTTTATCAAAGAAACAATTATACTAATTTTGATTTGATTGTGCAGGGAAGGGAGAAAGATAACTCAAGAAAAGATCACCACAACACAACAAACCAACAAACCCAAACAATGAAGTGCCTCCACAAGATGCACAACTTCAAGGGGTTGTTTCAATGGCTTCAACACAACTACAAACCCAAACAGTGAAGTGCCTCCACAAGATGCGCAACTTCAAGGGGTTAATCAAAGATAGATGCAAGAGCAAATAAAAGAGCCTCCAAGGGCAAGTGCGCACCTTCAAATGGAAAAGATAAAGCAAGTACGGCCTCTAAGGGCAAAGAGATGCGCAACTTCCAAGTTCACTTAGTTAATCATCCACAAGGCTCAATAAAATGCTTGTAAAATAAATTGAAGTGAAAAGCTTGCTGAAATTATAGAGCATGAACCATGAAATAGATAAAGAAATTAGCCCAAGGTTGAGGTGGATAAATTTTAGGATTAATTAGGTTGGTTAAGTGAAAGTGAATCCTAAAACTATGTGACTTCCCTAAAACTCTCCCCGCTTAAACCAAAAGGATTGTTGGGTGCTCAATAAGTAAGGCAAACAAGGCCTTACCCTAGCTCCACAGGTCAATACGGGGAACAAAAGTACTCAAACAAGGGGGACACCTAGTGTCGTGAGACCATCCCTGATCTAGCACCCCAAGTTCTTTCCTCAAATCCTTTTTTTGATAGCAAAGTTGGGACAGTAGCAGGTGCTCTAATTAAACTAGTTTATTGAACCCCTAAAGATCTAAGGATAAATTGAACCTTAAAATCGATTAAGTTAAGATAAGTTGAGTGCTTGAAAGTAAAAGTGCTTGAAAGTGAAATAAAGGTACTTGAAAGTAAATAGCATGAAAGTAAAGTACTTGAAAATGACTTGCAACAACTTGAAAGTAAGATTAGATTGTTTGAAATGAAAAAGCTTGAACTTGAGAGCAAAGTAAATACTTGGAAAGAAAGAAATGCTTGAAGAACACAAGTAAGTTACTATGCCTCCATGGGCTTAAGCAAATAATAAATGATCAACTTCTAAGATCTAAAGATAACAAATGAACAAAAGCAATAGAAGCAAGATAACATCAACTATTTACTTAGCCTTGCGTTATAGCATTGTTGGCTTGGCCAAACACTATGCTAGATGTAGGCAAACAAATAAAGAATGAAGTGTAAACTTGAAAGCAAACTAAACTACTTGCAACCACAACAAGTGCACAAAGTGGAGGACAAAGCCTTCCGGTTTTGTGCACAAGAGGGTGAAAATAAATAACCTGAAATAAAAAACTTGAAAATGGAAAAGATCCTAGCCACACAACCTTGTCTTAAGGACAAGTGGGTCAAACAAGTAAATAAACAATGCTGAAATTAAACTCTACAATCTAGCCATACGATTTAGCATGGTTGGCATGGCCAAACTCTATCTAGGTGTAGGAAAACTAAAGAAAAGAAATTGCAGAAAATTACAAGACTTTAGAGAATTGTAAGCCCTAGAGACTCTCTTGGGCTTGCTTACAATGAAAAAAAGAGTAAAAAGAAGTGGGTATTAGTTATCCCAACTTGGGAGGTTGATCCTTGACTTGTAGATGCCCCAAATGGGTTGTAGATCCCTCTTTTTTCACCAACCTGCAAAAAACCAACAAGCAAAAGATTGTTGGAAACACTGCAAAAAGTGACACAAACTCAAAAAAAATTGTTAGTTACAACAGAAATTTTCTGCATAAAAAATCAGTATATAAATATGATTAAAATGATCTATTCTATGTGTTAGAATACTCAAAAACTCAATGGAAAAGAACAAAAATATAATGCAGAAAATCTAGAGGGTGAAAATGGATGAGGAAAACGAGTTTCCAAGTCTGAAACAAGCCTCTCCAATCCTTGAAATGACCTGCAAATATTTGTGAACAAAGTTTTTCAGTGTTGTAAAAATCGCCGATAAATCGCCAAAATCGCGAGAAATCGCGATTTTTTGAAGGAAACGATTTTTTTCCAAAAAATCGCTGAAAAAATCGGCCCATTTTTTGGCGATTTTTGGGCGATTTTTTAGAAAAAATCGCCAAAAACTCGCGGGTCATTGGCAAAAAATCGTCTGTCTAAAAAAATTTAGAAAACCGCAGGGGGGGGGGATGATGTGTTTTGGTAATTTTGCCTTACTAGTGCTATTTAAAAAGGTACCCACCCTAGTATTTAATGGTAATGTTAAATTCCACTTTTAAATGTTAAGTAAAAGTGACATTCTCCTTTATCTTTCATTTCCATCCTTTTACTTAAATTTTTAACATTACCATTAATTGTTTCAGGATGTTTGAGAGTGGTTCCAACCTTATTGGACTTCATATGGAGAAAGTAGAATTTTAG
>ML776624.1:399171-410328 GCA_009831015.1 Picea engelmannii | reverse complement strand
TGTATCACTAGACATCTTATATATCTTATATATCAGTTTTCTTTCCATATTCATGTGGCAATCTGTCTATTTGATGCTATTGTTGCTTTAAATGTTTCAAAAATTAAAAAAAATATGAATATTTTTGTATTTTTTTAAGTTTGCCGATTTTTTGCCGATGTTTTGCCGATTTTTACGAAACGTTGTTTTCTGGACCCCGGCGATTTTTTCCCCGAAACGATTTTTACAACATTGGAACAAACTACAAGATAGAGCAAAGGGGTGAGTGGATCTAAAAGGAAATACAAAATACTTTGTAAACCTATAAACTACTCACTTAGATCTACAACAATACTATTGCAAATCTACCCAAGCAAAATACTTTGCTTGGGATCTCTACTCTAAACATGAAAAAATGCATACACAAAAAGAAACCAAGCAATGTCACCTCCAATAATTTAATGCACCAAGAATACTCTTATCACACCATTTGCCTCCAAAGCTTTCTTTTATTGATAGTAGAAGGTTGTTGCAAATACTTGCAACAAACTTCTCTCCAAAAATCTAGAGCAAGAATGAGAAAGAGAAGAGAATGGGAGAGATGAGGAGAAATTTGAGCATAGTAACAGTAGGCAAAGAATAGATGAAAAATGAGAAGGGGAGGGCCTTCATTTATACTTGAGAGGCAAGAGCTACCCCTCGTGGATGCTTTCCAAGTGTCAATCATAAAGCAACATTGAGCATCTCAAGGAGGGGGGCGCACTTCTTAGGGTTTTGGTAATTGAGTGGGATGTGAGTTAGCATCCATTTGACAAGTCAAACATGAGTGTTGAGTCACTAGGAGGGCGCACTTAGGGAGAAAGGAGGCCCCACCTTTTAATTTTTTTTATTTTCCATGGTTTCTTCCTTAAGGGGGGCGCAACTTCCCTAGGGGGGATGACTTTATGAAGTGGTGGCTAAGTGGAAGGGGTGAAATAAGGTTAGGAAAGGGTTTAGGTAGCTTAGAAATGGGTTTAGGCATCATCTCCCACCTTTTCTCTAAGCATTTTTCTCATATTACAAATATTTGACATTTTTTACTTTGTCAAATCAAGCAATTAAATTGTTTTTTAGACTGACTTGGACTCCTCATGGACAAACACCTAACAAAACTTGTCCAATTGAGCTGAAACTTGGTTCAAGGGTGTAGGGGGTCTCATTCCATTTCTTTTGAGCACAAATACCCCTATCAAAATCCCAAGGACCTAACTTTTTACATTTTTACAAAATTAAAAAAAATACTTTAGACTCGACGAAATTCTGCAAGACTCTAGGAGATGTCTAGCATGGTCATTTACAATATTCCTAGACACTAGCCACCATGGGATCGACCACTAGAACGTCTTTCACCACTTTGGAGGATTATTGTGGGAGTAAAAAACTCAAGGGAAATCAATAAAACTGATTAGGCCAAATTAATAACCTGAGGAAAAAAAACACTCGATGAAAGGACTTCTCTAATGATAAAGTCCTAGGCAACTAACCTAAACTATGATCCATGCAGACCCATTACATTATTATCCCACATAGGGGAGCGGAAATTCCAATTACAAAAAGAAGTGTTGAAGGTCAAAACTGCCTTGTAAAACTAACAAGTCTTCAACTTGGTAGCACTATCAGGTGCATATCTTCATGGTACATGGAGTTGACCCCCTAGTCGAAATAGGTGGTCAACGGGCCTATTATGGAACATTGGTTTCTCTGAAAGCTTTTCATAGCTCTTTACAATATATCATGGTCGAATTCAGCACCCGATCAGACGATCTAGAAACCAACTTACAGAGCCACATTGCTTTTGTACAAACATCACAAGTTGCAATATACTCTGTTTTTGTAGTGTTGAGTGCAACAGACTTCTGTTTTCTGCTAGCCCATGACATCGTGGCAAAGCTCAAACTGAAACATATCCAAGTAGCACTTCTTTTGTTATCTGCAGTCCCTGTTCAATCTGAATCGATAAATTCATGCAGTTGTATGTCATAGTTTAAACGTCCCACAAAACAAATATCCGACTGAGTATTAAATACATTAACGAGCCAATCAATTGTCAATACAAAGACGGGTCTACTGGATTAGAGTCTCTTCAAATTCTTCAGATCTGAGAGTTTGCCATAGATTTGCAATCCATCATCCCGATCTTCTGAGTAACCATTCCGATACACTTTCTCTGTCATAGGAAGTTTTCGCCACGCTTCTGTTGTATATGAGATACTATGCATCAAGTTGCTTGAATCCATACAAGGTATTCTTCCATTTGCATACATGGGTCTCTTTCTGGTATAAGCTTCTTTCTCAATTTGCTTTATTGGGAAGAACAGTCTTTTACATGTAAATTTCAATCCATGGATACTACAAGAGGTTTATCTAGTTTACTGGAACAAGTTGTTGTCGTAGTCTTCTCCTTTCTTCTGGAAGAACCTCTAGTTCTGAATCTTGCAATGTTTTCCATAGGTCTTTTTCACAATTTCTTACATACACTGTTCTTCATCACAACTTCCATTTCTTCTGCTTGATTGCTTCTAGTGGGTTCAAACCATGTTGGTAGTCTTATGATTCTCGATATAATAACTGGTTGTTCTGGCTTTTCTTTCTTTTTTGGAATCTTCATGTTCTTCCTCATGTTCCTCTTTAGCTTTTGGGTCCATGGAGTCTTCTATAGATTCCATGCCCTTCCTTGTTGAAGATTCCAACTCCTTCTTTTCATCATAGGAACATGGATGTAGATGGACAACCAAGGATACTTGAAACTTCTTTTTCGAAGAAAACTTCTTCTAGAGTCAAACTGAACACATGTTGTTTATCATGGTTGCTACTTCCAATGGGGAACATGGACATATACTTTATAACCTTCACGGATTCTTCAATGGATCATATCATTTAGGATTAACTCCCTCCTAATCCCAACTTCATGCCTGAATGCATGCTCTTCTTTTGGAATTCTGCAATCAACTCCCTCCATCTAAGAGAGTCCATGCTTCTATCTGCATCCTTATTTCTTTCTACAAAGTGTCACAAGTTTTATTTGAGTTTCTTCTTGATTACTGACTTCTTTCTGGTCTCTTCAAGTTTGATTCTGATTGTGGCCCATCTGGCAGTTGTTACTTGTATAATGGCTTCCACAAGAATTGTCACCAAAGATTGTCAACGTACTTCATCTTTTTCATGTGCATTGTTGTCATCGTAATAGCAATCTTTACCTTGTTATTCTTCCATAGGTATTGTTTCACTGACCATATTTTCTTCTAAGAAATAGATATGCATGATATGTACAGGAACTATGTAAACATGGTATGTACAAGAACTATGAAGAATATTGTTACCTTGACTAGAAGAAGTTTGTTTTATCCTGCTTGGATTTCTTTGAGGGTTCACTTTCTTCGTCAATTGTTGCTTCGTCTGTTTCCTTCCTTTTCTTTAACTTAGGATAGTGGTTCTTGTAGTGACCATATTTTCGACAGCTGAAGCATTGTATTTTTGACATATCTTTTTCTTGATTTGGTTTCTTCCTTAAGCCAAACTTCCTCTTATTCCTGAAATTCTTGAATTTTGCTGTGAAGGCTTGATCATCATATTCCTTTTGGGATTTCTCTTTTGCACTAATCCTTGATTCTTCTTGTGCACAGCAAGTCCAAAGTTCTTCAAATGTGGGATACTCCTTTCTTGTGTTCATGCTTGCGGAAAATGCATCCCATGTCTTGGGAAGGCCATTGAGTACTATATTTACTAGTTCCTTTTCTGAAATGATTTCTTCAATAGATTGTAGTTGATCTCTTAATTGAGATATTCTTACAGAGTATGATGTTATGCTGTCATCATCATTCATTTTCATGTCACGGAACTCATTCTTCAAACTCATTACTTGTCCAATGTTTCTGACTGAGAAGAGGTTAGTTAGGGCATCGTACATCTTCTTAGATGAGTCAAGATGAGAGATGTAGGGTATCAAGTGGTCTTTTACAGAGTCCACTATGATACTCATAGCGTTGATGTCATTGTCTTTAAAATTCTCCATAACTGCAACGTTCTAAGGTTCCTTCTCTTTTCCTGCTTCAAACTATGGTTCCATGATCTTGCCTTTCACGATATCCAACACTTTATTCTTGGCAAGGATGAGGTCAATCCTTGTCTTCTATGCTATGAAGTTAGAAGCCCTTTCTAACTTGTTTTCTGACTTCATAGAGCAAGTCATGACTGCTTTGACTAGGTCAACCTTTGAATTTGACTTGATCAACCTTTGACTTTGACCAAAAACTCAAACTTGACGCCTACTTGCTGAGAGTACTAGGAGGTGCGCAAGGCTAGGGTGCACTAGGTTATCCATGAATTAGGTCAATATCTTCACTTAAGGTGCCTTAAAAAGAGGGTTAGGGTTTCGTTGTTGTAGCAAAAATTTGACTGCAACTGCAACTGTAATTGAGCAAATCCTCCCAATCTATCTTCCAGTGGTTAGACTGTCCGAAGATAGTGTGGGCCCATAACCTGTTAGAAAAATAGGTGTGCTCGTTTCACCGTAGACAATATAGCAATATTGTCACCCAACCATAGGCACAAAGCCACCCCCGAGCACCTTAACCTTGATAGACAGAATAATTCTGGAAGCAATCTAGTAGCCAACCAAGGTAGCGCACCTTTCTCCAAGGCTAGCACACCAAGCAAAAATAACCAAAGGCCAAGTAGAAAGTCCAAACCATAACCAAGAGAAAGTCCAAGCCAAAATCGAAATGCCAGTTGCAGCAGCTGCAGTTGCAGTTGCAGTTCCTCTCCAAACTTGCGCACCACTAGTCTTATGCAGTTGTGAGAGTTTGAATGACAAATGAGCTCTAACGCCAAATGTTGTGTTCTATTTATACTGATCTATCTCACTTGACTGGGTCTACTTCTCTTTCTGGAGGATAATAACTCAATATTAAATATTATCTTGAGTCGACTTGTCTCCTAGGGTTATTATCCAATGTTTTTAGGGTTTCTCTTGCTTCTTGGAATATTCTAGTCTTGTCAAAGGTTACACGTGGAGGTTAATACCTCTCGCAACTACCATAATATCAACAGTTTTATCATTGTTGTTTGTGGAAAAAGCTATTGCAAAGGTTGCTAGGAGGAGTAAAAGGGCTTACACCCTCCTAGATCTACCTTGTTAGGTTTTATTTGCCCTAGGGAGTAAAAGGGTTTACACCCCTAGGGAGGTAGTAGATCTAACCTATTACAAGAGACTCCATTAACCCAATTGACAACGCACTAATATTTTATTTGCATTGGAGAAATAAAATACTTGCATTGGAATGCGTGATTTTACAAGATATTGATTTTGTCTTAAGTGGAATCAATTCATTTCCTTAGAAGCTTCCTTATGCCCTAAGGGCGTCTTTTTTGGGCCAAGGATTTTGTTGTTGTCATAAATCTAATGCTACAGCCATTAGGGCTGCATAAAACATCTTTCTTTCACTCATTACTCACTTACCAACCGCCAATATTGCTTAGTTGTTCATTGTCTATCATCTTGACGGTTTACTTGTGGATTTTTGGGGTTGGAATTTGCTGCTGTAGCAAACCTTTGCTACAGCCATAAGGCTGTTTTTATAAACTTCTGAAAACATCTCTTTGCAGCCCTAAATTGCCATTAAAGGTTGCGCTTGAGTGTTGGATAATTGCTTACCTTTTTAGTGCTTCAATGTCCAATAATTTTTTGATGCTTTTGATGGTTAATTGTGCAGCTATTATAACTTTCTTATTGCTGATATAAATCTGATGTATGCTGCAGTTCTGGGACAGCAAGCTTATCTTGTTGATTCCCCTTAGGTTTTGAGGCTTATATTGCAACATATTGTCTTGTTTTGGTGTTCTAAACGTTGATTTGCAGGGATACAACCTTGGAAACCATCTCCCACCTTCCAAGACCTCTTTTCTGAGCCTCAAAGCCTCTCCTACATTTGACCATAGGGGTGTTCTTCTCATTTCCTCATTGTCTTGTTGCAGTCCCCCTAGGGTCACCCGGGATTCCCCCCTTGTGTAGGATTTCTCCTTCACTAAAGCAAGGGGAGGGTTTATCTAAGGTGACAGTGGATAGACTCTCCCACAGTTATTGCCATCTTGTGGATTGGGTCAGGCTTTGCCCAACCTACAACTTGCGTGATAACACTCCCTTCTGGGAGCATTTTATGGGAGAGCATTCCCTTCAAAATAAATACACTCCCTACCAATTTCACGAGTGCTCCCAGGAGAAAAAAAACACTCCCTACCAATTTCACGAGTGCTCCCGAGAGAAAAAAAACACTCCCTTGACAGTCCAACATCATAACCTCTTCCTAAAGAGTCACATTGTGCAGAGCCTCTTCAAGAAAAAAACACATTTTTTCCATGTATTTCCAGTTTATCTCACTGTGGGTCTATCAAAAGTATGCAGAGTGGGATGTGAACCTCCTCAAGGCATTGTCAAGCCATCCACAACTACTTATTCCACTTCCCTGCCATCATCTTGCCCCAACCTCCCATGAACTTAACTATGCAGAAAATAGCAACCTCCCACTAAAGAATCCATCCCAATTACCAACTAACCAAGGGGTAAGGTTCCAAACCCTTTAAATAAGGGCCTGAAACTCTTTCGACTTCAAATGAGACATGTTATCCACCAGTTTGCACAAGCTGGATTTTCTGAAGAGCCGCCAAAGAATGAGCAATCAATGCTCATATATGCAGAGTTCAGTCGGTCTTGCAAAAGACCCATTTTTTTCGCATTTTCACCATTGTAATAATTGTCCTAAGTATGAGATATTGTAAAAGGCTATTGGCCACCTAAGACCTAGGAGTGGGCACATACTTTGGAATGTTTTTTTCTACTTGTTAATTATTTTTTCTGCTTGCCTTTGTGAGCGATTAAATAATTTCTAAGTTTTTTCACTCAGAAGACTAGCTCCAAAGCCAGAGTATGTACTGGTGATCAGGTCTTGGCATGGAAAATCCAATGTTTAGTGTCTAAATATATATGAGCTCATACTAGGACATATTGATTGAGTCATTTGGAAATTGCGGCTAGGTTTGATAGGTTTTTTTTTAAGTTTTTAGTGAATTAATTAAATTCTCGCAAAAAATGGAATTTATTAATTTTGAGTCAATAAATTGTAAAAATATGGCATCAAATATTATCAGATTCCATATTTACAGTCGTTTTCCAGTCCAAAGTATCATGTAAACCCCTATTTCCCATCTTTTGAGACAAAAAAGTGATTATTATCACTAAAAAGTCAAAATTACTCGAAAATTATGGAAAAGAGGTAATTAAATTAATCTCCTAAATTTTAGGAGAACTGGGGAACATGTCAAAAACATGTTTTTCCATGTCCCCAGTTGACTAGAGGCCTTGGGCGAGTTTAACTAAGGTAGGGTCAACTTGATTGAGATGACATGGACTTGGGGGAGATCCCAATGTGGGAACTCGACCCCACATCCTAGATGGCGCATTCCTAGAGCATGGGCGCATATCCCAATGGCCCACGCATTTCCTAACTACCCCTTCACTCCCCCTTACTCCCACTCTCACCTCACATCACTCCCTTTCCACTCCACATCACTCCCCTTCACCTTCCACCACTCCACATACACTACACTCATCCCTTGCACATCTACCCATTCACTAGTGCATCACTCCCTCATCACCCACGCTTTTCCTAAACCCTAACCCTAGCGCATATCTACCTAGGAATTGTCATCCCATTTGCTATATAAGAAGGGCGACCCCTCCTTCCTCACTAGTTAAAATTCGTGGGAAGAAGTATACATTGTATCATTTGCTATTTGAATAAGAAATAAAAGACTTTGGAGCTCTACGTGGTGTCTTGTGCAAATGTGTGGAGGATCTTCTCCCTTAATGATGCTTTGAGTATGGTAAACTTATCTTGCTTGCAACTACTATTTGTTCATTGATAAGGTATTAGTAAACTTGTTTGTTTTGTTAATTCTTATTTTATCACATTGCAATCTTTGATTCCATGTTGTTATTGTTTTAATTACATGTTTTCAAGGTTTTATGTGTAGGATATTTTAAGGGTTTGCTTGCAAGGTTGTCTTAAGTTTGCAGGGTCTCTACTTTGGAGGAGTGGAAGGTTCTAGTTTGAAACTCCAGCACCTTCAATTGCATCCATCCGGAAGGATTCCCCTCTTCAACACATCAGTTGGACTCCATCGCCCAAGTTCCTGGTTTCAAATTATCTCTTTCCCCTTCTCTCTCAAATTTCTATACAAAAGGTCATCGATTTCTTTGGTTTTCTGTTGCATGCAAGGACTTAGCTAATCATAGAAAAGATAAATCTGTTCTATTTCAGCTGCATGCATCTATAAAAATTGGATCTAAAACTGGTTAAAAAGAATTTCATCTCTCTTCTAGATCTAGCTCAAATTTGCGTTAAGTTAGCCTCTAATTTCCTAGTATTTTTTAAGGCTAGTAGTAGGCGAATCGTTACATAATTTTAAAGTATAAATCTGCAAATCTTAGTTGCTTTCTTTGCTGATTTTATATCAGCCTAAAATATCCTAAGGAGGTTAGCTATCTAGCTCTCACTCCTTAGTTATTTTCTCCCGTTTTAGCATAATTTAACTTAGCATTTTTCACAATTTTTTTGGGTTGACCAAAGACAATTTTAAAGTGTTTTTGGCCATTTTTTTGCATTTGATTGTTTGTTGTTTTATTGCAGATATAACAGGTACAAGAGGAGGTTCTGCTCAAATTTTGAAGTTTAGCCTCTTCCAGGACCCTCCCGATGCTCCCAGGAGCTTTGTATTTCATTTTCTTTCTTGAAAAAAGCTTTGTAAGCACTTGATCTCTCAATATAAAGATCAAGTGTCTCTAAAAAGAAAGTAGTGTAATTTTGTAATAAAGTTAGCGAGCCACAAAGCTCGTCTTTAGTTGTTTCCACTACTCCTAGGGAGAAACTTGTGTCTTTTGTTTTTTCCTTCTTTTCGGGGTTGTTTCCCGTTGCTCTTGTTTTAGTTAACTTTTTTATGCATAAACAAGCTAAAATTAACTCATCTCATTAAATCAAAGTTTTAAAATCAACTGCAAGTTCTAGGTTTGTTTATTATTAGTTTCATTTTTTCAAAGTTATTGGAATAAACCCCAATTGTTGAAATCTCGTATGCAAGCCCGTTGTCACGTCCAAGTGTTTCGGTGACCCAGAAAAGATTTGAACAGTGCATGCTAGTATAACTAGGATAATCTCTAAGTGGCATTATTCATCTAAGACATCTACCCTGGGTGGAGTGTGTCAAATCAAGGGGTAATTCGCCTCGTTGGACCTGCGACACACCTGGTAGGTAAGTCTATAAGATTGGCAAATAACGCACAAGGAGGCCACATTACACTTTGCACACAAAGAGTGGGGACCCTGACTTTAATCCCCACTTCACGGTCTCAAAACTTTTCTAATAATGCCCAAATCCCTTAATTAAAATACTTAAGATAAAATTAACGTGGCACATTCATCACATCACATTTTACTGTTTTATCTAGGACCGGTCTTTCATGTTTATCTATTGTCATTCTATCTATTGATGCAAAGCTTATCTTTATTTTATGTGATGATTGATGAATGCTCATGGTTGGTTTCAACATGCAGTATCCTTTTTTGACTAACTTATGTTGTGTTGATATTATCTTGTGTTTCAAAAATATAAACTCCTAGAAATAAGTGTTTTTTCTTTCTTAGTTTAAAAAAGCCTTAGATTATTTTTCATAGGGACTACCCCCCTTGGCTTCGCTAGGAGTTGGTCTAGACGGAGGAGTTGAGGATCGGGTGACAGCACCTTGACTCGAAACTTGCCCCCAAGGACACACCAAGTGGATTGAAGGTTTCTTCCACGTTACCCCAGGTGTGTATAAGGATGGCAACAAGACACATTCAACTTGAACAAGGAAGAAGGAGGCACATCAATTGAGTGATGTAAGGAGATCATAGTTTAAATCACAAGATTATCCGATCCTGACACATCCATAAGCACATCTACAGGACGAAGTCTTCCTAAGAAAGTCATATCCTCCCGAGGACCATAGAAATGATCCAACAGTACCTAAACCCTACCTTGAGCCTGTCGAAAATTCAACCAAGTGAACCAATTACCATAGTCTAGCCCCTTTTGTTTCCAATTGGGGTCAGATACCTAAAGAGAGTCCTTACACCAACACCAAGCCTACTTCTCCAAACCACTAACCACTAACCCATCACCTCCACATCTATACCCCTCCCACTCCACCATATTGAAATCCTCGCCAACAATCCACTCCACATGTGAAATGGGATTCTTACAAACCCAATTGTAAAGAAGAGTCTTTAGTATGTTCAAAAAGAACAATTGATGCCACCAAATGTTGGGGAAAACAGTTCTTAAATGATGACTATAAAACAAGGTAAATTGATAACAAAATCCTCATACCATCAAAGATGGATTATAAAGGTAAATGGAAGGGGCATACCCTTTTGCACACCTCCTCATAAACAATGTCATCAATCTTTACTATTATAGTATATTAGCATTGATTGGTAGCTTATTGATATAATGAAATCATGTTAGTTCTATCACACTGGCATCATGTAACAACATAAATATAAATACAATATAAAATATAAATACTAATAAATAATCAATAATTAATGATTAATAATGAAGAGACACCTTATAATGAAAGGTCACGTCTCTTCATGAAAGGGCACCCCTACGTGGGTATATATACCAGTGTTACCAACATCGGCAACGACAAAATATCGTCGAGGGTCCGAAAACGAAAATATCGGCAATATCGGGGAAATATCGGTAAATATCGGAAAATGTCGTAAGAACGAAAACAATACAAAAATATTCATTTAAATATCTGAAGCATCAACAACATCAAATAAATGCATTTCCACATAAATATGAAAAGAGAACTCATATATAAGATGTATAAGATGTCTAGTAAACTCGAATACATCATAGTCTACAGACCAACACTGAATCATGTCCCGACTCCTGCGTCTAAAGCCTCAAAATATCATCAAAAAATATAATAAGTGACAAATGTATCTCATCATCATGAGTCATCTCCAATGAAATCAAATAAAGTCTAATGATTCGCTCTGCCCCTTTTACGGGAAAAGGTGATAGCTTTTCCTCTAG
>ML776624.1:385207-397089 GCA_009831015.1 Picea engelmannii | reverse complement strand
GATAGGCCCTCTCAACTCCTCATAGGTAGGGGCCTTGTACCCCGACCCAACAACAACAATTGCATCAAACATTGGTTGATAGAATGGGTTGTTCTTGGCAATGTTAAAAGGAATGTCACTCCATAAGAAACACTTACCCACCAACTTATCATCCTCTTCCTTCTCCTTTTGTTTTACCATTGACTTGATAGAAGGTTGTGCACCAGGTGTGGTTCTAGAAACAAAATACGATGAGGTAGAAGGTGGAATTGAAACCGCCGAACTTCCCTCCTCAGATATTCCACCTGTCCTTGCAAATTGAGCTTTCTTGGCTTTGTTGTAATCTCTGGTTAAACCCAAATCCTCAAGTACTTTGTTGGCAATATGCATGATTTCCGGGGTTGACTTTGGGCAAATATCCACTTCATGTCCCGGGATTCTTGCAAGGTGGTATTTCAGCCGGGTAATTCCCCCCATCATTCTCACCTTACACAACTTGCAATACAAAGTTTGTCGATTAAAACCCCCCTCGAGATCACCATATTCCCACATAGCATCCAATTTTCTCGGCATTTTCAATCTTCAAGTGATCAAACCTAGGGCACAAAAATAGGGGAAAAAATTTAAAATCACCATTTAACTGTAAACTGTAATAGTAAATTACTAAATACAAATGTTCAAAATGGGGGAAAAGTTGAAAACTGATAATTTAAAAAAACCTATCATAAATTTGCAAGAATATAAAAAAAACTGTTGGAAATCAATCCACACTCCAAAATAATTTTATGGTAGCTAAAAACAACAGTCCCTAACTACCAAGATGAAGGATACATAGCAAATATTAAAAAAAAATAAAAAAAAAATGGTACAAACTGTTGCCCATACCTGCAAATGTGCCCTTGCTTGAGAGAAATCAATCCCAACTTCACAATAAACAGGTTATAGTGCTCAAAATCTCGCTCCTCCTCGTCTTTGGCTGAAGACAAACACGCCCTTTTCTTCTTTGCTCTCCAAACCCCACACTTCACTTGCAAAATGACAAAAAAAAAGTGAAAATCAGGGTTTATTTCTAGCCCTGTCCGCGTGCCAAAGATATTTTGGATCGTAGCGTGATATTATCGCGCTATCTACAATATTATTGCGATATTTTCAATGTGCCCAAAATAGCGCGATATTTTCCCCGATAATATCGTCGAGACTCGTTTTGCCGATAATATCGCCAATATCGCGATGTTGGTAATAGAGATATATACGACCCTCACTCTTAGTTGTATCATCTATCATTCATATTCATATTCTTATATACATTAATTTAATTGTCCTTATGGATTTATTTGCACTATTCCAAATATCTTGGATGTGTGTAGTATGAACCAAATTGGTTCACTGCATTTGGTATTAGAGCGAGTCTGATCTTGGTAATTGGCCATACAGGCTTTTAGTCACACTTGTTAATTTTGTAGCTCAAAAGGTGTCTCAGCTTATAGCCTATGTGTCCAAGGCTCGCTGATGGACATAATTAACTTACCCAGATCAACATTTTTATTTTATCCTAAGTTTTAACTTAGGAAAAGTATAAAAGTCATTTATGACTTTTATTGACTTTTCACTGAGATTTATGAAAAGTGACTTTTTGGAAATTAATAATTCAATAAAGTGAATTTCTGGAGGCTTCTAGAAGACTCAAGAAAAGGTGAGTTAGAGTGATAAAAGGAGGTTGAATGTGAAGGACATAACACATTGTGTGTTGAGCTGATGAGTGAGGGCGTTGGTTGAGGAAGAGGAAGTCGATTCTGTAGAGTGAGGAAGGGTTACTTAGCAGCAGAGGAAGTGAGCTGAGTGCAGGCTGTTCTAGCAGAGACAGAGGCCAAAAAAGGAGGGCCGATTTTTCAGGGCCAAAAAAGTTGGTCCGAAAAAGCAGGGCCAAAAAAGCAAGGTCGAAAAAGCATACCGAGTTTGTTGGGCTGTAAGAAATTTCTGAATTTTTTTTTGTTGTAAATTAATTCCTCTGAAGACAATAAAGCCCCTACTTTGTTGGTTTTCCCCACACTGGGGTTTCCAGGGTATTTCTGGTGTTTTCGTATTTTATGTGTTTGGTTTCTAATTGCTTTTGCTATTCATTTTAGTTAAATAACTCAGTTATAAATTTAATGCATGATTTTCAGAGGTTATATCAACATATATAAATTTCTGGGTAAAGAAAAATCATTGGCATTTTATTTTTGTTTGTTGAGTTTAAAGGAAATTAACATGGTATCAGAGCTCAGCCTTTGAATACAAAAGGAACCAAGTTGATTTGTTGTGCAGACCAACAGTAAATCAGCAAGGTGGTCGACTTACCAGAGAGGACATGTGAGTCAGGACAGCTGATATAATGGCCAATGTAGGCTTGAGGTTCGAGGATAGGCTGGAGGGAGCCTCGAATTTCAGCCCTTGGAGAGAGAGAATTGGTTTGTTGATGGAGGAACAAGGATTGTGGGAGTTTTCTTAAGGGACAACAGTACTTCCAGCAGACTGAACACAACAACCAGCTCATCTCAGGAGAGATGTGAAGGTTAGGCGAATAATTATTGATGGAGTCAAAGACCACATCATTCCTCATCTATCTAGTAAGAAGATAGCTAAGGATATGTGGGAGGCCCTAGTCAAATTGTACCAGTCAGATAACCAGAGCAGGAAGATGCTTCTCAGGGAGAAACTCAGAAGCACAAAGATGACCAGGGGAGAATCAGTTGTCACATATCTCACCAAGTTCACTTGGATCAGAGATGAACTGGCAGTTGTTGGGGAGACCTTGGAAGAGACAGAGTTGGTGAGGACAGCCTTGAATGGCTTCACCAAGCAGTGGGTAATATTTGTGAGAGGTGTTGTAGCACAGGAGAAAGTCCCTGATTGGGAGAGGTTATGGGACGACTTCACCCAGATTGAGCTGGGAATTGGTACCTCGAAGGATAGCCAACCAAAGAGTGAGGATGAGGAGAATCTTGCCTTAGCTGCAAAGGGAAAGTTCAGAGGAAAGAAGGGCCCTAGTGGGGGTCAAGCCTCTAAGGGAGAAAAGAAGAAAGACTTCAACAAGATTAAGTGTTTTTCCTATCACAACCCAGGACACTGTGCCAGTCAGTAACCAACCAAGAAGAAGGGAAACAAGAAGTCACACATGGAAGCATCAACTTCAGTTGAAGTTGATGAGTTTGCAGCTAGGTTCGAGAATGATTTTTCACTCACTGCATGTCTCTCTAGTTCATCCAGTTCAGGTGTGTGGTACATAAACAGTGGTGCCTCTAGTCACATGACTGAAGTGCAGGAGGAGGAGATGGACCTCGTGATTGAGATAGGAAATAATGCCAAGTGTCGGGCAGCGGGCCATGGGACAGTCACATTTTAGAGGGAGTCTGGGAAGCCACTGATGGTGAGGGATGTACTGGGCATGAAGAAGAACTCGATATCAGTTTCAACATTGGAGGACATGGGCTATGTAGTCTCATTTTAGGATGGGTGAGCGTACATAAGGCCCAAGGACTCCAAGGTTGCTAAAGTGATTGGAGTCAGGCAAGAGAAGTTGTATAAGCTTCAGTTTGAGCCAACCTAAGGATTGGTGAGCAATGCATGTGACTTGGCAGAGTTATGGCATAAGAGGATGGCGCACTTGCATCATGGAGCACTAAAGGTGCTCAAAGATTGCGACAGGACTACTAGATTTTAGCACAGAGCATCATGAGGTATGCAAGGGGTGTGCTATGGGGTAGTACACCAAGACAACTTTCCCAAATAGTGACAGTAGGACAGAAGGCATCCTAGACTTGATACTCTCAGACATATGTGGGCCCATGTCATCACCATCCCTGATTGGGTATGAGTGTGATGTCACCTTCATCGATGACCATTCCAAGAAGACCTAGATCTACTTCATGAGGACCAAGAACGAGGTTCTCAGTCGGTTCCAAGAGTTCAAAGCTCTTGTGGAAAACCAGACGGGCAGGAAGATCAAGACATTGAGATCCAACAATGGAGGCAAGTACACCTCGAAGGCCTTCAAGGATTTTTGTGCAGGTGCTGGGAATCGAGATAAAGAGGGAGTTGACTGTTTCGCTGGGATAAAGAGGGAGTTGATTGTTTCATGCAACCCACAACAAAAATGGGTGGCAAAGAGGAAGAACAGGGCTATTGTTAGGGCTGCTAAAGCCATGATGTATGATCAGTATTTGCCTAGGTTCTTGTGGGCGAAGGCCTGTAACATAGTTGTATACATACAAAACAAGAGTCCTCACAAGGCGTTGGGGAGGAAGACTCCTGAGGAGGTATTCACAGGGAGGAGACCAGAGATTGGACACTTCAGGATTTTTGGATGCCTTGTCTATTGTCATGTCCCCTCGGAGAAGAGGAAAAAGCTCAAGGCCACTACTAAGAAGGGGATTTTCGTTGGTCACAGCGAGAACTCCAAGCCATACAAATTTTACATTCTTTCCTTGAGGAAGACCGTGGTTAGGAGGGATGTGAGATTTGAGGACAGAGCCTTGAGGAAGGCTCATGATACTAGTGCAGCAACAGTAGGGGATCAAGAGATAGAGACTAAGAAGACTGAGGAGACACAGGGTACAGGTGCAGGCACAAATGATAAAATTGCAAATCAGGATGAGGAGCAGCAGGCTCCTCTTGTTCAGGAGACTCCTACTAGGAGGAAGATCAGATGAGTAGAGCAGACCTTGAGAGAGGCACGAGAGTACGTGGGTGCTCCTAGGACATCGATCAGAGAGAGCAGAGCACCACAAAGATTTTCCAATTATATGGCTCTGATGAGTGAGCTATTGGAGGCCGAGCCTTCTAGCTTTGAGGAGGCATCACAACAGCAAGTGTGGAGAGATGCCTATTGATATTATGGTAGTTGTGGGAGGTATTTAGCTCCATGTGTAACCCTGATGAGAATAGAATATTCCAGGAAGCAAGAAGAAACCCTAAAGCATTGGACATAACCCTAGAAGACAAGTCGACTAAAAGAAACATTTAATATTAAGTGCTTAGCCTCCAAAATGAGAAGTTGGCCTAGACAGCTCAGGAGAAACAGTATAAATACAGGACGTCAGAGCTCATTTTGAGTACACAGCTCGCAACTACAAAAGTGAAGAAGTGTGCACTGCAAAAACTGGGTAAGTGCGCAAGTCTGGGGAGTAGTTGCAGCTGCAGCTACTGCAACCTGTATTCTCGGTTTAGGCTTGGACTTTCTATTAGTTATGGTTTGGACTTTCTGCTTGGTACGCTAGCTTTGGAGAGTGGTACACTACCTTGATTGGCTTTTGGACCTAGGGTTTTCTTCCGAAATTATTCTCTCTATCAAGGTTAAGGTGCTCAGGGGTGGCTTCGGCCTATGGCTGGGTGACAATATTGCTATATTGTCTATGGTTAAACGAGCACATCTATTATTTCTAACAGGTTATGGGCCCACACTATCTTCGGACAGTCTAACCGTTGGAAGATAGATTGGGAGGATTTGCTCAGTTACAGTTGCAACGAAACCCTAACCCTCTTGTTGAGGCACCTTAAGTGAAGATATTGACCTAATTTCTGGATAGCCTAGTATGCCCTAACCCAGCGCACCTCCTGGTACTCTCAGCAAGCTAAGACGTCAAGTTTGAGTTTTTGGTCAAAGTCAAAGGTTGACCAAGTCAAAGCAGTCATGACTTACTCTATGAAGTCAGAAAACAAGTTAGAAGGGGCTTCTAACTTCAGAGCATGGAAGACAAGGATTGATCTCATCCTTACCAAGAATAAAGTGATTGGATATCGTGAAAGGAAAGATTGTGGAACCACAGTTTGAAGAAGGAAAAGAGAAGGAACCTCAAAACATTGCAATTATGGAGAAGTTCAAGGACAGTGACATCAATGCCATGGGTATCATAGTGGACTCTGTAAAAGACCACTTGATACCCTACATCTCTCAACTTGACTCATCTAAGAAGATGTACGATGCCCTAACTAACCTCTTCTCAGTCAGAAACATTGGACAAGTAATGAGTCTGAAGAATGAGCTCCGTGACATGAAAATGAATGATGATGACAGCATAACATCATACTTTGTGAGAATTTCTTAGTTAAGAGATCAACTACAAGCTATTGAAGAAATCATTTCAGAAAAGGAACTGATAAATATGGTACTCAATGGTCTTCCCAAGACATGGGATGCATTTGCCTCAAGCATGAACACAAGGAAGGAGTATCCCACATTTGAAGAATTTTGGACTTGCTGTGCACAAGAATTATCAAGGATTAGTGCAAAAGAGAAATTCCAAAGGAAAGATGATGATCAAGCCTACACAACAAAGTTCAAGAAATGCAGGAATAAGAAGAAGTTTGACTCAAGGAAGAAACCAAATCAAGAGAAAGATATGTCAAAAATGCAATGCTTCAACTGTCGAAAATATGGTCACTACAAGAATCATTGTCCCGAGTTAAAGAAAAGGAAGGAAACACACGAAGCATAAATTGCCGAAGAAAGGGAACCTACAAAGAAGGCCAAGCAGGATAAAACAAACTTCTTCTAAAACAAGGTAACAATATTCTTCGTAGTTCTTGTGCATACCATGTTTACATAGTTTTTGTACATATCTTGCATATCTATTTCTTAGAAGATAAGATGTTCAAATGAAACAATACCTATGGAAGAAGAACAAGATAAGGATTGATATCACAATGACTACAAGTCAAGCAATACACATGAAAAGATGAAGTACATTGACAATCCTTGGTAACAATTCCTGTGGAAGCTATTACATAAGTAACAATTGCAAGATAAGCCGAAATCAGAATCAAACTTGAAGAAACCTAGAAGAAGTAAAAACAGAAAGAAGTCAACAGTCAAGAGGAAAATAGAAAAAGATTTGTGACACTTTGCAGAAGGCAATAAGGATACAGACAAAAGCGTGGACTCTCTTATTAGATGGAGGGAGTTGATTGTATAATTCCAAAAGAAGAGCATGCATTCATGCATGAAGCAAGGATTAGGAGGGAGCTAATCCTAAATGATATGATCCATTGAAGATTATGAAGTATATGTCCATGTTCCAATTGAGAGTAGCAGCCATGATAAAAAGTACGTACTCAGTTTGACTCTAGAAGAAGTCTTCTTCGAAAAGAAGCCTTAAAGTATCCTTGGTTGTCCATCTACATCCATGATCCTATGACAAAAGGAAGAAGTTGGAATCTTTAGGGCATGGAATCTATAGAAGACTCCATGGACCCAAGAGCTAAAGTGAAACATGAGTAAGAACATGAAGATTCCAAGAAAGAAAGAAAAATCCAGAACAACAACCAGTTATTATACTGAGAATCACAACACTACCAGCTTGGTTTGAACCCACTAGAAGCAATCAAGAAGAAGTAATGGAAGATATGATGAAGAACAATATATGTAAGAAATTGTGAAAAAGGATTATGAATGGAAGCATTGCGAGATTCAGAACTAGAGGTTCTTCCAGAAGGTGGAGAAGACTATGACAACAAGCTTGTTCCTATAAACCAGATATACCTCTATTTGAGCTATTATATCTCTTGCAGTATCCATGGATTGAAGTTTACATCAGTTGGTTGTAAAAGATTGTTTTTTCCCAATGAGAGAATTTGAGGAAGAAGCTTATGTAAAGCAATCTCAATTTTTTTTTAGGTATACCAGAAAGAGACCCATATATAAGAAGACCTTGTATGGATTCAAACAACTGGATGCAGAGTATCTCATATACAGCAGAAGCGTGGTGAAAACTTTCTATGACAGAGACAGTGTATCAGAATAGTTACTCAGAAGTCTGGGATGATGGATTGCTAATCCATGGCAAACTCTCATGATGACAGAAGAAGTGCTACTTGGATATGTTTCAGTTTGAGCCTTGCCACGATGTCATGAGTTAGCAAGAAACAAAAGTGTTGAATTCGACCATGATATATATTGTAATGATCAGAGCTATATGAATCCTTCAGAGAAAACCAGTGTTCCATGACAAACCGAAGTTCATTGAGATCAAGCATTACATTCTCCGTGATGAAGTCCAAAAAAGAGAAGTGGTTCTCCAATATATATCTCCATAGATGAACAAATAGCAGATATTTTGGTAAAGCCTCTGTCCAAGATGAAAAAGTTTGCGTACTTAAGAAACAAGTTTGGTCTCATGGAGACGACTTCCTTATTGAAAAAGGAAGAGATTACTCCCAGGTTGGGAGGGAGCACTGATGTGTTATTCATTTATGGACAATCATTTTTCAGTTCGAAAAATGGTCCAGGATGAGCAGTTCCTTTCCAATTCGGAAAGTGGTTTGAGATTTCTGACAGACATGCATTTTCTAGTTCGGAAAATGGTCTAGATCGGATAGTCATTTTCGTAATGAAAATGGTTCGTAGATTGTTGATGTACCATAGACAACGATTCCCCTTGTGGCCAATGTGGGGGAATGGTCTAGGACAGTCATTCTTCTTGGCAGACACTCTGAGTAGTGGTCAAGTAGAATGGTCCGCCTCGCCGGGCAGTCATTCTTTCAAAGTTCATAATTGTGGGCAGTTTCAAAGAATGGTTCGTTTTGGAGGTTGGTGCAGGACAGTCAATGGTCCAGACAGTCATTCCCTAGGGCAGACTCATTCTCTCCAGGTTGCACTATGTTTAGTGCCGGAGGAATGGCCCAGTTAGGTAAATGGTCCAGGTTCAGCAATCAGGGATAAGCATTCCTTAGGGCAGACTCATTCTATCCAGGTTGCACTATGTTTAGTGCCGGAGGAATGGCACAGTTAGGTGAATGGTCCAGGCTCAGAAATCAAGGACAGTTATTCTTCTATGCTTGAGATGAATAGTCCAGATAGCCCATGGCTAATGTTTTACTTTTTGAGGGTAGATGCTCTTCCAGATCTCACAAATGTGAGTGGAAGAATGGCCTAGATGATTCAGTTTATATCATGATATTGTTTCTATGCAGGTTGATACCAGATGATATGATTGCTATGAAGACTATATGTCTCTGGACAATAGATGTATGCTATTGTGGTGGATGTGTTCCACTGGCTGTGACTATGTGTCACTGATTAAGTAGTCGTGTGCTACTTGGTGTGGTTGTGTAGCACTGGATAGTAGTTGTGTACTACTATGAATAGACACAGATGTGTTCTATTGAATGATATTGTTCTGATTGCCATATAGACTATCAATAGTGTTGAAAAAGACTATCAGCTAGATGGATAGCCAGTGTGCTAGTGGACAAACATTCTCCAGGGGAAAAATGGTCCAGGACATTTATTCTTCTAGGACGTATGTCTGGATTAGAAGAATAGTCCTTGTAGCACATGGCGTGGCTTCCAGCATCTGTTGGAATAGTTATTCTTCTAGGATATATGTCCGAATTAGAAGAATGGTTCTTGTATCACTTTGTGGAGTGAGTAACTTATTCAGCATCATGCCTGATTACCCAGATGGAGTATGGCTTCAAGAGATGATGCAGTTGATACTCATAGTGATGATGGTGCTCGTGATCTAATCAAGAGATAGCCTTTATGGCTATGATGAAGCTACCGGTTGAATGGTATGTTTGTGCTCAAGACCATTGCCTTCAATACCTCCCTAGCTAGGAGGGAGTGTTGACATTATGGTAGCTACGGGAGGTATTTACCTCCACGTGTAACCCTGATGAGAATAGAATATTCTGGGAAGCAAGAGGAAACCCTAAAGCATTGGACATAACCCTAGAAGACAAGTCGGCTAAAAGAAATATTTAATATTAAGTGTTTAGCCTCCAGAATGAGAAGTCGGCCCAGACAACTCAAGAGAAACAATATAAATACATGACCTCAGAGCTCATTTTGAGTACACAACTCACAACTGCATAAGTGAAGAAGTGCCCACTGCAGAAGCTAGGTAAGTGCGCAAGTCTGGGAGTAGCTGCAGCTGCAACTACTGCAACCTATATTCTTGGTTTAGTCTTGGACTTTCTATTGGTTATGGTTTGGCCTTTCTGCTTGGTACGCTAGCTCTGGAGAGTGGTACGCTACCTTGATTGGATTTTGGACCTAGGTTTTGCTTCCAAAATTATTCTCTCTGTCAAGGTTAAGGTGCTCGGGGGTGCTTCAGCCTATGGTTGGTTGACAATATTGCTATATTGTCTATGGTTAAACGAGCACATCTATTATTTCTAACAATGCCATGGTGGAGTATGCTTTCATCATGAAGAATGATGTATGGGAGGTGGTGCCCTGGCCAAAGGGGAAAACGGTGATTGGCTCTAAATGGATCTATAAGATCAAACATGCTACAGATGGCAGTGTGGAAAAGTTCAAAGCTCACTTTATGGCTAAGGGGTTCTCTCGGAAGGAGGGAATCGATTATGATGAGACATTTGCCCAGTGGCGAGATACACTTCGATCAAGGCCGTGATCTCGATTGCAGCAGGGATGGGGTGGAAGATCCACCAGATGGACGTGAAGACGACCTTCCTTAATGGCATCATTGAGGAGGAGGTATACATCGAGTAGACGAAGGGTTTTGAGGTGCATGGGAGGGATTCCCATGAGTGCAGGTTGAGGAGAGCCTTGTATGGGCTCAAGCAGGCTCCTAGAGCGAGGTACTCATAGATTGACAACTACTTGCAAGGGATGGGCTTCACCAAGAGTGAGGTGGACTCCAACCTATACTACATCATAATTGGAGGTGAGCCATGTTATCCCTGATTTTTAGGGATAACCAGGAGATCATGTCTCGAGGCCCACAGTTCCTAGACATGGAGTACTGAGAGTAGGATTGACCCAAGCATAGCCCTGGAGGGCCCATCCTTTTCTTCTCTCATCAAATTCGTCTTGTCAGCACAACAACATCCATCACCTTCGGCTTGGTCTTGTATCGGAGGAGGCTCTTGCTCCATGAGGTAATTGGTCCAGGTATCATGGTATGTGTCACTTTTGATCATTAAAACCTTTAAATATATGCATCTGATTCCTTTTATCTCTAACAACTGCTTGGTTATTACATTAGCCCACTTGACCATGCTCTGGGAAATTGACAAGGTATCCTAGTAAGCCTGTGCCCATAGGTCTGGGTTTGTCACTGGGGGATTTCTGAAAAGCCATCGTCCGCTCCCATCATAGCACCACTATTTCATCTTATCTCCCGCGCACTTGTCCCATTCCCCTGGTCCGGGCATTGGATTGACTTGTTTGTAGTGTTGCACTTTATCTCCTGGGAAGAAGGGGCTAAAGGCCCAAAAGGTAAAAGAAGCTGGTAAAAGATAAAAGCCTAGAAATGAAACCTCGAGATGCTTCGCCCAGGGATCCCCGAGAAGGCAATAAAAAGCCTCTCAATAAGAAACAAGAGGGACCCGAAAAATATAAACAAGACCTGATCAAGAGGATAGGGGGTCTCATCACGAGCCAGCCTATTAGGTTCATGGGTACCTAACAATATGACATTGCCACCATCTGGTTACCACGCCAGGGTAGTGACCTTTGGTTGCATGACCAAGGGAAAGGGGGCCTCATCACGAGCCAGCCTTATCATCTATATGAAAGTACTTGTGGGTAACACTGTCACTCTGATCACTATGCCAAGGCAGTGTCCTCTGGTTAGCCCTTGAATAAAAAGAAAAAGAAGAAGAAAAAACAAATAAAAGAAAAGAATGAAGGCAAGAATGAGCTTGGAAAAATTGCATCCATGACAGGTGCAGCTCACCTTCTACAAAGGCACCCACAGATAACATCATGCATCCTTGGCTCTCACTTCACCCACATGTCTGGACATCCCCTAGCCACATCACCTCACTTACATGGCTTGAATGAAACCTTCCTGGAAACTTCCCCTTTCTTGTGGATACTAGCCCAATAGGACGTCTTGTCTTTTTCTCCAGTCTTGTATTGTAGGTTTTTGTAATGTCTTTGAGCTATTGACTGA
>ML776624.1:225597-270150 GCA_009831015.1 Picea engelmannii | reverse complement strand
TATGGGATTCGTGCTAGGGGAGTGGAAAGGTTTAAAATATTTTTTAAAAAATATTTTGGAATTTTCTAGAAGAAGGGAGGGCGTAACCTCCTTGGAGGGCGCACCACATGGGGGAAAGGCAAAGAATGGAGGTGTTGGGATGAAGGAAAAGGTGTGTGGTCACCTTAGGGTGAGACATGGGAGTTAAAGGAAGGGAAATCACAAGAGAGGGGACCCCACGTAGGTCACAATGACCAATCTCCAAGGAAAAACGTCAATCCCCCTAGGGGGGCGTAACTTTTGAGTGAGGATAAAGGGTAAGGGTTAGAAAAAGCCTCAGAAAGGTTGGAAAAGGTTGGGAGGGTTATGATATGCTTAGGGAGTCTCTCTCTAACCTTTATCCATCATTTTACATCCTTCTAACTCATTATTACAACTTTTACATTTTTGCTATGTTTGGACTTTAGCAATTAAAATTGTTGTTTTAGACTGACTAACACTCCGGGTGGACAAACCCATGGCAAAAGTTGTCCGACTAAGCTGAAACTTGGTCCATGGATGTGGGGGGTGCTATTTCATTTCTTTTGAGCACAAATACCCCTATCAAAAGTCCAAGGACCTAGTTTTTACAATATTTGCTCAAAAATAATTAATTAATTAAATAATTAAACCTCCAAACTTAGGGAAATTTAATTAAAAATTAATTAATTAAAAAAAACTATACTAGACTCGACGGAATTCCACGAAACTTTCTAAGATCTCTTGCATGGTCATTTACAATGATTCCCTATAATAGTTACCAAAAGATAAACCCACTAGAACGTCGTTCACCACTTTGGAGGAATTATTGCAAGTGTGAGGGAAAAACTCAAGGGAAATCAATAAGGCTGAAAAGCCCAATTGATAACCTGAGGATAAAAAACCCCCGGTGAAAGGAACTCTCCCAGTGAACCGATCCCAAGGTAACTAACCTAGACATGACTCATGCAGACCTATTACATTATTAACCCACGCAGGGGTGCGGAAATTCCAGTTACAAAAAGAAGTGTTGGGGCCAAACAATGTCCTGTAGAACCAAAGTCTTCAACAAATTTGCATCTGATGATGCATCTCTTCATGGCACATGGAGTTGACCACCTATGTTGGAGAGGCGGTCAATAGGGACTTAACCCATACATATACAATGCCCGATTACACACATTAAACAAAAGACATTCATTTATACTACAGCTAGAGAATCAGACCAGCTTGTGTCCAGAAATGTCTCCAATTACTCAACATC
This sequence comes from Picea engelmannii, assembly GCA_009831015.1. NCBI lineage: Eukaryota > Viridiplantae > Streptophyta > Pinopsida > Pinales > Pinaceae > Picea > Picea engelmannii. The sequence goes on along the minus strand of ML776624.1, from coordinate 268,889 downwards.
CCAAGCATGCACTTCCTGTAAATATGACAGGATGTAACCAATATTAATAGTGACTATAAGTCTTGTAGTAGTTCAGCAATATTATGGCTCAAAAAATTGGAAAATGTTGATAGATTTAACAGGCCACTAATGAGCCCAAGCCCCCAAAAGCTCATTGCCTATTCCTTTGGTACAAAGGTGCCACTATAACTTCAATTCAAAAAAAATAAGCAGTAATTATACTGGTTTCCCTTTGTGTGGCAAATTATGCACCTCTTTTAGTAGCGCCATTCACCAAAAGCCTTACAAAACCACTATCGGTTCGTTCATTTTGTATAGATTATATCTTTGGAAATACACAATTATCTTATGATACAAGGCCTCAATCGAACACTTGTGAGTATGCTTGGTGATTTACGACATTTAAAATTTTGTTTATAATTTACAGGACAAGAGCTTCAGTTGGCTTCACTAATGAGACATATTTGAAGGGTTACTAACTTACTAACTGCATGTCCAAAACAATCAAAATTAGATTAGAAAAAAACTGGGTCTAAATTGAGCCACCCCATTGACCTGATATAGGATTGCCATAATCTATGATCCCATTGAGACTGCATTGATAGTATTTGGCATGCAAACTATTTATGTAGCAATTCTTCACCACGTTGTACTACCACTAACCACATGTACGAGACAATCAAAGTTAGATCAGGAAAGAAAAACGGGTCGAATTTGAGCCACCTCATGGACCTGATATAGCATTGCCATGATCTATGTATCCCACTGGGACTGCAATGACAGTATTTAGCAGACAGATAATTCGTTTAGCATTTTTTGACCATGTTCTACTGCCACCCTATATACATTATATGAGCTACTCTGGATAGTAGTAGTGTTTTTTCAGTGCACCTCCAATGCAAGTCTCTCAGCAATTGCAGTGCAGGTTGTGTGCTTCTTTTTAGCCAAACGTTTATTTCTTACTAACGTTGTATGTTTCACAATATGCAAAAGCCTTCCCCAAAATAGTCCCACGATATAAATTTCCAAATACTAACATGCCAAAGATGTGTAAAGCTTACCACATAGAAAAATCCTGTCTCCCTGCAGGCTTTGTCCAGTTGTCTTACAACTTCAGCCACATCTGGATCTTCAGCCATTTTTGGATCGCCGATCTTCTCCAAAAGGGGTGCCACATCTAATAGAACAAAACATATTGATTAAATGGTTCATGTGTATGTTAGCATTCAAGAACACTGCAAATAAAGCTAACTTCTAAATTCTAATAGAGAGAAATCCCTAAGGGTAATTGGCAAGTCTTGTAACAACCAGCACAAATAATAGAAGTCTATGAGTAAGTAAGGAAGGAAAAAGAACAGCAGCATATCTTGTTACAAACTAGTGCCATAAATAAGATAACTCCATGTACTTTACATAGTGCAGTATCCCTGTGTTCTAACCACATCTACAATACCTCTATGTCCCGAGCATCAGTGGCATATATCAATAGAACTGGAAGAAAGGGGTCATTTCTTATTTGAATGAAAACTTCAACAATCAGGGCATTTTAGAAAAGGAACTCATTTGCCTTGCCAAAAGATGGTTCTGGACTAAATATAGGTTTATAACTTTATCCTATCTTTCATGTATACCCAATATTTGTATATCCATAATGATAATATTGTAAAAAATATTAAAACCAAACTCCTCCAGGTAGACAACTCTGAGGAGTTTTAAAAGCTCATAACATTCTTCAATTTCTTCTAGTTTGGTGATGCAACCATGAGCAGTTTTAAGAGCTGCAATTTTCTCAATGACCTCCTTAGTGGCCAGGGCCTTGAAGAAGGATTTCATGGGCTTACACCTAACTTGAGTCAATGCGACTCAGCTCTTAGTTAAGCCCCTCTTTTTTTGTTGACAGAATATGTCTTATATTAAACAGAAAATACTTACAGAGATTAGAGTTGATTGCGCCGAGAGGTGCATTCTACAGTCCAGTATCAGGTCGATGTGTGATTCCTTGCCTAAATTCATCTAATTAAACCAACGGGTTAAGAAAGAAGGGTTTGCACCTCGAGAGATTTGATCCCTCTCGGCGCTTCGTAGAACCGGAGTTAAGATGGGTCTATGCTGGTTCTTAGTTGAGCCCCTCCTGCCCAATGCATCTCATCAACTTGCAGAAAATGCTAGAGCTTGGAAACCCTGGCTTGCTTTTCTTCATCAAAGGGATTGTTCTTAAGGGATTGGCTGACAAGCTCAAGCTCATCCTTCACAACTTTGGGATGCTTCCAACAAACATAAGCAATTTGGTGCCCATACCCCCTCAAGGAGACTCTTCCACCCTCCCACTAGGTAATCCACCCTTGGCCTAGGCAGAAGGTTCCAAATCGTCCTAATGCAAATAATACAGCATCGATTTTTCAGGTGGTATACGTTCAGAATAAATCTTTTTTTTTGCATCCACATTTTCTTAGCTCCCATGATATGGAGAAGAAAATAGGAAGGTGATCTAACAGTCTGTCCTCACCAATAACCTCCAAAGGCCTGCCCCCACTGCAATCAAAATAAAAAGAGTTTTTCTCTGACAACATCCGGCAGTCCAACCTCTTCAAGACTCTCTCATTCCTTTCCAATAGTTGGACCACGGAAACCACAACTCTAATGAGTCCTTCCTTCTGAATTTATTAGGATCATGGAGCCCAAGCTTGGCTTTAGAACATTCCAAGCATATCTATCCCCCTATGGGACTCTTACAGGCAACAGGCCTTCCTTGTCCTCTTGTGAATCTACCAGATTGAAATCTCCACAAACAAGCCAATGAGCAACTCATTTTGCATCCATCTCTAAAAAAGGGCCACCTTCTCCGTGTCATTAGACGCGTAGACGTTGGCTAGGCCCAAGATATGCCCCTCTAGGTTCAACAAAATCCAAACCAGTCTTTGAGAGGGATCATTCCCTCATCCTATGACAACTGAGGCTAGCTAAGGGGAGACAAGGGTTGCTGTCTTTGATAGTCCTTGAGGAGTAAAGCTATGAACTATAGCTACTACACATGATACAAAATCTAAGAGTCACATAATAATAAAGGATTTCAAATTCATTTATTTCTATGCAAGATGGCGCCAAAGCAGTGGAAGATGCGCTATGGTTCTCACATATGAGATGACCAAGCTTAAAGATAAGGTTGATCAGCTATCAGAGCAGGTGGCAGACCTCAAGTAATTACAAGAAGCCAAGTATAGTGAGTGCCTCAAGCATCTCCCCGTAATTGAGAAGCTCAAGCAAAGCTTCAGGAGAAAGATTCGAAGGTTCAGACGGTGGAGACCAAAATCGAGGCTATTGAGGAACAAATGGAGAAATTGCAAGACATAGGGCTAATCTGGGGTAAGGATGGAGTTCATGCAGTTCTTGTGGGGATTCCAAAGGAGGAGAACTGAGTAGCCAAAGGATAACTCTGACTCTCTGAAAATGGAATGGGCAGCGAACCTTTCATCCATGACAGGGACGACAAAGAGGGTATTACTTGCTGTAGATGTAATAATCATTCTTTCCAAAATTATTCTTCATGCCAAAAACATGTAATATTTCTTATCCATATCAAATACACCAATTGGGCTTTTACTTTTAAATGGAAATATGAATCCCTACAGAGCAAGAACCCAAAAACCGCAGTTTATAGCAATACCCAATGCCGAAAACGGATTGATTGCATATCAAGGACCGTATGATGAAGGAATAAACCATCCAGGAACCATGAAATCTCTTGAAAATTTCACTGAAGAGCGTGCAAGAGAAAGAGGGTAGTAGAGAAAAAAATTGCTGGGAATCGACTCACCTATGATGGGAAGAGTCTTGAAATCCGAAGACATTTGACCTGCGTGCTGTTATTTTTCTGCTCTCTGCTTTATTTGTGCTTGGTTGAACCGACAACTTTACAGAGAGCATCCTTCTGAAGTTCGCACATCAGCAATTAACTAACGAGGAATCCACCCAAATTTGGTGAGAGAATCTAGAATCTAGTGCTGACACGTGGTAGGGTGACGAAGATGTCCTCATCCCAGTAGCGAGTATCTATCTGCACTCATTGACGACAGCGCGTACTCCATGCTTCCTTTCCGGTCAGAAACTTTTGGGTACTCCATGCTTCCTTTCCGGTCAGAAACTTCTTTTGGATTTAGTAATGGAAAATTTTATATTTTAAATGTGTTTAAATGGAAAGTTTATGTAGATTGTTTTTATAAAATAATAAAAAAAAAATTGTTTGAAATTGTTAAAAATTGTTAGATTTATAGATTTGAGTTGTTGAATAGAAAGAAAGAAAGAAAGTATTTTTAATGTTAACAGGTTAAAAATAGCTTATGGGACAGATTGCTTTTCCATCTAGCTTTTGTATTCTGTAAAGTTTTACAAATATGTATGTTTCAAATATTTTTAGAGATTTTTAAGATGTTAAATATATTTATGTATTCAAAAATGTAATTTAGGCAATAATAAAAATTTGTCATATAAATAAGTAAATAATAAAATTAAAAAAAAAAATTGTTTGAAATTCTTTTTAAAAATTGTTAGATTTATAAATTTGAATTATTGAGTATGTATGTTCTAAATATTTTAGAGATTTTTAATTTATGCATTTAAAATGTAATTTAGACAATAATAAAAATTGTCATATGAATAAGTAAATAAATAAATATATAAAAAAACAACTTTAAAATGTATATTATTGATAAATATAATTTTAAATGTATATTATTGATAAATATAATTTTATAATCATATATGTGAGAAAGAAGTGAAAACTGCTAAAATGGATGAATTGTATAAGCAAAAACAATTTTATAATATATGTGTGAGAGAAGTGAAGACTGCTAAAATGGATGAATTGTATAAGCAGAAACAATTTTATAATTTTGTAATCATATGTGTGAGAGGTGACGGCTGCTGAAATGTTATAAAGGTATCCTTAAAATTTGAACTAGTGACCAAATCAAATGGGATTAAATCTATCCATAAAATTTGAACTAGTGACCAAATTAAATGGGATTAAATCCTATATTGACTCATAATTACTTTTCATTAGTTAATTTAATGTAATTTAAATATATAAAATTAAGTAATAATATTTTCAAAATGAAATTAAAAATTAAGGTCAAAACTATGAGTATCATGTTTTTTAAAATGAAATTTAAAATGTATATGATATTGTTTTGTAATAATAATAATAACAACAATTATGAGTATCATGTTTTTCAAAAGTAAAATTTAAAATCTACATGATGTTGTAATAATAATAATAGTAGTAGTAGTATGATGTGTAGATTAATTGTAATTGGAAATAAAGGAACATGTGATAAAATGCATTGCTTTATGGGTCATGAGAGTTGTAGAGACAAGTGTCACCTAAAAGTTGATGGAGATGTGCACATTAATTTACATATCAGTTGTTGGTGTAATAAATGGATATCGCGTGGTGGTTCATTAACACTGGTAAAATCGGTGTTGGTGTATAATTATGGTGAAATCAACATGTAGCTAAGAGCAATTCATACAAAGCTTGAAAATTGAGAGATAAGAAAAAAGAATCAATAGAATTGTATTTAATGTATTGAGTGAAATGGTAAAATACACATGACATACTTTACATGGCTAAGTAAAGTCGTCATAGTAGTGATCTAGAGAGATCTAAACACTCACTCACAGAAACCGAAGTAATCTGTCAAATAATCTTAGTTAATTGATCCATGCAATCATCGGTTAATTGAGTCACACTTGTGGAAGTGATAGAAGCACACACAACCATTGGTGATAAAACCAGTGTTGTCATGCATGAGTGACTTCCACTAGTCTAACTAAGTGTAACTAACTCTGAATTGAAGAGAAGTGCCCTATTTAGTAGGGGAATATTCTCTAAAAAGAATATTCTCATCTAAGGAAGCATTCTCAACATTGAACTACCAACCTTAGGAAAATAATTACCTAGGTGAGTGTGTAATATCTCTATCACCCCCTTTGGACACTACTAGGGTGTACATGATGAATGGGTCTCGGCAACCAAGGCCATGTTAGGTACCCAATGTACAATGCATCTAAGAATAAAATAATAAAAAAATGGAGGAAAGAGGGAAAACCTAGTGGGAAACCCCCCCCCCTCAAAGTACAATGCATCAAAAATGAAGAAGGAAAGACAATCGCTAAGTAGTTGTGTCCTTCACTCCAAGACTATCGCGCAGGAAGTAGAACTTTTGCTCAATAAATGTCTTGGTGAAGATGTTTACAGTTTGTTCAGTGGATGGACAGTATTGCAAATCGATGATCGTGTCATGTACCATCTCTCTGATGTAATGTATATGGATCTCAATGTGTTTGGTTCGTTGTCGTTGCATTGGGTCTCTATAAAACTTGAGAGTACTTTGATTGTCACACCAAATGACAGTGGGACAATGAAATTGGATGCCAAGCTCGGTGAGGAAGTTTTGTAGCCAAAGTGTCTGAATAGTGACGTTGATCGCTCCTATGTACTCAACCTCTGTTGACGATAAAGCAATAGTTGACTTATTTTTGCTCGACCAACAAATGGGACCGAAACTCAAACTAAGCATGTACCCAGATGTGGACTTGTGATATGTGATATCGCCAGCCCAAACAGAATCAGTGAAGCCCATGAGATCCAAAGCACAACATGTTGCATAATGGATCCCATAACTTGTGGTGCCCTGAACATATCTAAAGATGCACTTAACAACCTTCCAGTGTAGCTCATGTGGCTCTTGCATGTACCTGGAAACTGCTCCTATTGCATATGAGAGATCTGGTCATGTATGGATGAGATAGAAAAGGCTCCCCACAAGTTGTAGATACAAGGTGTTGTCCACCACTGGTGTATCCCCACCATTCTCAAGATGTACCCCAGACAGAAAGGGTGTGGTTGTCGACTTGTAGTCGATCATGTGGAATCTAACCAAGAGATCTCGAGCATACTTAGTCTGAGATAACTTGATGCCTTAAGCATCCTAATTGATCTCGAGACCAAGGAAATAGTGTAGTGGACCAGTGTTCATAATAGAAAACTTATCGTGAAGAATGAATTTGACCATAGCAATTGTTGAGGCTGAACTTCATGTGATCAAGAGGTCATTAACATAAAGAACTAGGATCAACAAGGAGTCTGAGGTCCTCAACATGTAGATGTTTGGATCTAATTTACATCTGACAAAGTGTTAACATAGCAAGTAGGCATCAATCTTCGCATACCATGCTCTAGGTGCCTACTTGAGTCCATAGAAGGACTTCTTCAGTCAACATACTAAGGATGAGTTATGAATGAATCCCTACGGTTGCTCCATGTAAATCTCCTATGAGAGATCCCTATGAAGAAAAGAATTCATCACATCCATCTGGTGAACCTCCCACCCCCTGGTTGCCGCAATGGAAAGGACCAATCAGACAGAGTCCATCTTTTCTACGGGAGCAAAGGTCTCATCATAATCTAACCCATGGATATGTTGAAAGCCTTTGGCAACCAGTCTTTCCTCATACTTGCTCACCTATCCATTTGTTTCCTTCTTGGTCTTGTAGGCCCATCTGCATTTGACAAGCTTCCTATCTGAAGGAAGCATAACCAGATCCCAAGTTTGGTTCTTGAGGAGAGAGTTATGCTCCTGCTGCATGGCGGCTTCCCAAAAGGGATTCCCTACATCCTCTACATAGGTTTGTGGGTCTGAAGCTATAACCATATAGCAATGCATGGGAATCACTGGTTCGGTAGTTGTGAGTGCATGAGGAGGATCCTCAAACTGAGACCTCGTCGTCCTCTGATATGTCGAATCCCCTAGAAGGTCTCATGTTTTCTGTAGGGTGGTTTGTGCCCACTTGGGCATCTGTGGTGGCTCAGCATTTGCATGTTCATCGTCTTTCAAATCATATTTGGAGCTTAGATCTGAACCATGATCTGAGTGAATAGACTCATCATCACTGATGTCTGGTGCAGGAAATGGTATGGAGATCTCTGCATGTGGCTCCAATGGTGTGTGCAAGGGAGTTTCTTCAAACTGAACAATGTGCTCAATGATGGGCCTATTAGTAGATAGATCAAGTAACCTATAACCCTTCACACCATCTAAATATCCCACAAATATGCATGTGGTACTCTACATATCTAATGCTTTCCTCTTTTCAAAGGGTATGCAGGCCCATGCACGTGATCCAAATATTCAAAAGTGGGTCAATTATGGCTTGTTGTTGCTCCATGCCTTAAAGGGTTATCCAGGAAGATATTGATGTCCACCCACCTAGTCTAACTGGCTCAAAGTAGTCTTTTGGCAATTTACTATTTTTAGCAGTTTTTTCGGGTCCCGAACTTCCGGGGCCATTTTGAGGGCCTAAACATCATTTTTTCATGATCGGGCACCTCGATGATAACAAAAGGCTCTCATTGAGCCCCCAAAATGAATCTCCTTGGTGATTCTCGCCTTTCCAAAAATGGCAATTTTGACCGCCTGCAAGAAGAGCATCACAACAGAGGCCACTGCCAAGCTCTTGTTTGAACGAATGTGGGTACACTTTGGGATCCCACAAATCATTATCTCAGATTGGGACAACTGGTTCCTCAGCACATTCTGGTCAAGCCTCTGGTCACTGTTGGACACCAAGCTCACCAAGTCCATTGCCTTCCACCCCCAAACGAATGGCCAAACCAAGGTCGTCAACCAAATGATCATGCACATCTTATGCATGTACAATTCCAAGCACCCTCGCACCTGGGATGAGAGTCTTCCATTTGTTCAGCACAACTACAACATAGCCATACATAGCTCAATCGGCTACAACCCCTTTCAGGTGAGGTTGGGATTTCAACCATTGGGTCCCATGGATGTTGCAGTACCCCTTGCGGCCACCCAGGTAGACTCGTTGCATGCTCCAACCGAAGCTAACAAAGCCACCCAGTTCATTGAGTGGATCTAGCACATTCGCCAATAGGCTCAGGACATTTTACAGAAGTCCAATGCTAAGTACAAGTAGCACCATGATCAACACTGGGTGCCACACCAGTTTCAGGTGGGAGACAAAGTTTGGTTGCACTTGCAGAAAGAACGCCTGACAGGGCCTCATCAGAAGCTTCGTCCACTCCGATATGGATTGTACACCATCACCAAGGTTGCGGGTGACAATGCTTTTGAGCTCAACATTCCCCCCTTCCTTAGCTTACACCCAGTGTTCAATGTAGACCTCCTTCAACCCTATTTTCCAGCTTTATTGGACACCTCGGAGATAGCAGAATAGTTGACACCAACATAGCTCAACCTTGAGTACATGGAACATGCATCCAATGATCGGATCATGGACACAAAAATCAAGGACACTCACCTACAGAGGATCTGTCTTTATCGGGTTGTTAAAGTAGGGCAAATCCTACACCAAGGCAAGTGGCTCACCCGGGGCCAAATTCAGTAGAAAATTCTTCATCTGATGGGGGAACTCAATGCAATGGAGACCATTGCTTCCTAAGTGGGGAGGATTGATCCAGGAGGATATCGGTGGCCACCCACCTAGTCCGACTGGCTCAAAACAATTTTTTGGCAATTTATTGTTTTTAGCATTTTTTTCGGGTCCCAAACTTTCAGGGCCATTTTGAGGGCCTAAACATCATTTTTTCATGATAGGGAACTTTAATTATATTCAAAGGATCTTGTTAATCCCTCAAAATGAATCTCCTCATCGATACCTTTCCAACGAGCTATTGTGTGCCCTAAACAGAGTTTGTATGCAAAAGTTACGACCTCGGGAAGTTGATGTACTAACTTACCCCAACGGGGCCGACATGAATTTTAGTGCTTCATCTCCTAGGGTTAGGTTTTTGGATGTCTAGGGGTTTGACATTCTTGTTTATTGTAAAAAGGCCTTTAGATCCTCATTGTACTCATCTTCTTGTGAATGAGCATAGTCGTCACATCTCTTCTTAGAGATAAGTTGTCACCATTCTAGCAAGCTTATTTCAGTTTGCATTTTACAGTTTTCAGCATATTTCTTATTTAATAGAAGTCAAGTTTTATTGTATCTATGTTATTGTTCATTGTGTCTCTGTGTTCATATTATAAATCTAGGGTTTCATTTTGTTCCACTCATAAATTTGGATCAATAGTTTGGTCCTTGACAGATCTATGAGGAGATTTTTTCTAAATGTGGTTAGCACAGTTAAGTGGCTCAGCCCAAAGCTTGGGCAGTAGAGATCTTGCATGCAACATGCAAGTGGCCATCTCCTTGAGGGATTTTTTCTTACTCTCATCTACTTCGTTATGCTGCATAGTGTAAGGTATCGTATGTTGCAGTTGTATACCTACCTCTGAACAAAGATGTTGGACATCTCGATTCACATATTCCCCCCCATTGTTTGTGTGGATGATTTTGATCTTTCTCTTGGACTAAGGCTCTGCATTTTCTTTGAAGTCTTTGAGATGCTCAAAAACTTTGGACTTCTTCCTAAGAAAATACACCCAAGTGTATCGTGAGAAATCATGAATATATGTAAGCACGCACCTTGCTTTGATGATATACAGATGAGGAAAGGGTCACATCAGATCACTGTGGATGAGCTCCAAAGGAGAGGAGGCCCTCCAGGCCTTCCCTTTCTCAAAATTCTCTTGAGGATGTTTTCCAAGAACGCATCCTTGACAAACTTCTTTGGAAAAGTGTATGTTGGGCAAGTCGGTGACCATATCATGTTTACATAATTGTTGCATGTATTTGAAATTAATATGGTTGAATCTCTCATGCCATATTCTACTAGTATCATCAACATGCATCAATAGTAAAGTAGAATTAGATTTAGCAATGAATTTACTAAAAGTATACAAATAATATTGGTGGTTTACCTCACCAACATCAATCGTGGAGTTATTATGCATATTATATATGGTTACGGAATCATGTGTGAATTCCACCCTTTTTCCTGCACCAGAATGTGTTATCTGATAAACGGAGTGTAGATTCACGGAGAGTTTTGGAGCATGCAAGACGTTCTCAAAACTTTCTTGTAGGAGTTCTACTCTCCCTTGGCCAATGACCTCAACTGGGGTATCATCTCCCATGAGGATGGGAGGACCCGTGCATGCAGAAATAGAAGATAAAACATTCTATGTTGCTGCCATATGGTGGAATTTTCCTAAATCTAAGATCCATGCATTATGAGAAGAATTAATGGAAATTGGTGCATGAGAGTTACCTCATTTGGCTTGATCTTCTAGCTTTTTTTTGGAAACATCGGGAATGTGATCCTTGAGGTTGTTCTTTTGAAGAATCTGTGCCATCTGATCAATCTGCTTCTTCATGCATGCATACTCGAGATGATAATCGTGGTTGTAGTAACCGCATTTGGTCTTCCATTTCTTTCCTTTCCCACCTTTGGAGACTAAAGAATCATTGAAGGGATTTGAGTACCCTTTCTTCTCTGGCTCTTCATGTGCCTTTCCCTTGTATTTTTTATTAGACTTTGAATTGGAAGTGCTACTGTTTTCATGCACAGTAAGTGCATGCGCATTGGGAAAAATTAGTGGCAGAAGATCTTGTGAGAATTTGTTTTATGTCTATTAATCACTTAGAATAACATAGCCCTAACTCAGTGGTAGAATTCAAGTAGGAATGTGAACAACTTAGTAATGAATCATCCTCACAAGTAATTCCACCAATATTTAGTGAAACATGACTATTAGATGTTTATGTTCTCTTGTTGTGTAAATTTGTAATATGAATTACCATAATATTGTTTTTTTACTCATATGATGTATGATTTGGGTTGTTGTTATGGTTGTTTCTCTCTGAATCATGCTTGAAAGTATGCATGCAATTATGAGAAATAATTTGTAGGAGTAAATTTTTATATCCTCGTCAAAATAAGTGTTGGGTAGGTTACCAAGTAATACTTGAGCACAATTTAAAAGTTGAGACCTTTGTAATTATAGATTTCATTAGTATTGAGTTGATCTTGAGTTGTGATTGTTGAGAATGGAGGACACTATAATAATTTTGTAAAGATGGTCAATTACAAGAAAGAGAAATATTGTTGATTAAATTGTGGATGTTGAAGTGTCTACTACAAAAATATAAATCTAGAAGGAATAATTATAGGAATTAAAGAAAAATCGTAAGAAAGAGCCATGGAGAAGCAATATTAGCTAAGTACTCAATCACACAACCATTGTAAAATGTGTAAAGGTTGTCATCTAATTTGTCAGTGAAGCAATGAAAAAAAAGACATAGTACATGTAAAAATAAAACAAAAACTGAAGGTTGAACATTATGTTTTTAAATTTCTCAATCGAAAATTGTTGGTGAAGAGGTTGTTGATTGAAAGGTGTCGTTAAAGGAGTTATATACTAGAATTTGTTGGGAGAGGTTATGTAATGTACCCCTTGAACATACTCACCAAAACAAGGCTTTTTGGTCTAAGTTAATTCAAGACAGACAACACTATTAAAACTTTTCCACAATTAAAAAAATAAAAATAAAAAACTTCTACAAAAGTCCTTCTTCTAAACATAATGATATGATTTAGAATCATCTTGACAAGTAACCATATATTTCAATTCTTTCCAAACTCAAGTCTTAACCAACCTACCCAATCTAAGGTATAATGGCATAATGTCATTCAAAGTCGCGGTACTCTTCTACCTTTCAGTAAGAGATATCAACCAAGGTCATTTTTTTATTTATTCGTGAAATAATTGAACATCATCAAGACAAGCCAATTCATATATCAATCTCCTTTTTTTGCAAAGAAAAAAACATATTTTTATTCCAATGTAGAACAAAAAACACACTCTTCAAGTTTGATTGGCACTTTTGTTAAGCAAAAGCTAAATAGATTATCATGTAGTTATTCAATGTTATCCTCAAAATCAATAAAGTTCTTCAAATAAGTACAAATAATATAACTACCCTCAAACAATTGAAAAAAGTCCATATAGTGACATATTACAATCCCAAAAGGAAGTCTAAGAACCCATATATCAAAACTATAATACTAAGACAATAGATTTTCTTGAGTTATAGAAGTAACAATGCCCCAACACCTCCTCGATATGAAATTGACCCTCATGCAAGAGAAGAACATCTTTTGACAAATAATTACTTGTCGAATCTGATTCTCTCTAAACATGGATGAAGAAAATCCAACTAAATAGTTGGGAATTCTCATGTAGCTATTATTCAAGATGATGTAATAAAATATTTTACACATATAGAAGATTCTTCATCCAATTGATAACTAACAACGAGTCACCAAAAACCTGTAGATTGTACTAGATCTTGTCCAATGACATATTTAGTAAATGCTTCAACCCCATCAATTTACCAAAGTTATTGGTGCCTTTTTCCATATTGGATTTGAACCTAAAGAAGTGTGAGTTAGATAAATGTAGAACACCACCAAAATTGTTAAGTGAACCCAGCCCTTGACACACCCCATTGAAGAACCCTTGTGACTTAGACTTCTCTATCATCACCTACCCCACATGTCTAATTGTTTTAGGATTAGTAGGAGTTTTTCAGAGCTGGAACAATGAGTAGACTTGTGTTGTAATCTAAGATGTAGGAAGAAACATGTCTTCAAAAATCACCAAGTTGTGTGCTAACCATACTCCCCACGGGACTAGAAAGGGAAGTGCCCTATAGATTTTTAGTTTCTTTCTTTTAAACCAAGCCTTTAAACAATCTTTGACACATGCTTCCATCCAAATGTTAGGTGTGCATGTCCAAACACCCATCTCCGTTATAACATACCCAGTGCCTGGGTACCTCAAAAATTCACATTTTTGGGTGAATTTGAACTTCCGATACCAATGAAATTAAATAAAACAAGAAGCAAGATGTAGGCACATGCAATCGTCAAGAACCGTATCCATGTCTATAAAGAAATGTTTCTCGTGACATGCATAACATTAACAATAAATAAGGATGTTATAAACACAACACAAAGATAATTACACAACAGAAATATAATTTACAAGAAACAGAGAGAACTTATCTTTTAACGAAAACATCACCAACTAGTTGCAAATGTCGGACATTCCACCCAACCTTAGGCTCTGTTTCACATAAACACTCTACAACATGCCACCCTCGAGCCGAGCCTATGAATCCACAAGCACAGGTGCCTAGGCCGACTCTAAGTTTCACACACCAATAAACTATTAAGCTCTCACATTTTACCCAACCACACATCAAATACTAGTTATGCAACTCTCTTCCCCCCTCATCCTACACAACCCAAAGAAATGAACCACCTTCTATGCAATGCAGTCCCTTGGTTTGTTCCACTTCTTTCCAGGGCTCCAGTGTTACTGGTCAGAAAATCTCAAAGTAGGAAACTCCAAGGATTCTCAACAGTGGATAGCTCTTTCACAACTGCCATCATTATCATGCACATAGGCATTAATTTCTTGCTAAAATAACTAGTATATACCTACATCCAACTAGTAAGGCTCTCTGCCTCCAACAATTGGTTTCCATCCCCCAAAACCAAGAACTAGAATGAGCAAGAATGAATTAGGAACAATGAATGTCGAACAATTGAGGAACTCCCCAACAACCAAAAACATTGTTTATATAATTACATGCAATAATGCACCACATGGCCTCACCAAGAAGCTCATGTAACCAATTTTCCCAACTAATCCAAGATGGGTGAATAAAATATAATAAAATGGCTTAGTACCTTTAGCCCCCTCTCTTGTGGAATCATAGCCCCCTATAACTTTGTCCTTGTTCATCTTATGGCTAGCGATGCATTTTTTTATTAATAGTCAAAGTATCACATTGCTGGGCTCTTCGGCCTTTCAACTTTACAGGCACTCCAACCTCTCATCAAATAAAAAAAAATACATTACTAATCCAGGGACTCAAAATTGGAGTATTACATTCCCCTCCCCCTTATTTTGTCACTTTCCTCAGTGCATATCACCATGTAGGTGTACATATATACATAATATTTATCAAAAATTCAAAAAAAACTATGGGTATGCCTCCCACATTGTATCTTCTAACTCTCGTGTTGTTTTTTTAGGGTTGTAGCATATCCAATGGATCTTTACCTACCCCATGGCTTTGTTCGGAAGCACCATGACCTTCTTGTCCAATATACACACTGGTTGTATGCAAAAGTCTCATTCTATCTCCACCTTAATCAAAGTCCAATCAATGAAATGATTAGGATCATGCACATACTTTTTTCAGCAAAGATACATGAAATACATTATGCACATTCATGAAAGCAAGCAATGCATATGCAACTGGCTCTATTCTATCCAATATTTCAAATGGACCACAAAATCTGGTTGTTATTTTGATACAACTTCCCAACGTCAATGATCTTTTCTTGGGCTTCACTTTCAAAAATATCTTCTCTCTCACTTTAAATTCTCTAGTTGTCTTTCTCTTGTCCACATAACTCTTTTGCCTATCTTGTGTTGCTCTCAGATTATGCTTAATTTTAACCATCTGCTCTTCCATCTCCTTGAACAATTTTGGTCCAAGTACCACTCTATTTGTTGGGTTGTCCCAACTCATTGGAGTATTGCATTTTCTATCATACAAAGCTTCAAATTGGCTCATCTTCAATGAAGCTTGATACCCATTGTTGTAGGAAAACTCAGCCAAATGCAAATAATCTTCTCACTTAGATGGCTTATCCATCACATACATTCTTAATTAACATGTCTTCAATCATTTGGTTGACCCTCTCTATCTGCCCATCTAATTGTGGATGGTATGTTGTACTAAAATTCAGGTTTGTACCAAATACCTTAAACAATCCTCTCCAAAAGTTTGAAGTAAACTTTGAATCTCTATCTAAAAAAATTCCTTGGGTACTCCATGCAACCTAGCAATTTCCTTCATGTAAATTACTGCAATATTAGTTTCCTTAAGAGTCATCTTGACTCGAATAAAATGTGCAACCTTTGTCAATTTATCTACCACTACCATTATTGAATTATGTTGTTTAGTTGTCCTAAGCAATTTAGTGATAAAATCAATGGTTACTCTTATCACACAGTTTGTAGTTTGGGCAAAGTCCAACCCAAGAAACAAGTGTGTGACACAACTGGGGACACCTATCATTGTCACCTCAATAGATATCCCCCTCATTTTAGTGATGGACAAATCCAACACAAGGGAGGCTTCCCGAGTGACCCTAGGCAGATTATAAGGGAAAAGGTTAAGAGTTGAAGAAACCACCCCTATAGGTCACGATTAAAGGATCTTGAGGCTTGATGGAGGATGAGTATAGGTCAAGGAAAGGTTGCCAATTGATAGTACCTGCAAAATAGATGTCAGACAAATCAAGCAAAGACAAATATATGATGAAATAACCCCCAAGACAAGAGGGAAATCAACAAGAAGCCTTGCTTTCCCAAAATTGTAGCATATAATAATGATATATCAACAAGAATGAAATTATAATAACTGAAAATTAGACCATCAAAATCAACATGTGATATTGGATAAGAAAGTGTGCACTTAGTAAATAATTTTCCAATGAGTAGAACAATATTTTGATGCCAAAAGAGGGTTGTAAAAGAGTGTTATCAACAAATAATTATGAAATCCCTATGGTTGTAGCTAGCCTTTGCTAGAACAACAAATTCTAACCACTAAAATCAGCAAGTAAGCCACCCAAACAATATCCCTTAATCAATAGATTAATTATCAGAACTTACAAGCAATTTTCAGTGGTAGAATAGTAGAGAAAATATGTAAGAGAGAGTGTTTGTTACATCCCTTATTGTTGTAGCTTAATGTTTATGACAACAAAATAACCGCTTGACCAATCAATACGCCCTTGAATCATAAGAGAGCCAAACACATGTAAGATGTAAATCCAACTTGCACTATTCCAAAAGCTCAATTTTCATGTTTACCAATGCAACAATTAACAATCTCTAATGCAAAGATTAATGCCTTATTATTTGGTGGATGGAGTCTCTTCCTTGGAAGACAAACTAGCTAAACAAAAATAAAAGATTTTTGTTGAGAGTTAAACCCTTATAACACCCAACAAAAATCCTTCCAAATTGTCTAGCTTGGGATCCAAGATGAACTAGGGTTTAGAGTTTCTCTAGGGGTGTAAACCCTCTTACTTCCTACAGAAATATACCCTAGCTAAGCCTTGCAACATGGGTGTAAACCCTCTTACTCCTTGTTGCAAGCCTTAGACAACAAGCAATCACATAGTACATCGAGATTTTACCTTGGAAACCCTTAACCGAGAAAATAAACATTCATTTGAGCGTTCTTCTCTCTTGTTGTCTTATTCAATCAGAATAAAATGTTACATGTCGAACCTTGGTCCACACCTAAGACACAATCGACATCATACCCTCTTGCATGCATAAGAATAACCTTGTAGCCAATTCGGCTTACATATGCATGACCAACAACCTACAATTACACATGCATTAACCTGCATAAGTGCATTCTAAGATTACCCTTTACAGTGTTAGAACACACCTCTTTATAAACTTTACAATAGGAAAAACCCTAAAGGTTGGCGCCCAAAAATGGTTACATATCCATGCATATCATTGGCTACAAATATCGGGATTCTGTTACAGTCGACTCCAAGTTGGGTTACCAATCGGTCCTTCATTCGGTCTCTAGTCGGTCGTCTCACACTCACACTTCGACCTCTTGTCGGTTGACTTGTCATCGATATATTTGATTTCAATATTACCCAGTCGACTTTATCGACCTTTGAATTTCTTTTGATCCACCTTGACCTTTGATCATCAGTCGATTCACCTCGACTAGACTTTCACTGCAAATAATATAACAACCCAACATTCTCCCACTTATTTTCTTCTTTGTCAAAACATGAGATTCTTGAACTTTCTTTCACAAACCCAGGGTAGTTGTAGTGACCGTCAATTAATTGAAACTACCATGAATTGAAACAGAGCAGAAATTTTGAAATTCACTCAATTTTTCATAATAAATCTGATATTACAATAAATAAAATTTATTAACAGTTTCATTCTAAAGATTCATAACTAACCTTAATCTGATGCTGCCTCCTTAGCTTGAATCTGCTCTTTCGCTCCTCTTCCGCAACTTGCTCCTGAAGACACCCCAAAACCAGCCACCCTACCGACCAGTACGCCTGGCCCTAGGACATCAATGGACGTCCTAGCCCTCCGAGCCCAAAACCTCCCAGCCCCGGTGCACTGTAAATCCCACTGTTAACTAACTCTGTCCCAATGCTCCCAAAATCTCCTCTCCCGTGGAATGCATGAATGAAATCCCTCCAAGATGAATAATCCCCTCCATGGTCCTTCTCCCTCACTTATGCCTCTTCACCGCCCTCGCACCTTCACTCCCCACCAAACACCTTATCCATACATTTATTTCTATTTAATGGTCTTATCTTTTACTTAATGTTCCTTTTACGTATGGGTTACGTTATCCCTTATGGGATACGTAACCCCATTTGACCTTATTTTATTTTCCCCCATTTTTTTAATACATAATTAATCAATTACTTTAATTAATAGTCAATTAATCACTAACCATTAATTTCATACTTAATCAATTAATGTCTCATTTAATAATTAATCATTCATTAACCCTTAATTAAGGAGTTAATCATACTACAGCTAACCATAATCAAAATAATTAATTAATAACATATAATTAATTAAGGTTATATAATACTTAATTATAATTTAGCTAATTTTTAGAATTATTTATGAAGTTATTCATATTAATAAATAAAGGGTCATTACAGTAGCAATGCCCATTGCCTCTCTACACCAAAAGAACTTCACAACACTCATAGACTTGATCAATGATTCTGCTATGTTTTCCAACATGTCTACTTTCTCCAGTAGCACCTTGTTACTTTCCACCATATCTCTTACTAAATGGTATTGTACATCAATGTGCTTAGTCTTTGAATGATAAGCAGGGTTCTTTTCCAGAAATATTGCGCTTTGACTGTTGCAACTTACCTTCATAGCTCTCTGCTCAAACCTTATTCCTAAACACAACCTTTTAATACATATCGCTTCTTTTATTCCATTAGTGGTTGTCGGTCTCTTACTACACCAAAAGAACTTCACAACACTCATAGACTTGATCAATGATTCTGTTATGTTTTCCAACATGTCTACTTTCTCCAGTAGCACCTTGTTACTTTCCACCATATCTCTTACTAAATGGTATTGTACATCAATGTGCTTAGTCTTTGAATGATAAGCAGGGTTCTTTTCCAGAAATATTGTGCTTTGACTGTTGCAACTTACCTTCATAGCTCTCTGCTCAAACCTTATTCCTAAACACAACCTTTTAATCCATATCGCTTCTTTTATTCCATTAGTGGTTTTCGGTCTCTTACTCATCCAACTTATTGCTCCACCGAACATCTTGAAGACATAATTGTTGGTCAACCTCCGTCGATCCAGATCTCCAGCCCAATCGACGTCGACAAAACCATCTAAATTTAATTTACCACTGTCACCTCCAGGTTTTCCTTGGTAGCATATAACATAGTCCTTCGTGCCACAGAAATACCTGAATACTCTCTTGACAAGTACCCAGTGCTCCTTTCTAGGTGTCGACATGTACCTGCTCAACATTCCCACTGCATGGGCAATGTCTAGTCGAGTGCAGACCATCACATACACTAGACTACCAACACCACTTGCATAGGGAACATGTGCCATGTCCTCTATTTATTCTTGTGTCTTTGGACACTATTCCGTAGTAAGCCTTGCTCCCATAGGAATTGGTACCTTCACTAGTTTGCAATACTACATGTTGAACTGTTTCATAAATGTTTCAATACACTTCATATGATTCAACCAAAGATTTCTAGCGGCTCGATCTCTCTTAATCTCCATTCCCAGAATGAAGTTAGCTGCATCGAGATCCTTCATATTAAACTTGGAGGATAGTTGCTTCTTTATCTCCTTTATTACATCCATGTTGTTTCCAATCAACAATATGCCATCGACATACAAAGCTACATATATGAAACTCCCACCTTCTTCCTTGGAATATATGAAGTGATCATCTTTGCTTCTCACAAATCCCAAACTAAGGATGTATGTGTCAAATTTCTGGTACCACATCCTTGGCGATTTATTTAGACCATAAAGGGATCTTTTAAGTTTGCACACCAATTCTTTCTTGACCTTTACTACAAATCCTCCAGGTTGTTTCATGTAGATTTCTTCTTCCAGGTCCCCATGTAGGAACATTGTCTTCATATCCATCTGTTCTATTTCCAGATCGAATGTTGCATCCAAAGACATTAGTACTCTAATGGAAGTTAGTTTTGCAACAGGGGAAAAAATCTCACTGAAGTCAACTCCCTCGATTTGGGAATAACCTTTCGCTACCAGTCAATATTTGAACTTCTCGACTTGTCCTGCGACATTCATCTTCTTCTTGAACACCCACTTGTCACCAATAGACTTTCTTCCACTAGGTAACTTAACTAAGTCCCATGTCTCATTCTTGTACAAGGATTCCATCTCTTTGACCATGGATTCCTTCCAAAGTTTACCCTCTGTCAAGTCGATTTCCTCACCGATCGAATTGGGCTCATCGTCGATGGCATTTAGCACGAATGCGAAACGGAAGTCGGATGGACTATACCTACCAACTGGTTTTCTTATTCTTTATGACCTCCTTACCACCGGAGTCAGTTGTTCCACCTCTTCCTCAGATCCAATCGACTCATCTGAATAATCTTCTTCGTTCCTTAGTTCAAACCGCAACGTATCAAGATTATTCTCAGTCTTAAAAACTTCTTCAGGCTCAGACTTACCTCTGAATTCTCTGAAGACCACACCTCAATTGTACATTGTTCTCCTTGATGCAGGGTCCCAAAGCTTATATTATTTCATTCCTTCTTTATATCCAATGAAAATACATTTGATTGCCTTCTTGTCTACATTGCTCCTCTTTTCCTTGGGAACATGCAAAAATGCATCACAACCAAATACTTTGACAAGTTCCACCGAAGGATTCTTACTAGACCATACCTCATTTGGAGTCTTGTTAACTAGCGCCGACGAAGGAGACAAATTTACCAGAAATATTATAGTGTCGACTGCCTCCACCTAGAATTCTTATGAGAGTCCAACACCACTGATCATGCTCCTTGCCTTATCGATCAATGTTCTGTTCATTCTCTTGGAAACTCCATTTTGTTGTGGGGTATATGGTGTGGTATTTTTGTGTCCTATGCCACACTACTTACATAATTGATCAAATTCCTTTCCACAGAATTCATCGTCATTGTCAGTTCTCAACACTTTAATCCTCTTCTTTATCTGGTTTTTTACAAGAGATTTAAACTCCTTAAATCTCTCGAAAACCTATGATTTCTTCCTCATGAAATATATCCATGTCTTCCTGGAAAAATTATATATGAAGGAGACATAATACATGGATCCACCAAGTGAAGGAATTGTAACCAGGCCAAACACATCACTATGCACCATTTCTTGAATCCCATTTTCCCTTGTCGCTCCAGATGGGAACCTCACCCGAATTTGTTTTCCATATATGCAATGTTCAAAAAAGTCGACTTCTAACCCACATTCATGAAATCCTTTGACCATACCTTCGCTTTGCACAACTCAGAGTCATTTTTCTCCAATGTGTCACATCCTCTCATGCCATAACCCGGTCTGGTCGATTTCTTCATGTCTTGTCGAGTTGATTTGAACCAACTTAGCGTGAGTCGAGTCGAGTTGTGTCGACATAGAGTCGAGTCAAGTCATGGTCGAGTTGATTTTAGGAGCAACGATGATGTTGCATCCAGTCGAGTTGACATTCCCTAACAACTTGTACAGGGTACCAATCCAAACTCCTTTCATTAAGACCATCACACCTCTGACCATGTTGCACAAATCCTTCTAAAACAGAGTATGCACACCTGCATCCCTCATCTTGGTGACAGATATCAGGTTTCTTTCCAAACCCTGAATGTGTAGCACACCTAGAAGGGTTCTTTTCCTCCCATCCTGCAATGTCAGTCAGACTCTTCCTCGTCTGACATTTCTAGTTGTCGAGTTGTCCCCCAAGAACACATCACCCCCATCATATCGTTCATATTCACAGAACCATTCTTTATGTGGTGTCATATGATAGGATTCTCCTGAGTCGATCAACCAAACATATTGATCTGACCGTGTACTAGTTGACACCAAGTACACATCACCTCCTTTCTTCGAGGTTGTATTTATCTTAGTCGACTGCTTCTCATCGGATCTGGCACTGACTTATGTTGTCTTCGACTTACAGTCCTTTTTATAATGCCCAACCTTACCGCATTTCCATAAAATTCACGTCGACTGAACCGGGGGTTTATATCTACCCTTCGACTTGAACTTTCTACTAGAGAATCTGCTTTTATCTCTGTCTATCAGTCAACCTCTCACTAGCAGAGCATCTTTGGTCGATCCTTCCATGTTATTCCTTCTCATTTTTTCCGACAACAAAGAAGAAATCACATCCTCTAGCGTTAGTGTGGTTGTGTTACTCCCAATAGCCACGACTAAGCTATCCCAGGTGTCTGGAAAAGAACATAATAGGTTGATACAGTTCTCCTCATCAGTTATCTTAATATCCACAGACGATAACTGACTTAACATGGTATTAAATGCATTTAAATGCTTAGTCACTAAACTACCATCATTCATCCTCAGAAGATACAGTTTCTTTCTGAGAAACAGATTATTTACTAGAGATTTCAACTGGTATAAGCTTCCTAGCTTGTCCCACAGTTTCTTGGCCAAATCTTTACCTGAGACATTCGACAAAACAAAAAATGCAAGACAAAGCCGAATCATGCTTCTTGTTCTTCTTTCAAGTTTCTCCCATTCTTCCATCGACATGCCTCTCATATGGGTACCTGGACAGACTGTTGTCCATTATTCTCGATCTACAAGAAGATCTTCCATTTTAAGCTTCCAAAGCTCAAAATTTTGGCCATTTAATTTTTCTATCTCTATTCTGGAACTGCTTGCCATTCTTTACCACCATCTTCAACACAATTTTTGACTTTCGACTCTTACTGTACCTAGGGTTTAGTTCTCAGATTCAATATTGGTAAAACAAGATGTGATATACTCGCCAAAGCATAACACCTCTCTGATAACTCACTTGTCAGGGAAAACCTAAGCTCTGATAGCACATGTCAGGAAATGAAGGACACTTCCACACTAATCATAGTAGAAGAGAAGAAGAATTTAATCAAGAACGTAAATGAAACAAGCAATCACATAGTACACTGAGAAAACCCTTAAAACCCTTAACCGAGAAAACCAACATTCCTTTGAATGTTCTTCTCTCTTGTTGTCTTATTCAATCAGAATAAAAGGTTACATGTCTAACCTTGGTCCACACTTAAGACACAATCAACATCATACCCTCTTGCATGCATAAGAACAAACCTATAGCCAATTAAGTTTACATATGCATGACCAACAACCTACAATTACACATGCATTAACCTACATAAGTGCATTCTACGATTACTCTTTCCAATGTTACAACATGCTTCTTTATAGGATTTATAACAGCAAAACCCTAAAGGTTGGCGCCCAAAAACGGTTACAGATCCATCCATATCATTGGCTACAAATCTCGCAAATCCCAGGATTCTGTTACAGTCAACTCCAAGTCGGGTTACCAGTTGACTACCAGTCAGTCCTTCATTTGGTCTCTAGTCGGTCGTCTCACGCCCGCACTTCGACCTCTTGTTCGTTGACTTGTCGTCGATATCTTCGACTTCGACTTTACCTGGTCGACTTCCTCGAACTTCAACTTCCTGTCGATCCACCTCGACCTTCATCTATTAGTCGATTCACCTCGACTAGACTTTCACTGCAAAGAATATAACAACCCAACACCTTATAGCCCTTCAATATAAAATAAGAAATAAACCTTGGTGGAGGAAATCCAAGAGATAGCATGCAAGAAAACCTTTACTACCAAATATCATCCAACAATTTGCCAAGAAAACAATATCAAGAGAAATCACTAGCCTGTATTTCTCCAATATACAAGAGTTTCATCCATTTTGACAAGAAAAAGAGAGATAGTGAATTGTCCAAGAGGGTCGAAATTTCAGTCCAAGAGTAATTTTTCCAAGTGATGAGCTATATCCTTGTGACAAATGACTTGCCTCTATTTATAGAGGAAAACCCAAGTCATAGTTTGTCCACATTACAATTAAATCCATAATTTTAGGCTAAAACCTAAGTTACAATGCTTAATTAGCAAATTGTTTTGCTCTTTTTGCCCACATAGGCTACAAAATGACCAAAAATAACAAAATTATGGCACATAAGCCCATAAAAATCTTCTCCAAGGTGGCACGTATGATGATAAGCCTCCATAGGCTAGTATATCATGCTATAAATGTGCCACATAATCCCCAAATCAAGAAAGAGAGTGGTGTTTCAAGCCCACAAAACCACCGAATGCACTAAAATGGAAAAACTTCCACTAAAAAATGTGATGTCATGCTCCAAAGGAGGAACGTTTGAGCATAGGAGGGTGATGTCATCTCCCCTTCATTCCCCTGAGCCTTTTCCAAGTGCTAGAGACGTCTCCCAAGGTGCAACATTCATCATCCTAGGCCTCCAATGTGTGGAGTGCAACACCCATCCAATGGGCTTCCAAGCCCTTATGAAGGTCTAAGTGTTTTAGTCCCTTCATGAATGAATTTCATCGGGAAAGGTCCTACGAAGATAAGCAAATATGCCCTCCAAGGGTCCAAAAGTCACATGTATCATGCCAAGTAATCCAAATTTAATAAAAGAACCACCCAAACATGTGCATTAAGTCCCCCCTTTTCAAATTAAACAAATGCTCAAAGACCTTATAAACTTTGCCAAATTTAGGTATGGGAGAGTTGTCATGGTGCTTTATTGCATAGGCCAATCCCCAAGTCAAGGAATGTTTGATAAGAAGACCCTCTCTAGACCATGCAGTGAGTATGAGGTGGTTTTGGGAGAATTACTCTTGGGCATGGGGTTCTTGACATATCAAGGGCTCATATTGTCTCATTTATGGGTTCCTTTGTGGAGGGTGCACTGCATTCCTTCGTTTGCAATGCAACATTTTTCCAAGCCCTTTATTTACCTTTCATTTTTTATGGTCCGAACATTGAGTGCTATGTGCAATAGAAAGTAAAAGAGAACTGCAATGCCACTTGAAGTTAGAACACAAAGTTCCATATGCATTGGAAATTAAAGGACACTACAATGCATTCCCCCATGAAGTGAGACATTTCTACTTATTTTCTTTTTAAAAGGTCCTTCATTTTTCTGGAGAAGCGTTTCATTTCTCTTGATAGGACCTTAGGGAAAGCATATAGAAGGATAAGTTATGGATTTTGACTTTTACAGTGCTAGCTATAACACCTTTAGGCCTTCAACCCCTTGTTCCCATGAAATGAGGTACAAGCCCTTCTTGGGATCAATGAATCCAAAAACCCAAAAGATGAGGAAGTAGAGAGGAATAAGTGTGGAAAGTGGTAATTATGAGTGGGAATGGTACGATGGCCCTTCAAGGAGACCCCCCAATAGCAACCCTTTTCTCGAGGGTGACCCACTTACTAGGAAACCATGCCAACCACTAAGGTGAAATAAGGCAAAAGGTATAATTTCCAAGCAAATGTTCCATATTTAAGAAAGGATGATTTGAAACATGCTCAAATGTTTCAATTATTAAAGTGACACTTACCATGAGATTGGAATTGTTACCTCGTGAAGCAAGACCTACTATCATTTCTAGGCCAGGCTGGTGTTGCAGACGCTGCTAAGTTGTGACGATGAGTGGTGATGTGTGGTGGAGAGGAGGGGCTTTGTTTTATCAATGTGGGCTTAGCTAGTCATATGGCTCTCAACACTCCATGTCTGCTACCTGCGAGCCTCGAGACATCATTTCCTTAGTTACCTCTAGGTCGGGGTGATAAAATCTGGCTCCTACATGGGGACATGTGCTCACCGTAGAGTACATGAGAACCTCATCATCTTCTAGCGTGACCTGTGCCTACACACTCAAACAAAACATTAGAGCATCGGAAGGTGACACACTCACCCTTTTATCCATATAAGCAAAACTTAAAAAATTCAAAATTGACAGCTATAAGATTTCTTAAATTTATTTTTTTTGCATTTTTTCAAAAAATTTTAAGTAACATGCAATGATTCAAGCAAATGCATCACAACAACTATGCATAAATGCAAGCAAAGTAGATAAAATGAAAGGAAATGAAACTACCCTAAGATGAACACACAAATTCAATGTAGAAAAGCAAATGACCTACCTACTTACCTGGGCCTCGAGGCCCATCAAGTCCCATCTATGTAGGGTCATAGGAGAGACCCATCAACAAGTAGTGGCATCTTCCTCCTGTTCATGGAAAATATATAGTAAGTACCCCTTTCAGACTTCTTATGGACAATGTAAGGGCCAAGCCATATAATTTCACTTCTCTTGTCATACTTTGGCTTTCCCTTCCTTTTATCCAACATGAGTGCAAGGCTCCCTTCATCGAATTCAAAATAAGGTATATCTTCAATGTCAGGCTGTGCGGGAGGGTCCACTTTGACCATATGTTTGATATATTTTTCTTTCTCTTGATCTTTCATGTTTGCATCCTTCTTGAGTATTTTGATAAGTCCTTGATCATTTCCCTGGTATTTAACAAGTATTTCCTTATACTTATATGTCTTCAGCAATAATGTATCAATACAATCTTCTCCAACAAATGGTAACTCTAAATGATCATAAGCCATGGTTTGAGGTGTCACATCAAATTCACAATCACTCCAGCAATCATGGTTATTTGGATCAACCACGTGATTCTTGGAAACTAGTTGAATGTACAAAATATCAAATGTCCCATCTCCCATAAGGATATGTGTATGAGTCATGTCCATACTAAGAAAACCACCAAGGTTGGAATCCGATTTCCGATACAAGAGCATGCCCCAAGCATCAGGTACATCAATGAATGCTACATCCATCTTGATATTAATTTTTGAAAAGGCACACAAATAAACATCTTGGTATTTGATAACACCACACACCTTCACCCTCCTTGAATCAATGCCACATACATTTCGGTAAGGCTAAGTAACCTGCAAACCCAATTGCTTCATAACCTTCAATAGCATCACGTTTATTGAGGCACAAAAATCCAACATGCAATTATTCAAACGAAGACCATTGATCCCTAGAGAAAGACAGAAATGTGGGTTATCTTCTTCTTTGTCTACATGGTATAGGGTGTTTAACACTATTGGAAGATATTCAAACTCATCATGTAGCTTCAAATATTTCGATACTTCTTTCCTTGTAGAAAGAATCTTGCACATCTCAGTCAAGGGCACCACCATGTTCATCTTTCCCATCATGTTGCTTACATCAATGCTGTGCTGAAAATATTTAATGGTTGGTGTGGGTTGCAAAGGAAAATCATGAACATGTGGTAGAGGGGGTGGTGGCACTATCTTCTGTGCTGGAGGAGGTGACACTGGTGTTTTATCTTTCCTGGAGTATGGAAAAATAGATTCTCTCCTCAACCTCTCCTTTGAAGCCTCATCCATTTGGTTCAAAATTTCTAAAATACCCTACCTAGATGTCTTCTTCCTAACTTCTTCAAGTTGTTCTTTTGTGATGTCAATGTATTCCTCGGACTCAATTGCATAGAATTTATCAATGAAATTCAACTTGTCAAAAAAATCTGGATCCTCTTCTTCCTTTTGTCTTGGAAACTCAACTTCCCAGTGTGGTTCTTCACAAGGTAAACACCACATTGATCCTTCTATGTTGATCATTCCAATGGGAGTCAGGGTATCATGTGTCTTCGCTTCTTGTTGTGGCTTCGAATTCCAACCTATGTTTTCCCTCTGATGTTTGATAAACTGAGGCCTTGGAGCATAATGTTTCCTTTCTAAATTCACCAACTTGTTCATGATTTGATTCTAGTTTTGGACAAACCGAGCATTCATTTGATCAAACTTTTGAGTCAAAAGTTTGACTGGATCCTATACATTATTGGTCAATGTCTTCGTCTTAGGTTCTGCTCTGATATGAGGGAACTGAAAAGGTTCAATCTTGAAACTGATAAGATGTACTTCGATCTATATGGTATATTCTTTGGCCTTTGCTAAACTATCAGGCATCTTTTCCTTTAGGTTAAAACCAAACTTCCCCTCAAAAGCATTCAAATAAAGAAGGAGAATGACTGCTTGAGGTGGGCACAAGTCCTTTGGGATATGGTTGAGCAAGTTGTAAAACCTATCATAAAATTCCTTCAATTTTTCATTCTTTTTATTCTTAATTTGGTTAAATTGCATCAATAACATTCCATTATCTTTCTTCATTGTCCATCTCTTTTTGAGAAAATTTGCGAAGGCTTGATATAACTGCAAGTGAATGTCAAGTATGCTTTTGAACCACTTCTTGACATCCCCATCAAGAGAGGAATCTAGTAATTTCATTGCAACATCCTCTTGCTCCACACCATTGTCTTCCAAGGCCATATCGATAGCGTCAAGATGTTCTTGAACTGTAATAACATTGTTTTTGATGAATTTTGGCAACCATTTGTGAGATTCCTTTGACATGTTATTAAGGTATTGTAAGACCCTCGACCCCATAAGTAACCTTTAAGGGATGGGGTGTCAAAATTTCATTTTTTCTCAATCATCTCAAGCCCCTTCTCGAGATCTCCATCGTATTTTGCTCATCAAGAGTTTTCCAACGAAGGTCACCATGCTCAAAATTGAGCTTTGGATCAAAATTTATGAACTTTAGAAGTTTGTTAGGTCTTTATTGGCCCCAAAATCCACCCAATGTCATGCGACATCCACATGTCTCTCTGGAACCTCTGCCATCTAATGTGGCGCTCACTTGGAGTCTAGAATGGCACTTTCCACCTGGTCCTTCAAGCTCCCTAGGTCAACGAATCTAGTTATGTGGAGTTTTCCTTGCCATCAGAGTCACGGGGGCACATTCTACTCCAACCGTCATAATTTGACCATGCGTACTCCATTGGATCCAACAGTCCTTGGAGTCAGTAACCAATGGATTTTATTGCTTCAGAGTCCCTAACTTGCCTGGAAGTTAATGGCCCTTTCACTTTCACTCTGGGCTCAACTTAAGTGGGGCCACAGACGTCTTCGACTAAGAATGAATCTCACCTTCTCCCAAATCGACAACCCTCAATCATTCTCGAGCAACACATGGAACAATTTACGACTTGACACGTGGACTGACGTGGCTATACATGTCACCATGGAGGACAGGGTTTCATCCACCTGGTTACTGACACATGTATGCTTCTCATTTGATGGTTGATGTCATCATTGATAGTAGGTCATCACCTTCTTTGTGGTCTCTCCTAGGTGGGACCCACCAAGATCTATGATCTTAATTATCTCTTGATTGGACTCGGATAGATTTGATGGCTAGAATATATCCACTTGTTCCAAATATTCTACGCCAACATGGTCCTGCCTGGTATTTACCACGAATGAAGGGATGCCACGTGTCCCTCTCTGGACACATTGGCACCCTACGTCATCATGATGTTACTCCCCCTTGTCTCACATAAGTGGATTACTAAATGGTAGCCAATCTGGCACCCAAGACATGTAGTCCTACATAATTCTCCCACATGGCCTAACACATGGCACTCAATCCACGTTACTTCCCCCCCCCCCCAAGATTTCCAAAACACCTTGACATATTGACATGTGGCAGAGCCTCCACTCGACACATGGACCCTCCATGTTTTCTGACGTGGCATCCTCATCATCGTTGGCCACTGGCCAACCCTTTTGTCGCCAACTCCTGGCCTCCGTGAAATGGTTGGGTGACATCATCCCTGATAGTATGACATCGCCTTTCTCAAGGCCTTGACCATTCTAGGTCCACAGGATCCACGCCCGAGATTTAATCTCATTGGTTCCCAAATCTATGACCCACATTCACACTTAGATTCCTTCTTGACAGAGTCCATTCCATATGGGTTTGCAATGTGCTTCGACGAACTTCCTCCCAATGGAAGGTCGAGAGTTATCAACCCTTAGATCTAATGGTTTTGGTTCAGAGAAAAGTTCTAGGTCCCTTCGGGCCCAACTGGGCCCATGCTAGACTCATCGGCCAATCAACTATCACCACACATCATCTTAAGGAACATGTAAATTGACATGTTAGCATTCCACACCATCATTACATAATTGTAATTATTTACTCCAATTCGAGATGGATCTTCATAGATCCAATGACTGACATGTTTTTTCTCCTCATGCTTTGCCTACTCTACGATCAAGATCGCCTCTCGGGATCCTTTCTCGTCGTAGTACCTGCACGTCGGTACCCTAGGGTCACTCCGATGATGTGTATAGCGATGGACCCAATGATCTTCAATCACTTGATCCAACGGTTTAGATCTAGTCGAGGTACATAACCACACAAAATTTAAGCACTCCACACTTCCTTGCCTCAGACTGGCCATACTATATCCAATGGTCAAAATTTATTGGTATCATCCTTAACATATCGACGGTTCTTGTGCTCTCTCAGGGACCCCCCCATCGAAGACCTTTTCACTGGAACACTCTGACGACTAAGAATCCACCTGATGTAAAACATGGGTTTTCTCCAGATAAAAGGTATGATTAAGGACTTAGCCAATTCAGGTACTTTTGAATTTCCTTCTAAAGGTTACCGAGTCTTCAGGGGCTTCTATGTTATTCCAAAAATCTCTAAGACAACCTAGTTTCATCCCATTCAAAGGGACTTATTTACTTCAAGGATCTTGACGCACCATATACTTTAGGGATGTTGGTTCATCCTTTCAATTTAAAAACATTACAGAGGGCTTGTGTATTTACATGCATAGATGAATATATTTATATATAAATTCTATATTTACTCTACACACAATTATGTCACAAGTAACTGATTACAACAACTTTTCCTAAGGACAGAGACAACCAATAAGTAGTGACAAAACGTTTTTCATTCAAATATAATCCATTCAAGTATGCATGTCTCTTCCAGGAATACATGGCAAACTCATAAATTAGGCATTCATTTTAACAGTCACATTATAGACCATTCAAACCATATTTTCAAATTTGGTATACAAAATGTGTATGATACTTATCTGTAAATTAGGGAATGCTGGAAACTACTGATGGATGTGCTACTCTCCACCCAAACACATGCACAACTGCACTAATCACCACTACAACTAGCCACCCCCAAGCCAGATTATGATGTCATGAGGGAAGTCTCTTCTTGCTAAACAAGGATAACGGACGAAGGTTACTCTCCTTCTCCTATAGGAACTTGGCAATTCAATCCCCAATCCACCAAGCAAGACAGACTGTTGTGATTTCTCATTCAAGCACTAAGCTTCTCTGCAGCCCTGTTTATCAGCTTGGTTTGAATATGCTACCAGTAGTTCCTAAACCCATAAAGGTGACTTTTTCACTTCTCCATTATTCAATCCCAAACCAGAGAAAATGCTCACACGTTCTGGTCTCCCCAAAACCATTTGTGTGCTTCTCTATCTCCCTTTGATGTCCTCGGTCCAGCCCACGATCTCCCATTTTTTCTTTCCTTCCCCAACAATATTGTGTGGGTCAAGTCAAGAAGTTTCTAGATGGGTACCCTACGCATCGCTTCCTTGACTCTTGAGTTCGACCTCCCAACTACCAACATGATTGGTATTTAACTTTTCTAGGACAGAAGGATTGTTCTGGGTCTGAGCATTTATAAACTAGCATAGCATCGTTTTGGCAGGGGTCATATCAACCATCACTGGTATTCTCCTCACCATTCCCTCTCATGACATCATGCTTGTGTAAGCATCACCCTCAACAATTATCCAACATTTCAACATTTTTCATATATATATATGAAACTGTAAATACATTTACATCACATTCCTTTGAAGGTTCTTTGTCTTTCAAAGTTGACACATAATCAGTCTATCCTTAGTCTTATCAGTAGTCACAGTTGTATTTATAGACTGGGGAAAACATGGGTACTTTAAGTATCTGGGGATGTTGGCCATATTCAATGGCTTGTAAAGGTTGCTAGACCAAGGATAAGCGATTGGAGAGAGAGGAAGGCTTCCTTTGAATAAATTTTTTACCACCGGTGAATTATGAGGAGGTATTCATTGATAAAATTGTGAAGGTTTGAATCTTCCCTTGGGAAGTGTCTTTTGGAAAAATGGGTTCTTAGGTTGCGGAGGACTTGGATATTTATTTCTTCGGGTACAAAGCATATGGAGTCGCCAAATAAACTTTATCAAAAACTTTCAAAAACTTATCAAAAATCAAAAGGGGAAATTTCTTCAAACAAAGTCGCCAAGCAAGATAAAGGTAAAAGCTTTGGGATAGACCTTCCAAGTGTCTACATGGGATCGAAAAGGATTCAAAATCCTCCTCATAAATGACGCAAAAAACATTATCGTACATTTTATAGTTTGGGAAAATCCCAACCCAAGCAACAGGTCTGTGACACAACTGGGGACACTTATCACTGTCACATCAATAGATATCCCCCTCGTTTTAGTGATGGACAAGTCCAACACAAGGGAGGTTTCCCAGGTGACCCTAGGGGGGTTGTAAGGGAAAAGGCCAAGAGATAAAGGAACCACCCCTATACATCACGATTAAAGGATACTTATGCTTAATGGAGGATGCGTATAGGTCAAGGAAAGTTTGTCAATTGATAGTACCTGCAAAATAGATGTTAGAAAAACCAAGCCAAGAAAAATGTATGATGAAATAAGCCTCAAGACAAGAGGGAAATCAACAAGAAGCCTTGTTTTCCCAAAATTGCAGCATATAACAATGATATATCAACAAGAATGAAATTATAATAGCTACAAATTAGACCATCAAAATCAACATGTGATATTGGATAAGAAAGCGTTCGCTTAGTAAACAATTTTCCAATGATTAGAACAAGATTTTGATGCCAAAAGAGGGATGTAAAAGAGTCTTATCAACAAATAATTATGAAAACCCTATGGATGTAGCTATCCTTTTCTAAAACAACAAATTCTAACCACTAAAATCAACAAGTAAGCCACCCAAACAATATCCCTTTATCAGTAGATTAATTATCATAACTTACAAGCAATTTTCATCGGTAGAATAGTAGAAAAAATATGTAAGAGAAAGTGTTTGATGTAGCCCTAATGGTTGTAGCTTAATTTTTATGACAACAAACTAACCACTTGACCAATCAAGATTCCCTTGAAGTATAAGAGATCCCAAAACATGTAAGATTTAAATCCAACTTGAACAATTCCAAAAGCTTAATTTTCACATTTACCAATGCAACAATTAACAATCTCCAATGCAAATATTAGTGCCTTGTTATTGGGTGGATGGAGTCTCTTCCTTGGAAAACAAAATATACAAAGAGGAAGAAGAGATTTTTTTTGAGAGTTAAATCCTTATAACACCCAACAACAATCCTTCCAAATAGTCTAGCTTGAGATCCAAGATGAACTAGGGTTTAGAGTTTCTCTAGGGGTGTAAACCCTCTCACTTGCTAGAGAAATAAACCCTAGCTAAGCCTTGAAACAAGGTTGTAAACCCTCTTACTCCTTGTTTCAAGCCTTATATCCCTTCAGTAACAAAGAAGAAATAAACCTTTGTGGAGGGTGTAAGCCCTTTTACTCCTCCTAAGGTTTTAGATATATTTTTTGAATTTAAACAAGCAAGATGACAATGAATTGCAAAAATTACTCATCAAATCCAAGATATAGCATGCAAGAAACCATTTACTACCAAATATCATCCAACAATTTCCAAAGAAAACACCATCAAGAGAAATCACTAGCATTTATTGTTCCAATAGACAAGAGTTGCATCCATTTTGACAAGAAAAAGAGAGATAGTGAATTGTCCAATAGGACCGAAATTTTGAGTCCAAGAGTAATTTTTCCAAGTAATGAGTTATATCCTTGTGACAAATGACTTCCCTCTATTTATAGAGGAAAACTCAACTCATAGTTTTTCCACATTACAATTAAATCCATAATTTTAGGCTAAAACCTAAGTTACAATGCTTAATTAGCAAATCATTTTTATCTTTTTGCCCACATAGGCTACAAAATGATCAAAAATAACAAAATGATGGCACATAAGCCCATAAAACTATTCTCCAAGGTGGCACGTGTGATGATAAGTCTCCAAAGTCTAGGATGTCATTCTATAAATGTGCCACATCATCCCCAAATCGAGTAAGAGAGTGGGGATTCAAGCCCACAACACCACCAAATGCACTAAAATGAAAAAACATCCCCTAAAAAAGTGACAACATGCTCCAAAGGAGGGACGTTTGGGCATAGGAGGGTGACATCATCTCCCCTTCATGCTTATGGTCCTTGTCCAAGTGCTAGAGATGTCTCCCAAGGTAAAAAATTCATCATCCTAGGCCTCCAATGTGTGGGGTGCAACATCCATCCAATGATCTTACAAGCCCCTATGAAGGTCCAAGTAGCGTAGTCCCTTCACGAGTGACTTTCACCAGGAAAGGTCCTGCAAAGACAAGCAAATACTCCCTCCAAGGGTCCACAAGTCACATGTATCATGAAAATTAAGCCACATTTAATAAAATAACCACCCAAACATGTGCATTAAGTCTCCCCTTTTCAAATTAAACAAATGCTCAAAGACCTTATAAACTTTACCAAATTTAGGTATGAGAGGGTTGTCATGGTGCTCTATTGGGGAGGCCAATCCCCAAGTCAAGGAATGTTTCCCAAGAATACCCTCTCTAGACCATGTAGTGAGTATGAGGTTGTTTTGGGGGAAGTACTCTTGGGCATGGGGTTCTTGACATATCAAGGGATCATATTGTCTCATTTATGGGTGCCTTTGTGGAGGGTGCGATGCATCCCTTTGTTTGCAATGCAACACTTTTCCAAACCATTTATTTTCCTTTCATTTTTTATTGTATGAACATTGAGTTCTATGTGCAATGGAAATTAAAAGATAACCTCAATGTCGCTCGAAGTTAGAACACATTGAGTGCCATATGCACTGGAAATTAAAGGACACCGTAATGCATTCCCCCATCAAGCGATACATTTTTACTTATTTTATTTTTAAAATGTCCTTCATTTGTATGGAGAATTATTTCATTGCTCTCAGGACCTTAAGGAGAGCATCTAGAAGGATAGGTTATGCATTTTGACTTTTACAGTGCTAGCTACAACACCTCTAGGCCTTCAGCCCCTTCTTCCCATGAAATGAGGTACAAGCCCTTCTTAGGGTCAATGAACCCAAAAACCCAAAAGATGAGGAAACATAGGGGAAGAAGTGTGGAAATTGGTAAGTATGAGTGGGAATGGTATGATGACTCTTCAAGGAGACCCTCCATTAGAAACCATTTTTCTAAGGGTGACCCACTTACTAGGAAACCATGCCAACCACTAAGGTGAAATAAGGAAAAAGGTATAATTTTCGAGCAAATGTTCCATGATAAAGAAAGGACCCTTTGCAACATGCTCAAATGATTCAACTATTAAAGTGACACTTACCATGAGAGTGGACTTGTTACCTCATGAAGAAAGACATGTTGTCCTTTCTAGGCCAGGATGGTGTGACAGACATTGTTAAGTTGTGATGATGAGTGGTGATGTGTGGTGGAGAGGAGGGGCTTTGTCTACTCAATTTGGGCTCAGCGGGTCATATGGATATAGACACTCCATTTCTGCTACTTGCGAGCCTTGAGACATCATCTCCTTAGTTACCCCTAGGCTCGGGGGGTAATAATTACCACTTCCCATTTCCACTCTAGAATTGGTAATGGTTGTAGAAAACCTTATGGGTGTCTATGCTCAACCTTCACTCTTTGACATTCCATGCATCTCGTATTGTAATCAACAACACATTTCTTCATTCATGGCCAAAAGTATTGGATTCTTATTGCTGCAATTGTTTTTTGGTAACGAGGATGTCCGATGTATGGAACATTATGTATTTCTTTTAACACCAACTTCCTTTGTTATCTAGAATTAGAAACATAATTTCTATTTTTATGCATAAGTGGTCCATATTATTTCATCTTATACTCTTTAAATTTCTATTGTACATCTTCCTGCCATAGGATTTCTTTTACCTGTAGGTAATGGTGGTTTGTAACAAGAACATCTCAAATTCTACTCTTTAAATATGAGCTATGAATACTAATGACTATAACATGCATGATATGTACCCTTCTTTTGAGTGCATTAACAACTTTGTTTTATTTTCCTTTGATATGCTTGATGTCAAAGTCATACTCACTCAAAAATTCTAGCCATCTTGTTTTCCTAGTATTTAAGTTGGTTGTTCAAATAGATATTTCAAACCACTGTGGTCTATCCTCGATTCAAATTTCTTCCTCATTTAGTAATGCCTCCACATATTCAATGCATAAACTATGGAAACAAGTTCAAAATAACGTGTGGCATAATTACTCTCATGTTATTTAAGCTTCCTGGTCTCATAACGAATGACATATCCATTCTGAGTGATGACTCCACCAAGTCCTCCTTTGCATGCATTTGTGCATACCAATTTTTTTTCATTTGGATTAGCAACCTTCAAAATAGATGCACTAATAAATGCCTCTTTCAATAATTGAAAACTTTCTTCACACTATGCTATCCCTTCAAACTTAGTTCCATTCTTTTGTAAAGAAGTGATGGGATGAGCAATCTTAGAGAAACCTATTATAAACCTCATGTAGTATCTGGCTAATCCCATAAAAGATCTAACTTCTGAAAAATTCTTTGGTGCTCACCATCCTCCAATGTCTTCAATCTTCTTTGGATCTACTACTATAACTTCCTCTGAAATGATGTGACCCAAATAATGGATATGATCTTGGTAAAAAGAGCACTTGATTGGCTTGGCATACAATTGACGCTCCCTTAGCACTTGCATCACCATTCTCAAGTGTTGTTCATGTCATTCCTCTAACTTGGAATAAATAAGTATGTCATCCAAGACCACAATGACAAACTTATCGAGATAGTTTGTGAATATGCCATTCATTAAGCACATAATGACAGTTGGTGCATTGGTCAATCCAAATGGCACCAATACAAATTCATAATGGCCATACCTAGTTCTAAAAGTTTTCTTACTGATCTCTTCTTCCTTGATCCTCACCTGATGATATCCCGATCTCGGGTCTGTCTTCGAAAATATGGTTGCTCCTCTTAGTTGGTCAAAGAGATCATCAACTATGTGTAGAGGGTATTTTTTCTCCATAGTGGCTTTATTTATTTGTTTAAAGTTAATACATAGCCTCAATGTTCCATTTTTTTTTTTTCACAAAGAGTATTAGTGCTCCCCAAGGTGAAACACTTGTGTGTATGTACCCTTTCTTCAACAATTCTTCTAGCCGCATTTGTGATTCTTTTAGTTATAGTGTACTCATTACGTAAGGAGTCTTTGATACTTGGTAAACTCCAAGCACTTAGTCAATAGAGAAATCTATATCCCTCTTTGGTGGTAATCATGGTATTTCTTTGAATACATCCTCAAACTCTTGCAATGCTAGAAAATCTTCAATACTTGGCCCTTTGGTCATGTTTGGCTCCTCCACGTGAGCTGCATATTATTGACATCCTTTCCTAAAACATCTCTTCAGTTGTAAGGCTGAAATCTCCCTTATAGAAATGGGCCTTGGAATTCCTTGCATAGTGTTATGCTTTCCTTCTTCATCAAGAAATGTAAATGTCTTATTATGGAAATATAGGACAACATGATACTTGCCCAACCAAACCATTTCAATCAGGATATCATAAGATCCTAATGGCATGATATTTAGATCAACATTGATATTCACTCCCTTCATATCTATTGGACAGCCTCTGACAGTCTCATTGATTCTTCTTTTGGTCGTAGTGGCTAGTTGAACCAATCATGATCTTCCAAGATTAATTTTCATCAAATGGAATATGTCCACTACTTTAGGATCAATGTAACTATGGCATTCTCCTCAATCAATCAAAATAACAATAGGATGATTTGTAATCTTACCTTCCACTTCAATCATATGGGATTGATGTTCTGCTTGTCGAAATTCTAGGGATGCATATATCCTTGGAATATTTATACCCATGTCTTCCATTGTAGTAGCGTCTTGAATGTTGTGCAATGTTCTCATTTTGTCTTCTCTGTGAGGGAAATATTTGTATATGTGATATTTTTTACATCCCCAACATTTGATTGGTAGCCTTCACCTTTTTCCCAAGGAGTCTTCCATCTTTGATTCATTCTTAGTAGGTTTATTTTGTTGATATGTATTATGAATGTTTCTATTGAAAGGAGGTTTGAATCCCTTCCTTCTCTGATTTAATTTCTCCTTCTTCTTATCCTTCCAAGACTTCTGAAAATTTTCTCTTACTTTTCCTTGCTCGTATAGGTACTTGGTCTTTTAAATGGTCTTTGCAAAGTTATGGGTTCATCAAAATTGAATTTTCTATTTATATAAAGATGGTAGTCCACATAGAAACCTTTGTATTTTCACCTTCTCCTCTTTTTAAAAACCCACATACCTCAGTAACTCCAAGAAATTATTTTCATATTCTTCCATGGTCATGCTCCCCAACTCAAGTTCAAAGAACTCATGCATCTTCTTGTCATAATAATGCTTTGAAAGATATTGGTGCTAGAATTATTTCTTGAATCTCTTCCAAGAAATCATTTTCTCATCAATGTGCTTGACTCGCTTCAACTGATCCTACAACATAGAATATTTTCCATGCAAATGGTATATCGCGATCCTGGACTCTATGTTAGAAGAATATCTATGAAATTGAAAAATATTTTCTGATTCCAAGCAACTAGGTTTTAGAATTATCTCCCCTTTTGTTTTCACCATCAAAGGTTGGTAGCTTAATCTCTACTTGCAAGTTGTCCAACTCATATCTTCTTCTTTGATGCATAACATGAGACACTTATGGGTTGCTCCTTGACCCTTTAGATACATAAAACTTCTTGGATGAATGAGTAGGTGAGTAGTTATGTCCTTGAGCTCTACTATCACGTATTATGTGCCTAGATCCTTTGTAGTTATCTCTCCTTGCATGAGGTTTGCCTTCTTCCTCGTGTATTGAGCCCGATCCATTCTTCATTTGTCTCTACAACTGGTTTAGGATTTGCAACAATTGAGTATTTATTTGATTTTTCTCCTCCTATGCTCTTATGATTCTTTCATTAACAGTTCTATAACATCGCACTTCCACTCTTAAAATCCTCATAGTCTCTACCAATTATGTTGGCTCCACCCCACTCCTATGTCCATTAGATTATGTTTCCTCATTACCCAAACTGATATTTTGGCCTTTGGCTTCCCTCTCTTGACTATAGGTTCTTTGTGCATCCTTCATGTCTTTAATCTGCAATCTTGAGCTTGAATTGATATGCTTATTCCCCTAATTCTGCAAAATGTGCAAGCAACC
This sequence comes from Picea engelmannii, assembly GCA_009831015.1. Classification (NCBI taxonomy): domain Eukaryota; kingdom Viridiplantae; phylum Streptophyta; class Pinopsida; order Pinales; family Pinaceae; genus Picea; species Picea engelmannii. The sequence goes on along the minus strand of ML776624.1, from coordinate 229,390 downwards.
ATTTCTGGTATAATTGTGCATATTATAAAAAAATTGTCAATTAATGTTATAGGTCCTTCTTCTCAATAATTGAAGAATCATATCACACTTCTCCAAAATTTAATATTTCAAGATTATTCTCCTCTAAATTGACTTTCTAATAGCTATTCTTATGTTTTAATCCAATCTCTGAGCTGAAAGTTATGGCTTCTTAAAAAGGCCATCTTCACCCCATTTGTGCACTTTCATCACTACTACAATTTAACTAGGAGGCAAACTTTTGTCAACTGCAGAAGAAAATCCATCGAGAACCAAGAAAACTTGTGTATTAGGCACTGATAATATTCATGATGTGGACATACAACAACTTTCAGATTATCAATATGTTGCTCCAAGCAATATTCTACAACAATGCAGAATTGACAACTTTGTCCTTTTTACAATTTTTCAAGACTTGGAAATTTTAGCAGAACCGACTATCTCCCAAACTGTGCAGTTATAGAAAAACTTCACTAAACACAATTTTGTCTAGATTTATGAGTAGGTAAAATGTCGATTAAATAAAATTTTCTAATTTTATGATCTGTGGTCCCTTTCCTCCTCTCAAAATCCCAAAAATCCCAAAAAAGTGGCCTAGATTAGTGGATTTTGGTCTATTTTAGCATCCTCATTCCAAACCCCTTGGAATATGGGAAAATTATCCATAGGTATTTTCATGTCTTCTTTCCTAACACCCTATACAAATTTCATGAGAAATAGAGGCTCTATCAAAGAATACCTCTCTGATCTTCAAAAACCATTAATTTGCAAATTCAGGAGAATCAGTGCAACATTGAGCAATGGCCCTCACTGGCACTTATGTATCTCTCCTCACTACAGACATACCCATAAATTTTCATATGTGGGTTATTATTCTCCTGTTATGGCCAAAATATTAATTTGGCTCCAGACATTTTTTTTTAACATAGGATACCATCTCCATGTGCAACATTTGTTGACATGGTTGATTATGTGGCACCTTGGGTCCACATGGAACCCTAAGGGGATGCCACTTCACCCCTCTAGCCACCCTGGCCCTGCCTTGTTATCCTTAGACCTCCATCATCATCCCCCTTTCTTCCTTACCCCCCACCTTCTCTTTCTTCTTCTTTATCTTTATTTCCTTACCCTTTTTCCTTTTACCTTTACGCTTCAACTCATTATTTATTAAATCTAGGACCCCACACATACTATATTCCATAAGGCACCCTCTAATTCTCTCATGCTACCAACAGGTCCCATCCCTTAGCTTTTCCTCCAGGCGCACAACATGCACACTCCTTAGATCAGATGATGGAGATCAAAGGATGATCAATGACTGAGGTTGATCTCGACGATTTTAGGTGGAGGGATGTTAATGGTATCAAACATATCGACACCACCATACCACCCTCTAACTATGTGTCATCCTCCCACTGGTTTCAGGGGCTTTTGCAACATTCTGAAACTACCCTCCAAAAGGCATGATGCCACTTATGGCATGGAGTCTACCACCACAACTTACCACCTTGCCACTGTGTTCCGCAACCGTAGAATTTCAACCGTGGACCTGCTATCATGGCTCTGCCACCATGGACCTTTGATCATGGCAGTCCACGTCACCACCGCCATGTGGTCTCCATGTCATCACTAATGTCTCTATATGGAAAAATACTATTTTTTCCAAAATTCTAAAAAAATTATATTTTGAAGAAATGTCCTTCGGCCACCCATGCACCCTCTGGCTCGACCTCTGTGCAAATAATTAAATTGTATCCCATGTGTTGGCCAATACAACCCAAGTGCTAAAATCGACGCTTTGATACCAATATGTAACATGCCCAATGCTCGAGTACCTCAAAAATTCATGTTTTGGGGTGAATTCGAACTTCTGATACCAATAAAATTAAATAAAACAAGAAGGATGATGCAGACACATGCAACCATCAAGAACCATATTCATGTCTATAAAGAAATGTTTCTCATTCCATGCACAGCATTAACAATAAAAAAATATATTATAAACACAACATAGACATAATTACACAAAAAAAATATAATTTACAAGAAATAGAGAGAACTTATATTTAAAAAAAAAACTTTACTGACTAGCTGTAGACGTTGGACGTTCCACCAAACCTTAGTCTCTATTGCACATAAACTCTCTACAAAAGGCCACCCCCGATCCGAGACTATGAATCCACAAGGACGAGTGCCTAGGCTCGCTCTAAGTTTCACACACCGGCCAACTATCAAACTCTCATAGTTTACTCAACCACACAATAAATCCTAGTTAACCAACTTTATTTTCCCCTCAACATGCACAACTCAAAGAAATTAACCCCCTTCTTTGCAATGCAGTCCCTCATGTTATTCCACTTCTTTCCAGGGATCTAGTGCTATTGGTCAATATATCTCAATGTTGGAAACTCTAAGGATTCTTAGTTTGGATAGCTCTTTCACAACTGCCATCATTCTCATGCACACAAGCATTAATTTCTTGATATAGTAACCAATAGATACCTATATCCAACTAGCAAGGATTTCTACCTCCAACAATTTGTTTCCATCCCCAAAAACCAAGAACCAATATGAACAAGAATGAGTGAGTAACAATGAATGTCGAATGATTGAGGAATCCCCCAATAACCAAAAACATGGTTTATATAATTACATGCAATAATGCACTTTGTGGCCTCCCCAAGAAGCTCGCGTAACCACTTTTCCTAACTAATACAAAATGGGTGAATACAATATAATAAAATGGATTAGCCCCTTTATCCTCTCTCTTGTGGAATCATAGCCCCCTATAACTATTTCCTTGTTCGTCTTGGAACCAACGATGCATTTTTATTATTAATATTCAAAGTATTACATTACTAGGCTCTACGACCTTTCATCTTTGCAGGCACTCTATCCTTTCATAATATACATACAAGTACAATTCCAATGTATGGACTCAAAACTGGGGTGTTACATCCCTCCAAATTTGTTTTACAAAGGTACAATCAACAAACAAATGAGAAGTAGTCTCTACTCCCTACCCACACAACAAGAAAATATTGGGCCCTTCCTTTTGTCTTTTTTGAAGCATATCCTAGGTAAGCACCTTATTTGTCAAGGCTAGCTACATGAAAATTTTAGTCTTCATTAGAGCATTCACCTTCAAAATTTTACCCCACCACCTTTTTGAGTCTTGTAGATCATTTCCTTGATAAGCTCAATATCCAAGTTTTGCAATGTATTGTCCTCTCGTCTTGTTTTTGGCCCAAACCAAAGCACCAGGGTCATCGTTAAGTATTATATGAGCCCTTCCAAGTTTGATAGAAATTCATTTCAAAATTGTATGTGAACCCCTTCAAGCCTTAATTCCTAGGCACTTATCCAGCCTTGATGCCAAAGTGGTGTTGAATTAGGATTTCCTAGTAGATTCAAGGAAAACTTATCCATCTCCCGTAGAAGCCGAATCAAATCTGATAGAAGAGGTATATCGTTCCCGCATCCTTATATAACATCTCCCCCCACCCTTTTTTGAGTGTCATTTCCAATTTTCCAAACCAAATAATCACCTAGGACGAGAAACAATAGTGTTAATGCCTTCTAGTGATTTGAGACATTTTTAATACTTTTCCTACCTCTATGAATCCAATCATGTTGGCAAATATTGAACAAGCAACGAATACGTGTTGATGGTTGTTGTCATTAATGGCAACAGTGGAGATGGCGGGATAAGAAGGATAAAACTCCTTGGGGATTCGGACGTAAAATCTCAGGAGGAACAACATTGAAGAAAATG